>CM052539.1:49769253-49787183 GCA_028533065.1 Trachops cirrhosus | reverse complement strand
AGGGCTTGGTGATGATGAACTCCTTTAACCTGACCTTATCTGAGAAGCACTTTATCTGCTCTTCCATTCTAAATGAAAGCTTTGCTGGATAGAGCAATCTTGGTTGTAGGTCCTTGCTTTTCATGACTTGGAATACTTCCTTCCAGCCCCTTCTTGCCTGTAAGGTCTCTTTTGAGAAATCAGCTGACAGTCTGATGGGAACTCCTTTGTAGGTGACTGTCTCCTTATCTCTTGCTGCTTCTAGGATTCTTTCCTTCATTTTTACCTTGGGTAATGTAATTATGATGTGCCTTGATGTGTCCCTCCTTGGGTCCAAGTTCTTTGGGACTCTCTGAGCTTTCTGGACTTCCTGGAAGTCTATTTCCTTTGCCACATTGGGGAAGTTCTCCTTTATTATTTCTTTGAATACGTTTTCCACTTGTTTTTTTTTTCTCTTCTCCTCTGGCACCCCTATAATTCAGATGTTGGAACGTTTAAAGATGTCCTGGAGGTTCCTAAGCCTGTCCTCGTTTTTTTTGAATTCTTATTTCTTCATTCTTTTTTATGTGGCTGTTTCTTTCTTCCTTCTGGTCCACTCCATTGATGTGAGACCCATCCTTCATTCCATCACTGTTGGTTCTCTGTGCATTTTTCTTCATTTCACTTATTGTAGCCTTAATTTTTTCATCTAGTTTGCGACCAAAATCAGCCAATTCTGCTTTGAACTGTGAATCTGATAGGTTGGCTATCTCTTGGTTGCTTAAAAGGATGGGTTCTGGGGCTTTCAATTGTTCTTCTGTTTTAGCCATCTCTTTGTTTTTTGTTTGTTTTTTTTTTTTTTTGGTCTTGTCGCACCTGTTATGTATGAGGGGCGGAGCCTTAGGTGTTCACCAGGGCAGGGCACCCCAGTTGCTAGGTTGTGATGCTGTATGTGGGGGCAGGGTCTGAGAAGGAACAATGGTGCTTGCTCCGATCTCTGTTGGACCTTGGTCCCTTCCGCCACTTCCCCCAGGCAAACTGGGCCTCTCTGGTGCTAATTCCCGTGTGGGTGGGCTTATGTACCCTGTGGGACTTTCCTTTTCATTCGGTGCCCCAAGTCTCTATTTACCGGCGCTGGGACCCTGAGTTTCACGCAGTGCCTTGCTTCATGCTGGCTGCCTCACTGGGTCTGCTGGTTGCCACCCCTCGGCCAGGGTCTGCCAGCCCCCGCTTGCGCGCCCAGGGTCTGCTCACTGCTGTCTTGCACGCCCCAGTTGCCTTGTGTGCCCCGGTTGCTTTATGCATCCAGTCCCAATGCTCTCTGCTCTCTGCTCTGGACCCCGTGCCCAGCTGCCTGACTCCACCCCGTCCACCGGTCTGGATGAACGTGTCTAATTTAACTCCTTGGGTGTCTGACTTCCATACAGTTCAATTTTCTGTCAGTTCTGGTTGTTATTCTGTTTCTAAATTGTTGTTGTTCCTATCTTAGTTGTGCAAGGAGGCACAGTGTGTCTACCTATGCCTCCATCTTGGCCAGAAGTCATAAAATCTTTTTAAAAAATAAAAACAAAAAGAAAAAGGTA
Organism: Trachops cirrhosus; assembly: GCA_028533065.1. Taxonomy (NCBI): domain Eukaryota; kingdom Metazoa; phylum Chordata; class Mammalia; order Chiroptera; family Phyllostomidae; genus Trachops; species Trachops cirrhosus. The sequence continues at coordinate 49,785,642 of CM052539.1, read as the reverse complement.
ACAAATTACAATTCTTTTAAAAAAAAAACCTTTCTGGCCATACAAAAAACAATTAGAAATTCAGATATGAAGTCTGAGAGAACAATTCTGAAGAATATAACTGGGAGTCATAGATACGATACTATAAAGTTCAACACAATGAAGTGGGAAGAAGAAGAGATCCTCTAAGGAAAAGTGTGGGGAAGAAATCTTAGAACAAAAGTTTGGAAATAGCAAAATGCAATCAGCAGGTAGAAGATAAGTCATTCGTTCATTCATTCATTCAATAAACAGTTTGAATTAAGCAACCCTTCCCTTCTACTTTGTGGGAAGAATTTAGTGGTCGAATGGGTGAGTAAGGAGCGCATGCTACAAAATTTTTTGTCCTGCTGTAAGAATGGTATAGAATGAAAAAGAGGGGCTGCTTTCCAAAACAGCTCCTTGTGAGTGGCCCAAATGGGTGCAGCAAGTCTTGCAGAAGCTATGTCAGAAGTCTCTGGACAGGGTTGACTAGAAACAAATCCAAGCATAAGGGTGAAGAAGGGGGTGTGGGTGGCACCCTGCCCCACACTGCCTCACCATCAGTACTCTACCACCACATCTCACCCTCTTCTCTAACTCCAGGTTCTTCTTCCAAATGCCAGCAAAGCGAAAATCAAAATATCAGGAGTCTTTCAAGAAAAGGGGAGATTTACCTCTTGAGATAGTAAAATCATTTAAAATACAGGACTAAATCTTCATGCAATAAATGTACATGTAAAACACACATAAGTACACTTTTACAAATGTGTTCATGGTTTCCTTCTTGGCCTAAAGGATGTTTCCAGACTTTCATTATACCACTATCTCTTCCCAATGTAGCTCCCTTGTCTTTCTCTTCCATCACTGTGACTTAATTCTGACACATCTCATGCCTTGTTTCCCTGTTTATCTGAATGGCCATCTCCAGATAGGAGGCCCTGTGCTTGCCTCTCCATTCATGTCTTGCTCCTGCTCTTGCTCTTCTTTCCACACCTGTGTTGACCCTAAACGCACACAAGGTCGCAGTGCACCATTAACACACCGGACACCTATGCAAATCAGCCAGCCAAGTCTGTCAGGAGAGGTGTTCCTCTTCTCCAACTGCAAGGAGAGTAGTTAATGTCGATATAAATCCTCACATTAAGAATTCAGAGTGCCATTGTGGCCCAAGCCAAGGGAACTCCAAAAATACATTAGAAATAAGCAGCCTTCAGAGACTCCTATTGCTCTGAAGGCACATAATTTCCTGAAAAAGGATCTTCATTTTATGAGCTCAAACATACATTTTCATTTTTGACAATTGTTCAGTAGTATCGGGTCAGAATAACTGCTTTAAGTAAACATTCATAATGTTTCCATTATTTTCTGTGAAGAGCTCTTCTGATTCACACATATGCCCTGTAACTTTGCAAATCATTGTTTTTATTATTGCTGCAATTGTGTTTTTACTCCAAAAGCCCATTGTTGCTGATCTATGGTATTTTTCTTCGATATAGCCATCGAAGTATTTGCTACATCCATCTAATCCTTTTGCCCTCTGCATATTTTAATTTAGAAAAGAATACCAACATGTTTCTCGTGCCAAGAATACTTTTATGGTGAAAAAAACAATGGCATATTTAATCACCTTACTATTGTCATCAGCATACCTTGATATAACAGTAAATGTCTGAGAAAGCTCAAGTCCTGAGGAAAAAGAAGTGAGGTCATCCACAGGGGACAGATATGTCATGATTATTACCAGGTTCATGTTTTCAATTCAATCACTTCCTATGACCCATTTGCCCTTAGGTTACAACTATTGAAACAAAATTATTTCACTTACATGCTTTGAATAGGAACTGTAATTCTAGTCAGCAGCTCTTTGTGTTACAAAGGACTACACCTCCTACCAATCATTCATGAGATTTAAAAATGCATAATAATTCAAATAAAATTTCTCTCATAAAGCAATTAGGCATATGACCATTTTATAATAAGCTATAATTTGGGGGTACATAATACAATTGTTCCATCATTTGCCATTCCTGGAAGTAAAACATAGATTAATATTTGAACATCTTGCTCTATGCATTTCATTTAACGCTACCTAGTAACACATCCTTTTGTTTTCTTGACAGTGATTTAAAAGGGTTACAAACCTGTGCCATATCTAAGATAGAACATTTTGATAATCTCCTTAATCTTCCTTAAATGTCTCTGGCACAGCGATTTTCAGCGGGTGTGCCACAAGAATTTTTAAAACACGTAATGACCTCTTTTCTCTGAGATTGTCAAATAAAAAAAAAGACAGCATAACAACAGCCATCTGGTGTCAATGAATCAAAATCATACCTATTTTTTGTCAGATTGGCAGAAAATATATTTTTTGGTGTGCCCCAGGATTTTAGTAGTTAGTTTCTGTGTGCCATGAGATGAAAAAGGTTGAAAATTGCTGCTCTAGCATAATGTTCCTCAGAATTATTCTTCACCACAAGCTAAATTAAACAGGTCCCCCAAAGAAGTCTAGATCCTCTATTATCTTCTAGTCCTCTATTTACTTTGCTCCCATAAAGCAAAGGCCAGAGGATTAGGGCTAAGTAAAACAGGACGTCATTGAAAAGGCTTCCTTTGGTCCCAGCTTATCCTGCAGAATTAGGACACCTTTCTGTGTCTAAGAGATGAGCAGGATTCTGAGTCCCTGAATGCAAGACCATCTTTTTGTCATGACAGCCCCATGGCAGCCACTTCCTCCAGCACCATGGCCAGTTCACCTCCAACCTCTACATTTTCCCAGAGACACATCCAAGAGGACACTCCAGGAAAATGTACTTTGTGGCCTAGCCCCTGAACTTGCCTCCCTCCAACCCTGGTGAACTGGGCCAGGCTTCCCGTGGTTCTCAACTCTCTCTAGCTTTTGACACAGTTCTGGATGACAGAACTTTCCTTCCCTCCCCCACCTCCATCTGGGCCCCACTGTGGTTCTGCTCCTTGCAGCAGGGTGCTTCCAGGTTAGAGGCATTCCTGGTACCAGCTTCCCCAGACAAAAACAAGCAGAAGTACAGATAAGCGCATTCCTTTAACTCGGCCCCTAATCAGAGTAGGATCAAACTGTCTACTTCCTGCTTCCTTTCCTCCAGTGTTGATCCCCAGCTTCACCTTACCCAGGCCTGGCTTGAGCTTCCACCTTTCTAATAACCTGTCAATGAGAAATGTTTCCTGATGCCTCTTATCACTATTTTAGTTCACCATAACTACTGTATGAAAGGAAAGAGAAGAAAAAAGAAAGGAAAGAAGAAACCAAGAGGGGAGGAAAAAAGAAAAGGAAGGGAGGGAGGGAAGGAAAGGAAAAAGGCCAAAGAGGCAGAAAGACACTGTTCCTTATCAGTTCTGTCTGTAACCCCTTTTTTTGTCCAATATCTACATTTCTTACTTTGCACCTCATCCCAGGTTAGTGACCTTATTATGTGCCTTTGTGCCTTTCACTTTATCCCTGATTCTTCACAGGTCAGATGAGGGGGCTGGAGAGGACATTGACCCCCCACCCCGACCACGGAAGCGTGTGATGACCACCCTCCTGGCTCAGCACCCTCACATAAGACCAGCCTGCAATGCCAAGCTGCTCTCACTAGCTGTCTGTAGCTCCAACAGTGCAGTCTTTTCTGCCCTGGGTCCATGGGTAGTTTTTTGGCTCACTGAATTCTCACATGAGAGGGAAACTAGGACAAATACGTTCAAAACTTTTCAGTTATTTTATTTTCATCAAAATGAAGAGGAAAATTTTTAAATAATAAAAGGGAAAACATTTGAAGTAAAATGGGCAACATTGAACTTCCAAGATACACTGGTTTGTCCAAAGCCTATATGCTTATTAAAATTATACTTCAAGTGGGTGCATTTTAAACTTTGAGAATTCCAGGAACAAACTGGTCAAGATTTATGAGAACTAAACTGGATGAGAGTCACTGGGGATAGAAGAGGAGGAAGCGGATACCTACTCTATCAGAGTTCAACCCAGGAAGAACCAGTAGCGGTGTGTGTAGTGTGGGTGGGTGTGTGTGTTACAAGGAATTGGTTTATGCAATTGTGAGGGATGGTTAGAGAAGTTTAAAGTCCATAGTGCTGACTTCAAAAAGGGATACATGAGCAAGCTGTTACTCATGGACACAAGCTGAAGCTCCTGTCCACAGGCAGCCAGGAAGAAAGACCATGAGCAGGCTAGAACCCAGTAGGCACGGGCTAAAACTTACTGTCCACATCAAAAAGGGGAATGTATAAGTAGGCTGCAACCCCAAGATCCAGGAGAGAGAGAGAGAGAAAGAGAGAAAGAGAGAGAGAATGTAGATGCAGCCACTGTTGGAATCTGAGCCCAGAGAAAGCCTCTTTGGAAAGGCTCACCTGATTAGGTTAGACCCATCCAGGATAATTTTCCTTCTGATTAACTTAAAGTTAACCTATTAGGGACTGTAAACTGCAAGATCACTTCATGATAGCACCTAAATTAGTGTTTGACTGAGTAACTAAGGACTATAGGTTAGTCCAGCCAAGCTGACACATCAAGAAGCCAACATACCCATTGTCCCCTAAAACCAGGTGGGCAACTCTACTAGCCCACACGCTGTCACTACAGGAACACCTGCCGTATGCAAAGCCCATGCTGTGCACTGGAGGAAAGTTACTAGATTGCACAGAAACCTACAAAAAGGAATGAAAATTGAGGTACCAGCAGGAGCAAAAATATCTAATGAATAAAGCAGAATTAATAACAAGGAGAAAAGGGTTTAAAAATAAGATAAATACATATTTTTAAAATTATATTAAGGTCAGTTGAAAATATTGCTGTGTGGAATATCTGAGATCTTCCTGTCTATGTTTTTCTCTAGGACTTTTATGGTGTCACGACTTATATTTAAGTTTTTTATCCACCTTGAATTTATTTTTGTATATGGTGTAAGCTAGTGGTCGAGTTTCCTTTTTTTTACATGTAGCTGTCCAGGTCTCCCAACACCATTTGTTGAAGAAGCTATTTGTACTCCATTTTATGCTTCTGTCCCCTTTGTGGAATATTAATTGGGTTTCTTTCTGGGCTCTCTATTCTGTTCCATTGGTCTATGTCTGTTCTTATGCCAGTACCAGGCTGTTTTGATTACAATTCGATATCAGGTATTGTGATCCCTCCTACTTTGTTCTTCTTTCTCAAAATTGTTATAGCTATTCAGGGCTGTTTATGGTTCCATATAAATTTTTGAAATGTTTGCTCTATATCTGTGAAATATGTCATTGGTACTTTAATAGGGATTGCATTGAATCTATAAATTGCTTTGGGTAGTATGGACATTTTGATGGTGTTAATTCTTTCAATCCATGAACATGGTACATGCTTCTATTTGTTTGTATCTTCCCTAATTTCTTTCTTCAGCGTTGTATAGTTTTCTGAGTACAGGTCTTTTACCTCCTTGGTTAGGTTTATTTCTAGGTATTTTATTTTTCTTGTTGCTACAGCAAATGGGATTTTTGTCCTGATTTCTGTTTCTGATATTTCATTGTTGGTGTACAAAAATGCCTTTGATTTCTGAATACTGATTTTGTATCCCACTGTTTTGCCAAATTCATTTATTAGGTTGAGTAGTTTTTTGGTGGAGTCTACAGGATTTTCTATGTATACTATCCACTGCTGAGATTATATTCTAAGAACCTGAAACACCAATCCATAAGAACCTATGCACCCCAATGTTCATAGCAGCACAATTTACAATAGCCAAGTGCTGGAAGCAACCTAGGTGCTCATCAGTAAATGAATGAATCAAAAAAACTATGATAAATTTACATGATGGAATACTGTGCAGCAGAAAGAAAGGAGCTCCTACCCTTTGCGACACCATGGGTGGAACTGGAGAACATTGTGCTAAGTGAAATAAGTCAGGTGGTGAAAGACAAATACCATATGATCTCACCTTTAAGTGAAAACTAATCAACAAAACAAACAAGCAACCGAAATATAACCAGAGACATTGAAATTAAGAACAATCTGACAGTAACCAGAGGGGAGGTGGGAAGGCATAATGGGAGGAATGGGGGAAGGATTTTCAAGAACAACTATAAAGAACACATGGACAAAACCCAGGGAGGGTACAATCAGGGGAGAGAGGTGGGGATGGCCTAGGGGAGTCATGGGGGGTAAATGCAGACAACTGTACTTGAACAACAATAAAATAATTACAAATTTAAAAAAAGAACAGTTGAAAAAAACTGGTCTCTGTAAGGAAAAAATGGAAAAGATATTCACATTGGTAGAGTATCAAAGTCATATTAATACTGATGCATAATAATATTCTCAGAGTGCAGACCATGACTTAGTTCATTTTCCCAGTGAAGCTTTCTCAACTAATGAAAATTTATAAATACATAAAATATGTTAAAGGGAAAATTATACTTATGGGTTCCTGAGAGGAACCACTCCAATTCCAGACTATAAAAATTAAATTTCATCCTCAGTAGAACTGTATGTTATAAAGACAATGTGTCTGTCATTGTTGTTTTGGTTATGCTCAAGAGAATGAAAGATAATGCAAAATACATTACAAAAAAGACCTGAGGAAAAAAAAACAAAGTCATTGTGATTTTGTATATATTTAGCTGTGAAAACTGTCACACTGTTATGAATGCTGAACCCTGTGTTCAGTAGTGTAACCTGCATAAACCTGGACTTCCTGGGGTCCAGCCTGAGCACCGTGGAGCCTCCGGAGCCTGTCCTCACCTCTTGGCAGCTGCTCATCGTACTCATCCCTCCCCATATTTATTCACTTCTCTCTCCTTCTCTCCCTCTCTCCCTGCCTCTGCCCTTGAATCTCTTTGTCTTCCCCTCTCCTCTCCTTTCTAGTACAGAGTTATCTGGCCTATTTTTGGTCTCTGCCATTCTCCTCCCCACTGCCCACCACACACATCTCATTTAGCACAGCTGAGCCCCTGTCTCAAGCCAAGAGAGAACGAAGGATTTTTCCTCCATGGAAGGCAAGGGGAGCATACAATTGCAAATACTCATTACTTTATATAATTTTTTCCTGACAGAGCTGTAAATCTCCAATGCATTTGAAGTAATGAATCAGAACTAGTTCTTTCATTTCTCAGATGCGGAAAAAAAAAAGTCAGAAAAAAAGATAAATATACTCATCCCAAGTGTCACACTGAAATGAAGGGGAAAAAAATGTTCTATTTGTTCATTTGCTGAACTGCTCTTAAGATTTTTATTTCTCTAGATAAAATACAAGGTATGTGGGACCAAAAAAGATAAAGGTTTATTCTTTATGTGATCATTTTTTAAGTAATAGAAAAGAAATCTTTATGATTAAGGATGATTTTGAGACACACACACACACAAAATACAGAGTTGATACCCATCATTTTTTGTGCCTGAGAAGGAAACTAAACTTGTTATCGCTGACTCTCAATTATTCCAGGAGCTGATGGGGCAATGTGTGAATTAACCAGAATCTCTGTTTCTCTTTATGCCTCCTACTGTAGGGCTCTTGGTTCTGCAGATCGGGACTTCTGTGGGAAGGTGAACAGGAACTAGAGAAGTTGTCAGTCCAATCTGTCCATTCTGCTTACCTGCTACTTGCTAAAAAGCTTAGTGTGAGGTGCTGAAAAAAATTATTAAAATTAGATGTATAGATTTGGAGGCATTTCAATTACCTCTGCTATTCCTGTTTGCCATTATATTTCATACCCAAGAGTAGGCTTCATATCCAAGCATGCAAATTTTTTAATTATTTTATCGTTCAATTCAGTTGTCTGTATTGTCTCCCCACCCTTCCCCTCCACACCCTCCAAGCCCACCTTCCTCCCTTGCTTCCACCCTCCCCCGTAGTTTTGTCCATGTGTCTTTTATAGTAGCTCCTCAAGCATGCAATTTAACCATCCGTATTCATTCTCCTGGCTGAATTAACTGAAAAATATAACTTTTTCAGTAATAATACAAGTAACATTTAGTATAATAATTTCAACATTATAAGTCAAGGGAAGACATTTTGATAAAAATTTTCAATATTTTTATTTTTGAAAGAATCACAGTGGCCCATTCTACTTATTCACTCAAGATTTTCCTTCAAGACTCTTATTTTTATTTCTTGAGATGAGGTACAAAATCTTCACTATTTATTTTAAAATTTGTAGATCAAAAATTTAAATGGTTGTCAAAAACTTAAGTGCTTGCCTTATTCAAACACAAAATGATATGTCCATAAACATGAAATACCAGAAATGAAAAGTCCTGAGAACTCTATTTAGGAAATACAAAGTGAAGAATAGATTAAAAATAAAGACTCTGACAAGGGTGCCCACTCTCACTACTCTAATTCAACATAGTACCATAAGCCTTAGTTAGAGCAATCATATAATAAAGAAATAAAATATCTCAGAATTGGAAAGGAAGAAGAAAAATTATCTCTATTCACAGATGACATGATTTTATATACAGAAAATTCTAAAGACTCAACCGAAAAACTGTTAGATCTAATCAATGAATTCAGTAAAGTTGCAGTATACAAAATTAACATACAAAAATCAGTAGTGTTTCTATACACTAACAACAAAATCACTGAAAAAGAAAGCAATCCCATTTACAATCACATCAAAACAACAAAATACTGAGGAATAAATTTAACTAAGGAGGTGAAAGAGCTCCAGTCTGAAATGTACAAGACACTGGTACAGCAAATCAATGAGCACAAAAAGAAATGCAAAGGTATCCTCTCTCCAAGGATTGGAAGAATTAATATTGTTAACATTTCAATATAATCAAAAGCCATCTGTAGATTCAATCCAATCCTTATCAAGATTCCAATGGCATTTTTTTACAAGAAGTAGAAAAAAACACTCCTAAAATTTATATGGAACAATGAAATGACTAGCCAGAGAAATCATGAAAAAGAAGAACAAAGCAGGAGACATTATACTTCCTGACTTCAAGCTATACTATAAAACTATAGTCATCGAAACAGTATAATATTGGCATAAAAATAAACATGTAAAAGAATGAAACTTGACCCCTAACTTATAACACTCACCCAAAGTAACACAAAATGGATTAAAGGCTTAAATATAAGGCCTAAAACTATTAAACTCCCAGATGAAAACAGAGAAATAAAGGTCCTTGACATGGGTCTCGGTAGTAATTTTGTGGATATTACACTTAAAGCACAAGCAACAAAATAACAAATAAACAAGTGGGACTACAGCAAACTAAAAAGCTTCTGCACAGCAAAAGAAACCATCACCAAAGTGAAAATAAAACCTACAAAATGGAAAGTATATACTTGCAAACCATATATTTAGTAAGGGGTTAATATTCAAAATATATAAAGAACTCATATACCTCAATAGTAAAAGAAAAGAAAATTGGCAAAGGTCCAGAACAGACATCTCTCCAAAGATTTACAAAAATCCAATAAGTACATGAAAAGATACTCAACATCACTATTCATTAGAGAAATGCAAATTAAAACTACAGTGAGATATCACCTCATACCGGTTAGAACAGCCATCATCGAAAAGATAAGGCATAACAAACACTGGCATGGATGTGGAGAAAGGGGAAGCCTTGTACACTGTGGAGGAGTTGTAAATTGGCACAGCCACTGTGAAAGTAGTATGGAAAATCCTCAGATAGTTCAAAACAGAACTGCCATATGACCCAGCAATTCCATTTTGGGCAATATAGCCAAGGAAATGGAAACACTAACTGGAAAAGACATCTGCGCCCCCACATTCAACATTGTTTACCATAGCTCAGACACGGAAGCAACCTCATTGTCCACCAGTGCATGGGTGGATGAAAACTTGTGAGATATATATACACCTTTAAAAATGAGGAAATCTTACCATTTGCAACAACATGTAGAGGCTTGTAGGCATTATGCTAGTGAAGTAAGTCAGAGAAAGATAAATACTGCATTATCCTACATATATGTGGAATCTAAAAACAAACACACACAAAAAAAACCCTCATAGAAGAAAAGAGATCAGACTTGTGGCTAATAACAGAAACAAAGGGTAGGAGGAGGTCAAAAATTTCAAACTTTTAGTTCTAAGTACTGAGGAATGTAAAGTACGACATGATGACTAAAACTAACACTGCTGTATACTATATAGGAAAGTACTTAATAAGAATTCTTACCACAAGAAGAATTTTTTCCTTTTTTTCTTTCTTTTTATTGTATCTAATGATAGGCGTTAGATACACTGTTGTATCTAAAAGATAGGCGTTAGCTAAATCTATTGTAATTATTTCAATATATTTACAATACACGTTAATCAAACCATTATGCTGTATGCCTTAAACTTATACAGTGATGGAGGTCAACTATTTCTTAATAAAAGTTGGAAAAAATAAAGACTTTGATAGATATTTGCATGCAAAACATATGTCAGAGCCACATAGTGCCAAGCACTTTCCTTACAGAACTTGTCAATATGTGTCCAAGTCATGTGTCACTCAGGAATTTATTTATTCATTCAATAAGCATTTCTTGAGTATCAACCCTTTGCTGGGCACTGTGCTCAATATAGAGGATACGAATATGAGATAAGCTGTAATCCCTGAGCAAGAGTGAGAGCCCACAAACCGCAGGAACAGGTAGCAGTGGGGGTGCTGAACAGCCTCTACGTTTATAGAGGCTGGTTAAAGAAAATGCCCAAATACCTCAGTAAAAGGGACTCGTTGAGTTACTTGTGGAAGAAAGGGGACTAAGGTGCCTACAGCTACACCCTGTGTGTGTGTGGACAGACTCCAGCTTGCATGAAACATGAAGTGAATGGGGAGCCTTGTCCAGAAACAAGCTAAAGGGAAGATAGAAAAACAGCTACAGGGGACCTGCCTCAATCTTCTGCTTCTAGTAAAGACAGAAGGAAATTTGAACCAATCCTCTGTTTTGTCTTTTCCAGCTCTCTGTTGAATCTACCCACAAACCAGTTTGCTCTCAGTTACTGAACCAGACCGCAAGAAGCAGGAAGTCTAGCTGGGGCCTCAGCCCCACCATCTGGTGGGATTTTTATGTTTCTTGTGGATCTCATCGAGCAGACCCAGCATCTGCTGCTAGGAACAGAGCCTAAACATCTGAGTAACCGTTTGTACACCCTACTCAATAGTCTGCCCAGTATCACTACCTGCTCCTATTTTGTCATTAATTCATGTCTTCATTCAATAAATATTTATTCAGCACTTAGCATGTGGCAAGTACCATGCTGGTGCTGGGGACCTAGAGACAAACAAAATTGTAGTGCTCCCTGTCCTCACAGAGCATTCAGTCAGGCAGAGTGTCTAGAACTAGAATTCCTATTCTCAACCCCAAGTTTTTTGGCTCAACTCTGAAACCATGTTCTTGCCAGTACCCTGCCCTAGGAGTAGGATCATTGGATCCTATCTAAATTTGCTCCCTCCTATAGCTGAGGCCAGGCAAAAATACGGAGTGGAATAAACATTATTTTTTAAATGGTGTCATTTTTACTTATATGGAGAAGTCTGTATACTAAAGCAAGAGAATAATCCAAAGACAAATCCAAATGTACATGAGATCCATGAGCCAAGTAGTTTGGTCAACATCTAAGTCACAAAAACTGAGAAGAGTTTCCAATAGCAAGTCAGGCCGATATGGGGCCACAGCTCAGAGTCAAGTCTAGCAGCCAGGGTCAGAGGAAAGGGAGAGAGTCTAAAGCAGCATAGTTGAATAGCCAGGCCCTATTGCTTACCAGCTTCATACCTCAGCTTCTCCATCTATAGAAAGGAAACAATAATAGTATCATGAGGACGTTGTAAAGATTCAATGACAATGCATTTAAATTACGGTACCTGGCATACCATAATCTCCTTAATAAATGTTAACTCTCACTATTCCTCTCTCTGGGGAGGTCAAAGAAACCAACAAAGAAGGCCAGTTTCATAAGAAAACAATCAGGTATAATAGATTCTCTTGGTGGTAGCATGGCTGACATGTAGTCAGAATCTTAAGGCAAAATGACACCAAGAGTTCTTTAATAAACTATAAACTATTACTAGTTTTCACAGAGGGCAACACTGAAAAATAGGGAGCCCTGGTGGTATTGCTCAGAGGGTTGAGTGTCATCCAACAAACTGAAAGATTGCCAGTTCGATTCTCAGTCAGGGCACATGCAGGCCATGTCCCCAGTTGGGGTCCTCTCGCACATCAGTGTTTCTCTCTGTCTCTTTCTTTATCCCTTCCTCTCTCTCTAAAAACAAATAAATAAAATCTTTTCTTTAAAAAAAAAGGAAGAAAATAGGGAAGTAGGGAGAATGTGAAAGAGTCTGAAATAAGAAGGAAGACCCTGATGGAGCAAGGCAAGCGGGGCTGGGGCTAGGAAATCCAGCCAGCATCTCCCCTGAGGGAGTCGGCTTTGGCCCTCCTGGAATGCAATTGCTAAAGGCTCATCTCCCTAATGTGAATTTTTAGTTACCCAACATTTAAAGGGATCGATCTATTTTAAAAATTGAATAAGGCCAAGTTGTACTTCGAAGTTTTTGTTCTCCAATCTTCTACTTCTTGCTTTATTCATCTCCATGAAGAATTTGCAGGCACTTTGGTTTGCCCTGTAAATCTCTGACTTTCCTTTCCCCCTCAGTGACTTGCTCTGTTATGGATCCAATTTTGTAGCTCACAAACAAAATCTCCTCAGAAACGTCCTGTGAAGCAGCCTCCACAGGGCTTCCTGGAACTCAAGAGCTTTCATTTCCTCCCCTGTGGAGAGCTGCAATGATCCAGCATGGAGACCTGAAGGAGCAGATGAGGGGAGGAAGCTGCATTTCCTTGTCACAGCTCATGTTTTACAGTTTGCCCTCTTAGGTATGGCAATTCCTCAGCTCTTTTCTGGAGTTATAAAATAAATTTTGACTTCACATCTTAATTGACATATAAACATAAATTTACTAGAAAATAAAGCAAGTTCTAAGGGGCAGTTGAATTTTTACCTTATTCATGATACCTATTTATATTATTTAAAGTGATTCAGTTCAACTGTGGTTTTGCAAATAGATGGAATCGTTTCCAGAGAAGTCATAATAACAAATCAATGTCTTATTCTAGACTTATAAAAGCATAAGCCTCTTTTTAAATAACTACAGTTGCATGTCAGAAAATCTAAACAAATGTGTAGTTAAGAATGATTGTTATACCTTAGGGACTTAGTTTATACAAGACAGATTAGCAAGATATGAGCCTCATTATGCATGAAAGTCATTTGTTTTTCCATGAATCCAGCACAGCACACGTTCTGGGGTTGCAATTCATAAAGAGAACGAATGTGAAGACTGAATGCTGTTATGACATTAATCTTCATGAATATGGAAAGAAGTGAATTATTATCTTTCTCTTTATGAGGTGAAGAGAACTGTCGCAACAAATTTGAATCTTGGTGTACAGTATATTAGAATATGAAAGCTGGAGGGGCCCCAGAGTTAGTCTCACCCTTCTGTTTACCCAAAGGAAACTGAGGATGTTTTTAAGAGACTTACCCATCTTTACGTGGTGAGTTAATGGCAAAGATGGTCCAGACCTTTGCACTCCCAAAATCCGGATCCTTTCAACCTGCAAGAGGGGCAAATTTTCCCTAATTCCAGTTTTTGTTTTCTTTTCTTTCCTTTTTCCTTTTTTTTTTAGGGGGTTGAGGTGTATATAAACTATTTATTAACAGATGAAGCCTACAGATTTATTTCTTCTGAGACACACAAATAGTAAGACCCTGGTGGCCCATAGTCTTGGAGTGCTGGCCTCACACGAAGACCCCGGAAGTGGTGCAGTGCTCTGTGCGCCTGAACTTTCTTCAGCCACTCCAGGTCTTCATGACGCTTGTTGTCCAGACCATTGGCCAAGACCTGGCTGTATTTTCCATCCTTCACGTCCTTCTGTCTCTTCAAGAACCAGTCTGGGATCTTGTCCTGGCATGGGTTCTGCATCACGGTGATCACGCATTCCAGTGCATCCTCTGTGAGCCCTCCTGCTCTCTTGGTGAGGTTGACGTCTGCTTTCCTCAACACCGCTGAGCATATCTTTGCCCCACACCCTTAACTGCAGTGATGGCAAAGGCTATTTTCCACCCCACTGACGTTGGTGTTGAGTACTCCCAAAATATGCCAGAACCTCAGGGATCACTAGTGACATGGCGGCAGCCCCAGTAGTGCCATGCAGCCTCCTGTGGAAGAGATAATTCCAGTTTTTCTAAACAACCAAGAGTCTGCTATGTGTGTGTCCTCTATAACACACTACCGGGGACCCTAAACTAAATATGAACAATTGATTTTGACCATTTATTGTGAGCTAAACCACTTCTTGGTATTTCGCTTTCACCTATATTTATGCCATTCCAATTCCACCGTCAGTAAGTTCTCTGCTTTGTTAATGTTGCCTAAAGTTAGCAATCTGGGCATTTTTGTAGTGGTGTTCAGCACAATGACCTTATAAGGAAAGTTTCCAGGCTATGCAGCTATGACTGTGCCTTCACATATTTAACACCTGTGTTTTACATTTTCACTGAAAATCCATTGACATTTTATTATGTGTAAGGAATTGCAACTTCTAGGGTTGTTGTTACAGCCCTTTTTGAAGAAACAAGATTTCTTAGCAATAAAGGAAAAATACTTTTAAAAAGTAAAAGTCACTTTAAAGTGCCTTAGAGTCCTCTACATTGGAACCATTGCTAATTATAAACATGTATTCTTTTAATTTCTGTCAAATATATTAACTCATTTAAAGGATATACTAGAGGAAAGGCATCTGGAAATTAGAATAGGAATAAAAAGACTTCAGTGTAAGCATTTGTTTCCCCATCAGGGAATACAGCGAAGGAAGAATGGTACAATGAGAGCCCAGCCTCGCTCCCAGGTCTGACTTCACCACCTGCCTCCTACTCATGTGAGCATCAGCACATGCTTTTTCCTCCATAGTGAAAATGAGTATAATTCTTACCTCAAGAGGAGATGTAACAACTGAGCAAGATACCATAGTTGAAGCACCTAGTTTATTATCTCTTCACCTACCTTCATCCTTTCTGATCTCTCTGCCTTGGTCCCCAATCTGGAAGACTATATTACAAGAAGACTGTAATGATTATTACAGGATGATGCACAATAAATATTTGGAGCAACTGATGCATTGCAAAAGTTCTTCCATAGGGAAAAAAGATTGCTAAAATAACAATACGTAACAAAAAGATCTCCTGCTAAGAGTAAAGACACATGGAGGAGGCAATAGGTAATAGAATTAACTGGTAACTGTGCAAGGTGCTGAGGAAAGAACTGGGAGATGGGACAGTGAGTCTTCTGGCTTAGCAACTGAGTGAACACAGGTACCTGGAACTGAGGTAGGCAAGATGGAGGATAGGAGGAGAAGGGTCTATGAGTTAGGATGGCAATGGGTTCAGTTTCAGTTTTAGACATTGCTATGATCAGACAGTGTCCTACCAAGATTCATTTGTTGAAATCCTAATCCCAAAAGTGACAGTATGAGGAGTTGTTTTTGGGAAGTGCTTAGGTCATGAGGGATTGGTGTCTTCTAAAAGGGGCCTCACAGAGCTCCCTGGCCCCTCCGCCACGTGTGGACACAGCAAAAGGCACCAGTGAGGAACCAGGAAGAGAGCTCTCACCAGAACCTGACCATGATAGCACACTAATCTTGGACTTCCAGCCTTCAGGCTGTGAGAAACAAATTGCTGTGGTTTATAAACCACCAGTTCATGGTACTTTGTTATAGCGGCCCAAACGGACTCAGACGGCATGTTGAATTTGGATTTTATGATTCCATAATCATCCTCACCCCCAAATAGACAGTGTAAACAAATGCTTCAAGCATGTACATGCCTCTAAAATGCTCTGATTTGCAAGAAATTTCCTTTATAAAACAAAGAATCATTTGGTAAAACAACTCCTTAACATATCTGTTTGGTAAATTCCAATTTTAGTATATCAGGTTTTCCTCCAAGAAAAGCACATCTGTACATATGCTGACCATAGATTTTTTAATTCATTGCTCTGGGAATGCTGACTGCCAATTCTGAATTGAAATGTATGTCACAACTTCTCTTTAATCCAATTTATCACTTCAAAATTAAGTTTTCATGTTTGTTAAAAAAAAAACAATTTGGTCTTTAGAAGCACTTTTAGAAATAGGAAGGGGGAGGGGCGGACCTCCTGGAGTTAGATGTGCCTGACTAAAATAATCTGTGGAGAGATGGCGGCGTGGTAGGATGCAGCAGATTCTACTCTCCCGCAACCAGGGAAAAAAATCTGAGTCATTTTAGGTAGGTACAGAGCAAAGAGCCAACATTATCACGCCATAAATGAAAATAGGAGATCGCAAATTGTAGCGGACATTGAAAAACCCGAAGAGAGAGCGTGGATTGGTGAAA
>CM052539.1:49750829-49768753 GCA_028533065.1 Trachops cirrhosus | reverse complement strand
GGGCTGGAATGGGAATAAAGGATAGAAACTGTACTGAATAAACTAAAATAAAAATTTAAAAAAAAAAAAAAGAAATAGTGTATGAGTTTCTCAGAAATTATCATATTTAAGACCATGGAGTTTAACCTTGGTCTTAGTTTTTAAGAAGTTTTCCCTGCACCCAAAACTTCATCCCCTCTGTATACCTAATGCCATCTTCACACCCACCCACCCCCAAACTCCCCACCATTACCACCCCTCTACACACAGAGAGAATTTTAAGACCACTACATAATATGGCAAACATATTAAAATGAGCCATGCAAATCATTTACAACTTTATGGGTTGAGTTGCAGTAGACTAGTTGATATAATGTTATATTTTAGAGGTATTTAAATTAAATATTAATTCATTTCAATTTTGCAAGATGTGTTTTGTTTTTAATTTGGGAGCCAACAAAAACATTTTAAATTTCAAATATTTCATAGGCCCTTGAAAACTTGTAGACCATTGAGCACTTTTCTTAACAATCAATGGATACAATGGCCCCAACAACAAATCCCCACTGGAAGAGAAAGATGAAACAATAGCACTTTCAGAATATTTTTGCTGATTTTTTCCCTCACAGCATAAGGCTTTTGTGTTGTTTTAAGTGTTTCTTATCATGGGCTCTTTTTGTCTTGTGCAAATAATGTGCTCAGGCAAGGGGAAGGAGTGCACACCCAGCCGTCTTGTGTACTGCTGCCCAGTTCTAAGACCTCCTAGCAAACACTTTAGGGCCTTCTACATTGCCCAGCTGAGGCTTAAGGTAGAGCTGGGTCATCTATGAGATCATGCTGCAATTTCTAAAAATTTTGGAAGATATTCACAAGAAAGATATTACAAAAGCAAAATGCGATTATTTAAAAGCAAATTGTCAAATACACAGTGTCAAATATGTCTTCGGTATTTGCCTTGGCAGAAATCAGGAGCAGAAATATGCTGAAAACTACTAAGTTTCTGTGAAGTTTGTAACTAATTTCAGAAGATCTACTTTGGTAGTTTTCTCCCAAGGCTGAAAAGGCCAGGACAAGAAGGACTGTGAGTTGTTCCCTCTCTTTCTCCTTTCTCACCGATGCAGTCCCTCTGCTGATCCGGGGCAGACTTTGGACAAACAGAACAGGAGGGAAGAAGAAGAATGGAATTAATGGAAGTAGATTGAAAGCAATGCAAGGATGTGCATTTTTCTCTTACACCTCAGTAAAACCGACACCCCTCTCTGTGAAGACAATTTGAGTTAAGTCAGAGAGAAACAAAGGCCTATTCAACCGATAATTTGACAATATTCTCAGGACACCCTTTCCTCTAATTAGACAGCCACTTTCTTTTGACAATGAAAGAAAAGTAGCTCTTATTAACTTCTTCAATAGCAACGTTGTGTTGAATTTAATGTGTTCATTTAAGTTCTGCTTTTCACTCACCAGAGATAGCATTAGAGAATTGGTTTAAAAAAAAACTGCAGAATACTGTAATTGCAACTTATTGATAGTATTAATTATTTTAGTTCCTGTTCTGTCATTTTTGTGCACAGTTTTAAAGGTTTGAGAACTTAAATGTAAAAGGGAGGAAATTGATTTTAAAACAAAGCCAGCTATTTATTTTAACAAAAGATGAACTCCAAGGGGGATTTTTCTCTTATCTATGAATGGAAATTCTGTGTAATGTTATAGCTAATAGAGTATTGATTTTCCCTCTTTCTACTTTTGCTGTGCTTTGTAGCAGCTTTTATGTATTTTAAATATACAGGTCTTGTGTTGCCTTCAGGAAAATACACATAGAATGCAGTCTCCCAGGTGGGTCTCAGCGCTTCGGCTGTTAGAAATCCATCTCACATGCATTGGTCCAGCATCAAACCAACTGTGAGACCTGCGAGAAGAATACGTTGAAATTGGAGAACTCAGCAGTAACTGTTCAATGAATAAAACTGACTTCAAACCAGAAATAATTTCAACCTGATTTTTAATTAAAGACAAAAAAGGATGGAAGTGATCATGAATGCTTATACTTCCTGAGATGTTTCCTCCTGTTCTTTCCACACTCCAACTGCTTCAATCACATCCTTTGAACACTGAAAAATAATTAGCTTTGGTAGCAGGGCTGGAAGGCCCTGAAACTGACATCTTCAATCTTCTTACCAATTTCAGCTCTAAGGACAAAACTGTAATATGCAGGGAAAAAATTGACAGTAAGGGGAAATAGTTACATATTTGAAATGAGACTTTGTTAAGTACAAAAGCCAAGTGTGATCTCTTTGTATTAACTCAGTCCAGAGTCCCCAACTTCTAACTTAATTCTGAGTGTGGCAGTCCTCAGGGCAAGTCAGTGAGTTAAGGTGGTTATGAATCTGGAGTACAAATTTGTATGCAGTGAAAGCAAAAAGTGCAGCTTCTGTAGAAAGCAGGAGCACCTTAGACTCAGAATTGCGCATCTTTGGCTTGGCCTCTCATTAGCTGAGTTGCCTTGGGCGTGTCACTTAGCCTTTGTGACTCTGCTTCCTCACTGGTGACTTGGACTAATTGGACAGGATGGTATTCACAATCTCCTCTAGTTAATTCTCAGCCAAGAAACATTGATTGAGCAACTGCCTTAGGAACCAACTCTGCAGGATAAAATAAAGGGCTATGCAAGTATCACGTGCCTAGGTGTGCGTGTCCTACCCTCCTCCTGGCCTGTACGTAATTTGAAAGCAGATCTGTGCCCAGTTCCTCTTTCTTCCCTGCTATACTTAACACAGTGCCTAGCAAAACAGAAGTACCCAACAGCTTTCTAGGTGAATGAATGCATAAACATATAAAAGTTTCCATAGGGATTTTATAGCCTCCTTGAAAAAATATCACAAAAGCACTCTTTTGGGGGGCAGGGAGAATAACTACTATAACCAAGAAACATGATGAACAGTGGCTCTGAAGAATCTCATTTATTTCACTCAGAAGCAAAAATTAAAACAAGATACTATACTATTCTCCTGATTTAAAGAATGAAAGCTCAATTTATACTTAGGAGAACCCCCAAATTAACAAGTGTTGATGCTCATCTCTCCAGCTACACCTAAAATGACTGGTGCCTTGAAAAGAATGTGCTTGCTAATGTTCATTGAGGCAGCTGATGTCTCCAAGCTTTCCACCAGTTCGTACCTTGGTTAACGGAGTCCCCCTGGAAGAGCACAGCAGAGACTCTATCTCCAGCAAAGCAGTCGTAGAATGGCAAACGTCAGAATTCATTTCATACGGCTTGAAAAACATTTCTTTTTAAAAAAAACTTAACTTTTAAGGCGAAAAGACATTTAAAGAGAGAAGAAAATCTTTTCCAAACATAATTTTTCCAGTTTCCACAGTGACATAACAAACTGAAGCTCCACTTGATTTAAAAGCAAGCCAGGATCTACACCTACACCACAGTCACCTCAACACACAACTAGTTTGTTCCCCAGAGTGGGCTTTGGCAAGGAGATTGGGAGGTCTCTTATTGTCAGTCAGGGTGAAAGACAAAAAAAAAAGTGTCAGTTAAAGAAACACATTTACGCTTCTCAGATGCCTTGGAAAGTCCCCTGTCAGGAAAACTACATATGTTCTAGTCTTGCTCATTTCATCTCCTGAGACACCACTTATCATCAATCATCTCAGTCTGTCAAGACAAAGAGCTAGAAAACATTCTGAATCCAAATCTCTCAACTGTCAAACAGGTCTCACACACAAAGTGCACTCTAGTTATCGAATACTACTGGATGTTCCAGGTGACAAGTTCCATTCCAGACTCTTGGCTTTCCCCTCCCACCATCAGGCTCAGAGGATTGAGAGGAAGAGGCCAAAACTCAGAATGATGGCTAACGTCACCTGGAGGCATGAACAATGTCATTTCGTGACATAGAGAGACAGGCAACATCCACTGTGACCATGACCCGCCCCCCCGGGGGGTACCCGACATTCCCCTGAATGTCTGACTGGCTCCAAGATGGTGTTTTCTGAGGGATGGGAAAGCCCACACTCTTCCTGCCCACCAATCAACGCTGCCTCCCCCAGTGACCTGCCACACATGAGTCACGGACTTAAAGATTTGCCCATAACCAAACACCCAAGGCATGGTATTGCTAATAAGAACAGTGTTAGGTGGACAAGCCAGACAGAGGGTCAGATAGCCATCACAGAACAGTGGGTGCTGAGGAGGGAGGGAGAAAAAAAAGAAGGCTCTGGAAAGAATACATGGGGTTAACTAAAGATAATCATAACCTACTTTGCAGCTTTGCCGGAACATGCAGCTCTGAGATGTGGAGCAGGAGCTCTACAGTGATGAAAAGAGCACCAGGCGTCTCGGGGCACAAGCAGGGAGCACGGAACCCTCTGCGTGCCGTGGGCCCGCCACAGGGCCCAACACAGTGGTGCTGAGCTGTTTGTCACTGCAAACCTTTTAGCGCTCAGCTCGCTAATTCAGACCTGAAAGCTTCTTATTTTATGGAATAAAGGCTTTTTCATTTCTAAATACATTTTTTCCAAATATCCAAGTGTTTTCCCACCTTCTTATCATTGTTGGTTTTGTTCTTTCTGTAAGAAAAACCCAATTCTACCCCATGTCCTCTGTGACAATCCTCATTAAAAAGCATCCTTCCCCCTTCGAAACCTCTATGGCATGTCTACATAAATCACAGACGGAGAGAGAGGGCACGCCAGAGCTGCACAGAAGTCCTGTTATCTAAATTCTGGACGCAGGGTGGCGGGACAGGCAGAGCAGAGGACGCACCACACCCCCGTTCCAAGGATAACCCGAGGCAGGGCACTCCGTGCATGTGAGTGCAGTTCCCAGCTCTGGCCGTTCCCTAAGGAACGGTTTCCCAGCATCCTTACCTTGTACAGCTCTAAGAAAAATTACCTTAGCTTGGAACTACTGATAGCAAATAATTTTTGTCAGCATTAAAATGAGGTTGCTTCATCATGACTGGAAAAAGAATTTTCTCACAGTTGCTCTTCTCCCTGGTTCTATTGTTTTCATTTAGCTTTAATACCAGTTCTACTATTTTCTCATTTCTTGGTGTATTATCAAAACTTTCAAGTGAAAGAGCTAAGGTAGATTGTTTTGTATATTTTACCTTAAAAATTCACTTCAGCCTTAGAAAACATGCATAGTTATCAAATGAAAACAATAAATACCATTTCTGTATTATACTACTTTTAGACAGTAAGATAACTAATTTTAAAATGTTTCTGATTTGGTTTAGATCTAAGAAGTTAGGTTCCCCTGATCTATAATCTATTACATGACTCATGTGTGTGAAGGTCATCTTCAAAAGCATCTAAAAGAAGGAATTTAGTATGGAAGCTCATTATTTAAGTTCATATTAGCCTGATAATTAAATTAGCTTTTTTCTCTTTTAAAAAAGAATATACTTTTCAAATTCTTGATTCCTATCATTATGCTTCTTAATGGTTACTGGTATTGCCTGACAATATTAATTGGAAAAAAGGGGTAAATAAATTGCTAAATAATATTTTTTATAATGTAATCTATACAAAGAATAAGCAACTCATGATATCCAAAACTTTCTATAGGAAAGAATAGCACATTTATTGGTTCATGTGCACCCCCAGGAAAGTTTATAAAGGATTTAAACACCATCTTCATAAGATAAACCTGGGTTTTAAAGAGTTTGTGTTACACTCACATAAGTCCTCCTCAGCATCATGATGGGCCAGATGAATTGTTATTTAAGTGTAGCCGATGAATTTCTTACATTTTACATACTGAGTAATATTAGCCCAATTAGAAAGAAGAGAATTTATATTACTTGAGCACTGACTTGAGTCCGTCAGTCACTTAACACATGTTATTTCATTGCAAAAGCACATTATACAGAGTAAGAAACAGGGTCAGAGTAACATGCATAAGTGGCTGAACTGGAGTTTATATTTAGTCTGATTCTAAAGCTCACTATACCATTAATTGTCCTCCCCAAGTAAGTCTCTCTTGGCAACAAGCCTGTGAGGACAGAAATAACGTGACTCTCCAGAGGGGGCAAGGAGAAGATAGGAGATCATCATTGTTTTTCCCAAACACAGCCCACAAAGGTCCTAGGAGCTATGTGTGGTGCCAGGTGGTTACTAGGATTTTCAGGGGGATCACTCTGTAAGTTATATAAATGTCTAGCCGCTGTGCTGCACACCAGAAACTAACATAAAATATTGAATGTCAACTATCACTGAAAAGTAAAAAAAATGAAAACCTGTTGCAGAGCCACAGTAATCAAGACAGTGTGGTGCTGGCATAAGGATAGACATATAGATAAATGGAATGAAATTGAGAGTCCAGAAATTTTTAAAAAAAAAGGACTCTGGGAGATTTCAACCTAGTCATGAAACTGTAGATAAAAAATTTTTAGATTATCTAGTTTAATACAGAATTACAGAATTACAAAGTGACTTATAGTACTTCTTCATCTAACTATGTATAGATGATGAGCTCTAGGGTATTTTCCAGAAAAAGTGTCTATGAAAAACAACTAGTAAAAACAACGCAAAAAAAATAAAATAATTTTCTGTTGAGAGTGATATAGGGCCACCTTTCTCATGAAGGTAAACCAGATGCTAAAATTTAGAGACGTAGCAGAAACATCATTTCTGTCTGTACTCTGTCCACCTGTTCTTCCACCCAAAGTCACCAGGAAAGAGAGATGTAGAAAACGAAGGGGCATGATCCCGGAATAGAGGGCACAATCAGACATAAGTTACTGGGTTGGCCAAAAAGTCCATTTAGTTTTTTCCATAAAATAAAAGACATTTTTTATTTTCACCAATAACTTGATTGATTTGAGTATGTCAGCTATCTCCCACATGATTTAATGTTGATTGTTCTCAATTAATGCCTTGATTTGATCACTACCAACTCCACCTGGTCAACCCAAACAACCATGGAACTCTGTCCATCAAGAATCTCCAGCACAAAATTTCACAAACCACTTTTGACACATTCGATCAGAAGGTGCTGTCACCTTCTCCATACATTACACAAGTCATTTTTGCCTTTGAGTTGCATAATTACCTTTCTGGAAATAATAAAACTTCATATGCCAAAAATGTTGCATATTTTCTTCCATCTTCAATATTAAAATGACTACACAAAAACTCAACAATTTCGATAAGTTTTTTTTAAATGCACATTGATATGACAGTTGTCAAATACAATCTAACAAAATCATTTCAAATGAAGTTAAAGACAGCTAATTGTTATTATACCATCTTAGGGAAAAAAAACAAACAAACTCTTGGCCAACCCAACACAATGAGGCTTTTCTTCATTTGATCCCTGTCTCCAATCTCTGGAGCACTTGGCAAGTACTAGGTCCTGTACTGTGCACTGGAGCTTTGGCGTTGACTCAGAAATAGTCCTGGCCTTCTAAGAGTTCATGGTCTAATTAGGGAAACAAGGCAGTACATTCATTACTGAAACCATAGGTAAAACATCATCCATGTCATAAAGAAAGGCACAAAAATAGAAATGTTCAAAGACAACAACAATGATCCCTTGAGTGCCATCTGGGATAGGTGGGATGGTGGGATGACAACAGGGGTGGGAGGCACCACAAAAGGCATTAAAAGGTGGTATCTTTCAGAACTGGCACCTGGTTTCTTGGGCTGCAAATGCGGTTGATTGGTGCCACACTGTGGAGGGCCTGGCACACAGTAGAAAGGATTCTGTATCTGACTGGTGACCTTTGAAAGAATTGCTGTTGAATGGAAAGGTCTAGACTTAAACCACAAAATGTGATTTGCATTCATGAATCCACTGACCAATCCTCCCACTGTCCCTTTCTTCTTGTAAGGCTGCTACCAGCATCTGAAATTTGATTCAACACCTCAAAAGTCATTTTATCACTCCCTAGACCCTTGGAAGATTTAACTGGTGATATATTCAAAGGAAAATAAACATAATAAAAAGAGAAATTGGAGTGGTGGAAGGAAGTGTCAGTAGCAGGAGACTGGCCTAGAGAAGAGATCAGTGGATCTTGAAGGCTGGGTGGAGAAGTTGCCCACCCAGCCATCCCCCTGCCCCAGCACACACACTCCACACAGAAGGTGAAGGTCAACTGGTGAGGGGAAAGGGGACTCTTTGGGATTCAAGGATTCATACACTGTGAGCGCAGAAGGTAAATACGTAAATTAGAGTCAAACAGATGTCCCTTGGAATATACCTTACTGACTGTGTGAACCTGAGCAAGATACAATCTCCCCAGCCTTTAGTTTTCTTGTCTGTAAAATGGGAATGCTAGTAGTATCTGCCTTAGAGGACTGTTGGAGAAGAGAATGAGGTGACAGAAGAACTTAGTCCAGTGAGCCCCATAGAGGACTTCAATTGTCAGCTACGAATTTACCTGGAAATAGAGATCAGCTAGACAACCCTTCACTATATTCAGAGAACAGAAGGCACATGTGCATGTATCAGAAAAACTTCACTCTCAAATTGCTTGTTCTTTTCTTATAAGAAAAAACACCCCCCAGAACCATGGCACCTGATTGCCATTCTGGGAAAGAGTTACAAATTAAGCCTCCACTCACAAGGGAAGGGTCATGTAGAAAGGAATAATAACTGATTTTTGTGGAGATTCGGCATCCTGAATGAAGGACTATAAAAAGACACATTAAAAAAATAAATAATAAATAAATAAAAAGACACATTAACTCAAGTAATTCTCAGGATGTGAAAAGCAGGTGTATACATATCAGAAAAGATGTTCTTTGGTTATGCGCGCACGCCAATGACTGCAAGGACAAAGCTGGAGGACGTGCCCCTGGTGGATAAAGGGAAGAGCTCCAGCAGCTCCAACTTGCAGCGATAGGCTATGGTCTGGATCCAGCTGGAGTCACATGCCACTTTGCCTAGGGTTTTTATCAGTCTGTTTGAGGAATGAAGAATCAATTATTAAAACAAAAAAATATTATGCTTGAAATGAAAAATAACAAGTTAACATAGTGATTTTGGCTTTTATACACTGTATGCCTGTTGCATCTGGAAGAGTTCTTTGAAATCACCTTATTCTACTTTTTCAGTTCACAGATGAAGAAGATGGGATCCACAGAACATCGGTGACTTGCCCACAGTCACCTCTCTCCATAGAAAGGCTCTTTCCACTATAGACAATGACAGCACATTAAAACGTCATTCCTGGAGCCCACTTTCACTATTGGTACTAGAGGATGAGGGGTACTGAAGGATTGGCTTCTTCTTTTTCTACTAAAAGGTTAGTGTGCTCAATACCCTGATTTAATTATTAAAGACTGCTGCATTGCCCTGGCTGGGTAGCTCAGCTAGTTAGAGCATCGTCCCGATACAGCAAGGTTACTGCACTTTCGAGCCCCAGTCAGGCCACACACAAGAATCAACTAATGAATACACACGTAAGTGAAACAACAAATGGATGTTTCTCTCTCTCATCTCTGCCCCTTCCTCTCTCTCTAAAGTCAATAAATTTTTAAAATTTAATAAAAAATATGACCACTGCATTTACAACCAAGTTATAGTCTAAATCTTTCCAAATCTGTAGAATAGAATTTGAATTCTATGTTTCCCATAGAAACAGTATTAGAAATGATAGCTTAGCCCCAAGAAACTCATAGAAATATATTTAAATTCTGATAAAACTTCAATGCCATAGAAATTCTAGAAAATACTGTAAAATACAATATTTTTATAATTCTCGTAATTAACAATTCAGAGAAAATATAAAAGCAATCCATTCCAAAGTAAATAATCGGCTTTCAGTTATCTTGAATGTTGGTGCTTAAAGAAAAGCAGTTTTAATAAGTACTTTTCTAACAAGAATATAGCGGGTACCAGCAAATTGAGCGGTTGCCTCCAAGGAGCTACAGAAGCCTGGACAGACATAAGAAAACAAAGAGAATGAGAAGGTTAGTGATCTGCCCTTAGCACTAAAGGTGCGCAGACTGCCTGGGGAGATCAAGAGGGTCCTTGCAAAGGAGGTGATTTCTGATCCGGTACTCAAAGGATGAACAGGAGTTTGACAGAAAGATGAAGAAAGAAATGTCATGCCAGGAAGTAGACAGAAATGTGTTGAGGCTATTCTGAGGAGAATTTGAACACTCTTAGGGACTAATTATTTCTCATTTCACTTAAGAATACAGAGCTTCCCTTTTTGCTTAATAGGCATATTTCACTAGCACTGCTCATGTTCTTCGGTCATAATAAAGATTGTATTTTACTATCAATAAAAGAGAAAAAAAGGAGCAAAAGAAGAAAAAGTTACCTACCAAGAACTGTAAGGCAGGCAGAAAGAACCAGCTCAAATAATGTGTTTGTCATCCCTGTAGGAAGCCAGGCTCCTGATTCATTTATTCTCGAATCTTTCAGAGCACAGTATGTGACATGTATTTGTTATTTAGTCAATGTTTGTTTGCCTGAGTTAAAAGTCACAAAGTTCTACAATGAGATACCAATTTATATGAGCATGGCTGTAACAACAAGAACGATGTAATAATGAGGGTGGATATAAGAGAATATGGAGATGTATGGACTTCTAGATATTGCTGGTGGGAATGCAAAATAGTGCAGACACTTTAGAAAACAGGTTGGCAATTCCTCATAAAGCTGAGCAAAGAGTTGCCATATGATCCAGCAATTCTACTTCTAGAAAAATGAAAATATATCCATACAAAAACATGTACATCATTGTTCATAGCAGCACTATTCATAATAACCCAAAACTGGAAACAAGCCAACTGTCCATCCACTAATGAACAGATAAATAAATGTGATCTTTTCATACAATAGGATATTATTTGGCTATAAAAAGGAATGAATATATGTTACAACATGGATGAACTTAGAAAACATTAAGAGAAAGTAGCGAGTTACAAAAGATGAAATATGGTATAATTCTACTTGTATGAAATATCCAGAATAGGCATATCTATAGAGACGTAAAGTAGATTAGCAGTTGCCTGAGGCTGGAGGATTGGGAAAAATGGAAAGAAACTGCTAATGAGCAGAGTTTCTTTTGGGGTTGCTGAAAACATTCTAAACTTGATCATGGTGATGACTCACAATTCTGTGAATATTCTAAAAACATTGGACTATACACCTTGAAGAGTAATTTCTATAGTATGTGAATTCTATCTCAATAACCTTTTTAAAAAAGTCATCACACCTATAAAGATAATCACACCTGTGAAATTTCTTTATCTGCGCATTCATTAAATATTTTTTAAGCTCCCACTCTGTGCCAGGCACTATTAGAGGCCTGATACAAAATAATAATCAAAACAAAGCTCCTACCTTCCCAGTATTAATGGGAATTACACTGCAATAAGCAAAAAACCGAGGGACTGGATAAACATAGTGACAATAGGCCTTTATATGTGCCCCTTCCCCCTAAATCCCAGGAAAAAGACTGCCAAGTCTTTAGTCCTTTTGCCAAGGACTAAAAAGGTAAAAAGGCAGGGACAAGATAACAGAATGGGAAATAACCCCAGCTAAGGCATGACAACAAATTTTCTAAGACTGAAAGCAGATAGACAAATGGTATCTTAACATGACCAATGAGAAGTCACTGAAAGTTGTTTTAGCAAGCAGAGTGACTTGAATTAACACTAAGACCATTACTCTGGTTTCTTTGTGTAGAACGGATAATGGAGCAAGACAGTAGAAGTCAGGAGGACAATTAGATGCTATCACCACAGTCCAACCATGTAAAGATGCTACATGGACAGCAAAGACAGAAAAAAATGGGATCGGTTTTGGGGTATGACGCAGACACCGGCCCACAGTGTCCGTGGTGTTATGGATGAGACAAGATAAATTCACACAGACTACCGAGTCCTATGGAGGAAAAGGGATGACACAGCTACTCTCTCAAGGGGAGAACACCCAACCCTTACCTTAACAGGCTTTTATTGGCTTTCTAATAACATACATCAAAGAAGGTTTTCATTCATTATACTTAGGTTTGCTTTAGGTAATTACTTTTTACAGATAGCAGCAGAAGGGATGTTACTGATTACTTCTTACAGATTAACAAGGAAAAAATGTTGCAAATGCAAGAGAATGATAAGAGTAACAGATCTGGTTACACTTCAATCCTTGGGAGAATTAGCACAGACTTCAGGAAGTTACTTTAAAGATATGCAGCAAGCATTTGCTGCCTGAACTCAGGGTGAGAGAGTTTTAGCAAGAGCAAGTCACAAAACAGCCTAGGTATAATGCAGTCCTGATTTCCCACAGGAGAACTTCTTTATAGGTGTGGTCCTGCATGCCAACTTGCTCCCCACTGGTTTTCCACGTGGGTGCTGAGCTACATTTCCACGCCTAGGGAAGTAGTTCCCTACAGGGGTACATCTAGAAGGTAAAACCAATAGGACTTGCTGATAATAGGACTTAACTATGGGGCATGAGGAGAGAGGGAATCAATAATGACCACTAGATAGTTTAGCTGAACAACTAGGTAGATGGTGTATTATTTAGTTCAGTAAAGATGGAATGGGATGGAGGAGGAAAGGTTTAGAAATCAGGGCAAGAAATTAGTTATCAAGCATTTGGGGCATGTTAAGTCTTATATGGCTATAAGTTATCCAAGTGCCTAAAATGAGTGCCAAGTAGATAGTATGCACAGCTTGGAGTGGAAGTATACACAAATTTGAGAGTCATCAGCACATATATTGTGTTTAGAGTCATGGAACTAACCAAGAGAAGAAGAGAGCCTAGATCTGAGACCTGAGGCATTTAGAGGTGAGCCACAAGCTCCAGTATTTGGCTCAAAACTACTTTTATTCTTGAAAAATGTTTCACCCTTATAGAAGTTTTAAATTATCTTCTAATGCTTCTGCTTTCCATGCCATGCTAAGAAAGGCCTCCTCCATTCTGTATTATAAAATTATTCTTACATTGTCAACCAGTGGTTGTTGGCAAAACAGCTCAACTATGCAAACAGCTCAATTGTGATACAGCATGGCTGTGTAACAGCTCACTAGTGTAACAGCCCAATTATGAAACAGCACAGCTGTGGAACCACACAGCCATGAGGTAGCCCCTGGGGTGAGGCAGCCCTGGGGCTAGGCACCTCTCCAGCTAGACAGCTCTGCTCTGCACTGGTCTGCTCTGCTTCACTCTGGTCTGGTGAGACACGCTTGGTATTTCAGCCCCAGACAGGGAAACTCCGTCTTCAGTCTTTGATGGAAAGGGAAAGTGTACTCCCCAAGCCAGAGAGAAGCTGACTTAAATAGAGAGAAGTCTCGCCCCTTGTCCCTGATTGGTCCATCTTCATGCAAATGAGGACTTCCAACCCTTATAATTTGAGTGGTCTAAAAGGCACTCTCCTGATTGGTCAGAATGGAGCTACTCTGATTCATCAGTGATAACTATGCAACTCTGATTGGAAAAGAAAAGCCTCAGTGCTCTTGGTTGAAATACAATTCCAGAAACTCCTTTATAGGCTGGCTCAGACCCCAGGAGCACAATGCAGGCAAGCGTTTTAGTGCAGGCTCCTCCCTAAAGCACAGTTTGCATGAGAGGCTCCTATTTAAACATGGCTGCTGGGCTCTGCTTAAATTTAAGCCCATTTAGCCATCAGGGACACTTCTTAGTAGTTATCTTCTTTCTCAGGGTCTACAACATCCTTCTAGTATCTTAATATTTGTATGTATCTCTTTAGCACAACAGATAGGCTGGATTTCAGTAGGCAACAAACTGGACAGTCATAGAACTTACCTATTTGTCTTCTGTCTCTCAGGAATTCCTGAATTTTCAGATCTCAAAAACCAACCCATATGTTTTTATCATATTTAACATAAAAGAAGATATTCTAAATATATCATATAAAGTAATTTCATCTTTATACAAGTAATATATGAATACATAAATATATTCATACATAAATGTGCACATAATTTACAAGTTCACTGAAAATGAGCTGGAACAGTATGTGCCAAACTGTTACCAGTAGTTCCCTCCCCAGTAAAGGAAAGAAAGTGAAGTAGGGCTCACTTTTCATTTTACTTTATACACCCACACAGTGTTTTAACTTTTAGAGTGATCATATATTATCTTTATAAATTATTGTAAAAATAATTAAAATATTGATAAGGACATCTTGGCTCCTTACCCCAGTCGCCCTCTTCAGTTCGGTGGGCTGTGTTGAAGAAGGGATGTTTGTCTGGACTGACTGACGCACACATCGGTCCCAATGGCGTTGTTTCCTTCACACTGCGACTTCCCACTAAGGCCGCCTAGACTGCACCTGTCGCCCATGTTTCGGAAAGCTAATCATCTAATTCCAATAATATGGGAGAACAACTTAAATCGACAAATGTATACCTTAACTTCAGTTTGACAAAAATAACTACATCAACTGTAATTTGAAATACAGCTATGGCTATTGCCACCCCCCCGAAACGTTCTTGATGGTAGGAAGGCTGTTTTATCTTGAGAGAAAATAGAGGAGCTGTCAAGTAATTCTACTATGTGGTACAACCCACCCCCACTGTCTCTAAAATTCTGATTTCTTGTTTTGAATACTGTATTTATGTTAGATGACAGGTTTTATGTTGTAAATTAATGGGGAATATTCTTGTGCAACCAAATGTCAATCTTGTTTCCAGAGCTTAGGACCCAAAATGTAAATTCCACTATATATCTTGAATGCCCTTGAAATAAAAGAGCTCAGCAAGAAAGATGGGTCTGGATGTACAGTCGTGCTTCTTAATGGGTCTCCAAGTAGGGTGTCAATTCCTCAATTATTTTGAACCTAAGGTGGTAAAAGAAAACGGTTTCTCTATTCACAACACTTCTGACACAAATGTGTGACTGTTCTACACCAAGATATTCTATTGTCCTCTGCAGACACCAACTGGGTGTCCTACAATTTAATTTAATTTAATTTAATTCTGACGCTAACCACCCTGAGTTCCCCCAGACCCTGCAGGTCAAAGGCTCAGTCCCAGAAGTCTGCCCCCCACTTCAGATACCAGTTTCAAGTAGTGTGTTCCCATGTCACCCACAGTTCTGTCTGACTTGGCTACAAGTCAGGGATATCCACAACAATTATTCTTGGGCTCAATAATTTGCTATAATAGCTTACAGAACCCAGGGAAATATGTTACTTATGTTCACTAGTTTATTATAAATGATATTACAAAATATACAGATGAACACCCAGATGAAGAGGTAAAATAGGGCGAGGTCTGGAAGGGAGCCTCTGCCCCCATGGAGTTGGGGTGCACCGCCCCCACAGCCTGTGGATGCTTTCATCAGCCTGGAAGCTCTCCTGACCCTATGGTCTAGGGATTTTTAGGGAGGCCTCATCACATAGCCATGATCAATTATTAACTCAATCTCCAGTCCCTCTACCTCCCCAGAGGATGAGGAACAGGCTCAAAGTTCTAAGCTTCTAATTATGACCTGGTCTTGGGTGACCAGCCCTCATCCTAAAGCTACTCAAAAGCCTACCAAGAGTCACCTTGTTAGAACAAAAGACATTCCTATCACCCAAGAATTTCCAAGGAATTTAGAAGCTCTGTAAAAGATGTTCCTAATACCCCCATAACTCAGGAAATTACAAAGGTTTTAGACCTCTGTGTCAGGAACTAGAGGCAGAGAACAAATATATATTTCTTCATGTCACAGGTGGGTGACTAGATAATATAAATATATCAACCTTTTTTTTCTATAGACAGATGACATGTACTCTCTGAAGGGCAGTGCTTCAAGCTTTACACTTTATTTAAATTTATCATGTATTGTGTACTCCTATAAACACACACACACACACACACACACACACACACACCATGCATGCACACATTTATCCCTCACTTTTTTGATCTTCAAACTACTGTAGGTTTTGAGTAGATGATAAACTTTCAAAAGTGCCAGAGTTTTGTCCATCAGTTCTGTAGGATAAAATAGAATTGAGTATTTTGAGATTTAATTAATGAACATGTGAAAGCACCCAGAACAGTACCCAAGACCTGGTAGAATCCAGGGATCGTATTTAAAATATTTTGCCATGAGTATGTCATGGTCATTTGCCAATCAGAACAAACACTAGCTACAAATTTTTAGTAGGAGTATACCACCACATGCTGGCTAAATTATCAATGTTAATAAAAGCTCAATAAATGTTTGCATTTTTTTACATGTGCCTTTGTTCAATAGAGTTTGTCAAACTAGAATTAATATTTATAGGACATTATCATCACAGTATATATGCTTTCTTAATTAAGTTATATAATTATATTTACATTTTATTCATTAATCTCTTATTGATACTGGAGGACAACAGAAATCTACCTCCTAAGAACTTGGAACTAAAAGAAGATCTCCGCCTGAGAGTTAAGACTATAAAATCAACTTTTACTCAGAGAAGTGATCAGCCATAATGGCTGAAGTACTTCCTCAAATTAAATAACCTAAGGATAACTCAAAGTATAGTTTATTATCATGTTAAAGCGGAATATCTAGAGTCCAGAGAAAAACAGATCTTATTAACATAGCACTTGTCACATGGGGCTCACTCAATAACATACCGCTGCTGTTGACTGAGAAATCCTGCTCCTAAATAAAACCCTCTGTCTATAACTCAGATAGCTGATAAAACACACTTAAGCTTTCTTTTGACTGTTCCATAAGATGTTTCACCTTGGCCTGATGGGTTTCTAGTGGGCCAACTATCTACCAAATGGTAGAAAGGCTTATGTGTGTGAAAACCTGATGGGCATCGATGCTTGAGTTGTGCTGCCCCACACCTGGTCCAGGTGTCCTCCAGAGTGAAGTCAGGTCAGAATGAAAATCCTGCTCGTGTGAAAAGCTGAGGGAAGCAGGCGAGGACTAACTAGTCCTGGAAAGTTGCTCCTCTGGCCTTGCTCCCATCCAGGCTCCAGGGCTGGCGAATAACCAGGAAAGAAGAGTGTCCCAAGATTGCTTCTACTTGGGGAGGAGGGCGGCAAAGGGTAAGATTCTGGCCTAGGGAGCTGTTTTCTAGGTGAGGAGAAAGCCCAAAACCAAGAAGAAATAGGCAGTACAAAATATACAACAATGAAATAAAGAATGCAACAGAACAAATAAGGAGAATAATGGAAACTTCCAGGGCTCAAATTAGAGAACTGAAAGAACAAATTGTAGAAACCTCCCAAAAGAAAGAAAGATAGAAAGAAAGGAAAAAGAAATAGAAAATAGAAAATGAAAGCTAACAAGTTGGGGGCTAGAAGTGCTGGTATCCAGATAATAGAAATTACAGACATGCCCTGGCTGGTGTGGTTCAGGGGATTGAGTGCTGGCCTGCAAACCAAAGGGTTGCTGGTTCGATTCCCAGTCAGGGCACATGCTTGGGTTGCGAGCCGGGTCCCCAGTTGGGGGTGTGAGAGAGGCAACCACACACTGATGTTTCTCCTGCTTTCTCACTCTCTTCCTCTCTCTCGAGAAATAAATAAAATCTTTTTTTAAAAAGCAAATGAAAATGTCCTCAGGTGAAGATGAAAGACAAGTTCTATAAAAAGAAATTACAGACAAAGAAACATATAAAAATAAAAAGGATTCTCTATTTTTGTGTACGTTTGAAATTTCAAAGATACAAATTTTAAGTTGATTAGAAATATTTGAAGAAAATGAAAATAAATTTCGTGACATAAAGAAAAGACTATAGATTGAAAGTGCTATAAGAGACCAATAAGAAAACATTAAAAAAAAAAGCCTTACACTTAGTGCAATTTAAGAATATCAGGTGAGGTTAGAAGATGGCGGCATGGTAGGATGCAGCAGATTCTACTCTCCCACAACCAGGGGAAAAAAATCTGAGTCATTTTAGGTAGGTACAGAGCAAAGAGCCAACATTATCACGCCATAAATGAAAATAGGAAATTGCAAATTGTAGCGGACATTGAAAAACCCGAAGAGAGAGCATGGTTTGGTGAAAGTC
>CM052539.1:49721630-49750329 GCA_028533065.1 Trachops cirrhosus | reverse complement strand
ATATGGAGGACACATGGACAAAACTGGGGGTGTTGGAAAGGGGAGGGAGGAGGGGAGGAATGGGTGGGTGGGCTGGAATGGGAATAAAGGATGGAAACTGTACTGAATAAACTAAAATAAAAATTTAAAAAAAAAAAAAAGAATATCAAAAACCAAGAGAAATTTCTGAATCTTAAAGAAAGAAAGAACAACCAACATAAAATGGACCAAGAAAAATTGGATAACATTGGATACAACATAATGGAGCAATATTTTCAATATAAACTCCAATATACCATTACCAAACTTAGGGTTTTACCAATCTACAAGGGTGGTTTAATATTAGAAAATCCATAAATATAACCTATAGCATAATGAATTCAAAGAGAAATACCACATGACCATCTTAGGAAAATTATTTTATAAAATTCAACTTTGACCCACATCCTCACCCTGATAAAGAGATCAAAAACGGAGCAAATATTACCCTAAATGGAAAACTTTAGTGGACTGGCAAAGTGATCTCTGACTCTCCAGCACTAATAGGTATGGCTGCTCCCAAAAGGAGATAAAGTAATTTTGGAACATGGGCCTCTTTGAGGGAAGCCCAAAGTGGGGGTCTTTACACAAGTGGGGGACAGCATGAGAGGATGGGGCAGAGGGGGACACATGAGAGTGAGTGGCAAAGAAACAGGGACACAGAGGAGTCTGGGAAGGGGTCTGCTTCAAAATTTTCCCTAAGGGGAACCTTGTCCCTTCCCCCCACCTCACCTTTCCAGAAGCCAATTCCAGTGTTGTAAACAGGGTGGAGCCTGCCTTCACCCACGTTCATTACCTGGAGTGATGATAGAGGTCCTGGGAAAGGGTCAGGGGAGTCCTCACAGAGCAGGGCCCAGGACACCCTGGAGCCACAACCAGCAGCTAGGAGTCTTGAATGACGGAGCATGTGCACCATTTAGCAGAAATTCTGATACCCAAACTTCAGTCTCTGAGAACTCTGGAAGACCTTCAAGTGTCAGATTTGCTTCTGTCTTCTATGTTTTCATTACCCTTCTCCCTGTTGCTTAAGAAATACAAGTGCAAAATGTAGAACTGTGGGAAAGAAGGTGGGTTCATTATATTTGGGGTGGCATGTTGGGCTCGAACCTTGTAAGGAGACAGCTCTTTTCCCCGGAGAGCAGCTGAGGCAGCACGTGTTCTGGCCCTGTGGAGCATGCAGTGTAACACAGATGACAGAAGCGGCAATGCTGTCCCAAGGAGCTGACAACGTGTTTAACTCTGAATTCATGTGCCAAGAAATGCCATGGAAGAGGGTGCTTCAATCTCAGAAGTATAGGGTCTGTAAACTATTTCCTTTGTTCATTTTCTCTTCATGATTATGAGGCTTTTAGGACTGGCTAAGATATAGAAAACCTAGCATTCGTCCCCTATATTATTAAAGGTCGTGTTTATTTTATAAGAAGAAAATTTTCATTATTGGGCCAGTGTGTATTAAGAGGGGATGCGGGGAGGCACTCAGGGCATCTCTGAAGAGATATCTAGAATTTGGCACTACTTACCCTTGGACTGCTCCAAGTTTTTCATGTCTACAAGTAAGTTGCATTATATTTTATTGGACATTGTTTTGGAATGAAAAATCTAACACAGCAAGGAAATGGGTAGGGAATTTAACAGTGCAACTGGGTAAGTTGTTACTTCATATATTTGAAAATTTGAAAAAAAACAAAACCTGGAACAAAGACAATAACCGTAGATGTCATTCAGCCACACCAGAGGTGACAGTTCAACTCTGTATTATAGAATGAGTGGCTTTTTCAGCAGATGAGCCAGGTAGGAAAGAATGTTCCAGGAAGAGGGAACCCCGTGCACGGAGGAACATAGCACAAAAAGGCAGCGTGTGTTCAGGAACCAGCACGTTGCACGGTGTGACAGAGACAGGGGACGTCTCTGTCATAGAGATATCTATTTATCTTAGAAATAGTAAGGGGATGAGGCTGGACAAGTAAAAGGAGGGGCATGTCGTAAGGAGCCATGTATTCCCCACTTACCATTCAAGAGCTGTTCTGCGGTTCATGAAAAAGACCCAGTTCCAACTGGCTTAAACAAAAAAGGGGGGAATTTATTGTTTCACAAAACTGAACAATCCGGGTATGGGATTTAGGCACAGTTGGGTTCAGAGTTCAAATGTGGTCATTAGAGCTCCAGGTTTTCCCCAGCCTTCTGCTGGGTTGGCTTCATTCTCTAACTCCTCGTGAAAATTTCTAGAACCAGGATCACACCACAGGACCAGACTAGGGTAAAGTGAGGGAGGCACCCAGCAGAAGTTTAAGGGGACACCCAAAAACTCAGTAATTGAGATAAATAATATTATAATGCAATATTTTAAAAATTCAAAATGGAAACAAATCTGTGAATAACATCAAAATTTTAAATAAAGACAAGATCAGTATTACTGACTTTTTTGGCTTTCATTTTAAATAAAGACAGAATCGGTGACAGTGTTACTGGTACAGAGGAGTGAATGGATGCTGGGGTGAGGAGGGCACAATGGATGCCCACACCATCATGGTTAGAAGCTTCGACTTTGCCTGTACTCAGTACATAATCACAGCAGAATCTTAACCAGGCAAGAAGCATACAGGCAATGGACAGAAAGAAGTGATAGAGCGATTGGAGGAAGGAAATTCAGGGACAGAGTTAGGAGACTATTAGCCTGAGCAAGACACGACAAAACATGGGAAGAAAGCAGTGCCAGCTGGGGACAGAGGAAGGAGTACAGGGGACATGGGGAACAAAAACTCAGAGATGGTTCAGAGGAACAAAAAGAGTAGAACTTAGAGAAATGGGAAATGAGGACTATTGAATGGTCAGGGATAGTTCTCTGGTTTCTGACTCTAGCAGCTGGTTAGAATTCAGGCTGTGAGCAGGTTGGTGATTGGCCCGAGGGCAGTAAGGATGAGGAAGAAATGCAGTTCTAGACATATGGACATGGAGGTGGCAGTCTCCAGCAGATGCTGGGATCAGAGTCTCACAAGAGAGGTCTGAACTGAAAAAGCAACTTTGGAAGGTATTAGCACAGTTGAGGTCCTGGGAATTACCAAGTTTACCCAGGGGCTGTGTACAGAGGGAGGAGAAAAGACTGAGGAAGGAATTGACATTCTTAAGAGTTCTCTCTAGTGTAATTTTTTAAAAATAACTCTGGCCCTATACCTTCCCTATTGATTTTATTAATTATTATTACCTGTGGATCTTACAACAATTCCTAGAATTTTTTTTAACTCCTTAAATTTTCACATAACTTTGGCCTTGGATTAAGCCAATGAAATCCTTTGGATGTAATACAAATATTATCTCTACAATAATGGGCTTTTAGAATATAAATTAACATAGCTAAGATAACCTGGAAGTAAACAGAGAACTCAGAACTTCTCAAAAGGAGGAGGAGAGGGGATGAAACGAGAAAGCCAGTGCTTGCTACCTGCTGGGTTTGTGACCATCTTAAAAGGCCTTTGTTTATCATTGATTTCTCAGGTTGGGCCTGAAAGGACTGTAGAGCATTTAAAGGTTCCCCATATGCCTTTTGTACACCCCACATCTGATTAAATGAGAGAGTGAAATGCAAAAAAAAAGGGAGGGCCTCAAAGTCTGGTCTAGGGTCTGAGCCCGTCCTAGGTTTCTGTACTCTTTCCTTTCTCCCTCCAAATTAGAAGTGAAAGAAATCATTCATTTCTGGAGGTCCCTTGCTGGTGCTGACTGTAGGAGAAATCCTAGAAGACACCCTCTGACTCTCACTGAGGGGCAGGTAGGCAGGAGACTCACTCTTCCTTTGGTCGGGAGGGACTGACCGCAAAGTAAAGTTCCTGAAACCTTGATGCAATAACAGTCTACAGTGTAGCTTTAAAAAGCCCAATAAGATCCATAACAAGGAGAAAGATTACTTTCATTTGCAAGCTAAGGCTAGAATCATTATTTTTTATAGTGTGAGATTTGGCAGAATTTAAAAATCTCTTGTTATTCTAAAACTTCAGCCTGTTTTTAATTAAGACACCCACGTCAGTTGAAAAATGTAGCATATTTGCATAGAAATAACTATAGCGAGCCAAAATCTTAATTTCAAGCCATTTTAATCACTTTCCCAGACATGCCAGTAATTACTTCTGGTTGACACCACTGAAGTGCTTTCTAGCACACTGAATACTTTCATATCAATGGACGTTCTCCCTCGTGCAGAAGGATGGGATGCCCAGGATACACTGGGAGTGGGCCAGTCATATTTTTCATCAGTGCTTCATAATTAACAGGAATTCATTACTCTGTGTTTGTTTGAGCCTGAACAATATCAGCATGTAATTACTGGTAGCTTAGGGCAAGGTAAACATTTGATGTGATTGCTGGTAAATCAGCCTTTAGTGATACGAGAGTTAGCTGATCGTGTATTTCTTTAGCCTTTAATAAGATTATAAGTATTAACCACACAGGTGAGGCTGAACCTTCCCCAGATGAACAACAGGAAAGAGACTGCCTTGGAACACCGAGCTAATGAACCCCTGGGAGACTAGGGCTGTCTACTTGGGTTAAAAACAGGAGATTGCTTTTAGCAAATTCAGTGCAAGAAAAATAGCTACGGTAGCCTTATCACTAAAGTCCTATTGCTTGTTAGAGGGCTAAGCTTTGACCTAGCTTTGATTTAAATCTTAATTTTTTTTTTTAGTCTGACAGCTTGATACTAGAGACAAATTTAATCTCTCCTGATTGGTTGGCTAGATATTTTTTAAGTCTTAAAATTAAGCAATATTCTTTATGTAACAGCACAGCAGGTAAATTCCACAACAATCTTCTCCAGTGGTAAATATTAAAGAGCCAATAAAACTGTGTCGGACTTTGCAACAGTGCAACAGGAACACCTACCTGTACCTCATGTATCCCACCACAGCTCAGCAAGGGAGGCAGAGCCAGCGGCAGTATTCCCATTTTAAGGGTGAAAAACTGATTCTCAGCAAGGTTCGGGCACTGACAGGAGGTCACAGTTTTAGTTGCTGGTGGAGTCAGTTGAAATAAATATTCAGTCTCTGTTCCAACCACATTCCAATGGGGAAGACAAGCAAGAAAGCCAGTGACTTCCGTGGAATGTGGCAGGTGCGATGAAGGGGGTGCACAGGGTCTTAACATGGCCCAGAGGATGGGTCCCTGATTCATTCTAGGGGTTGGAGGGGGAGGGAAGCCAAAGAAGTTAATTAACTCTTAAGATATTAAGTTTATTAGATGGAAACATGGGGAAATGTTTCTAGGAAGAGGGAATAATGTTAAAAGGCAGAGACCTGTATTAAAACACCCATTTTGAAGGAACAGTAAGTAGTTTTTAAGGCATAAGAGGAAGAGGAATGAGGAGAGAAGGGACTGGAGAGGTGGAAGAGTGTAGATCATGGTGGGCCTTCTGTGCCAAGCCAGGAGCTTCAACTTGGTCCTGAAAGTGATCGGGAACCATTAAAGAGTGAAGAGGGTGTGTGTGTGTTTAAGTTGTAAATGTACAGAGTGGGGCAGAAGTAGGTTTACAGTTGTTTTTATGGAAAATAATATGATAAATAATAATACAAGAATAAACTGTGTTTTGCGTACTCACAACTGTAAACCTACTTTTGTCCCACCCTGTAGGTGGAGAGGGATGGACAGGGATTCTAAATATATGTAGCAGCTAAAGATGATGGTGCATTAAGTTTGACAGTATAGAAAGTTGATTTGCAAATTATTTGTATATAGGATTATAAACTAGTAGAGTATTAGTCCTGAACAGGACAGTTTAGAGGCCATCTACCCAATAACCACATTTTACGTATGGGGAGATGGACAATGACAATTGCCAGCAATAATCTTTTATTTTTATAATTATTGCTTGTGTCAAAAATGTGTTTTAATTAACAAGACTTTTATTTGGCCTGTATTTTACATTAACAACTAAGATTGTCAATGTCTCAAATAGTTTATATAATAAATTGAATCAAATAGGAATAAAATGGATTTTTTTCAGTAACAGGAAAACAGCAAAATCAGTGTGGTCCTTTGAGGAAGACACATAGTTATGCCATTGACATCAATGTCAATGATGCAGACAGTGTTGGCCACATCAGCTTTGGAACTTGCCTTTGGAAATGCCTCCGAAACCCAGGTAGTATAGCATTTAGTTAAATTTTGGTCTCCTGAACCCCAGAGTGTCTGGGTTCAATCTTGGCTCTGCCCCTGACAAGGTGAGTGACCTGAGCAACTTGCTTAACTGCTGTGTGTCTCAGTTCCCCACGTAGGGAAAGAGAAACAATAATGTACCTACCTCTAGAGCTGTTATGGGGATTAAATGAATTACTCTTTATAATGGGCTAAGAATAGTGCCTAACATGTGTAAGTACATAAACCTACATTAAATACAAATGAAGTCGAATGTAAACCATGATACTGTTGGCATAATGAATTTTCATCATGCTCTGGTTAAAGCTAACAAACAGAATTCTAAAACCTAACTGGAGAAAAAAATGTCTAAAGCATTTTTATGCTGTAGATGTTAATCATAATTAGTCCATCATTCACCATTATTTATAAAATATGAATATTTATTACTCTATTTGTTTGACATTCACTATTTAATTTTTGGCAAATTTTTACATGCCTGTTTATATATTAATAACCCCCAAATGACAAAAACCGTGTCTTTTTTAAAATTCTTACCCAAAGATATGCTTATTGGTTTTAGAGAAAGAGGAAGGGAGAGAGAGAGAGAGAGAACATGCCCCAACTAAGGATAAACCTGCAGCCTAGGTATGTGCCTGGACCTGGAATTTAATCTGCAACTTTTTGATGTACAGGACAATGTTCCAACCAACTGAGCCACCCAGCAAGACCAACAACCATGTCTTTGAACTTGATCTCTAAGGTGCCAAAACTAAGTAGGCACTTTTTGATGATGGCGATTTAACTAAATAAGTTCCTTCACTTCTTTAAGTGTCTGTTTATTTGGCTTTTTGGTGCCTGTGCATACACTTTCTTTCCATTTCATTTACTTTGATTTTCTGTTGAATGTGGGAGAAATAGTGCAAAAGATAGTTGACCACTATCTTTGGATAGATTTGAGGGATTAGTAATATCATGGTATTCCCACTAGATGCAATCTACTTCATGATTTCCTTTTTGCTAGTAAGGTCTACAGTAGGTAATTGATGACTTGGGACAGACTTAATTTAGAGGTGACACTGGAACACCTACCAATGAGTAGAAGCAATGATTTCATAACAGCACACTGTTCCCAACTGATCAAAATGGCTGGCTCATGGATCAGCCTAAGAGCCTTGAATTCATGCTTTAATCAATGGGATAAAGTTAATAACACAAAATATAGTGCTGGAATGAAACTGGGTGGTTTCATATTTTGTGAGAAAGAACAACTTAACAGAAACACGTAAGGAAAGGAGACATGTCAGGAAAAGTGATTCTGAATAAAAATGGAGTTAAAACTACCTTTAAAAATCCCCAACAAGAAAAAAAATAAAAACATGACAAAGTGAGCAATTTCAATTCCTCTTCTTGCACAATCTTCACCCTAATTGAGTGCTTTGTTGGATAAAAGCTACATGTGGGGCTTTTCAAGTAACAGCAGATTGTCTGAAGACAAATTTTGCAAAGAAAAAAGTTAATCTCCCTCATAATATTCTCTGGAAATAAAAATGAGGCAAGGTCAACATGTGGACCATTAACCAAAATATAACATTTGTTTAACTGAAAGCAAAAACCAGGTCACAGATAGGATAAAGCACTTGAAACCGAAAGGTCCCTCTAAGTATATCCACGTTCACAGAAAGTATTAAGTGATATTCTTGTGAGAGACAAGTGAATCTGGCAAGAAGAAACATCTGTCTCAAAATTATAAATATGTTATAGCCATCACCAAAGAGCCCTGCCTAGAGTTTACTAATCCACTGGGGTATTTGCAGGACGTGGGGTTGAGTTAATTAGTAAAGACAGTATAATAGAAATATTCTCTTGGAGTGGAAATGCATCTGTATAATCTATTAAAACAATTACCCCCAAAACATATTTTTATGAACTTCAAAGGGGTGAAATCAAGGTCAGAGGACTAGAACTACTTAAGAGATACATTAAGCCAAGAAGGGAAACGTTCGCTGTCGCTTACTTAGCAGACACAAAAGGGCCAGGGCACAACTGTGTTGTCAGCTGGTAGCCTCCCCTACAACGCAAGTCTGGCACTCCAGAAGCGTCTCTAGTGTTGTTTGTGAGAGAGCCTCAGATTTGCACCACATCTGTTGTTACCAGTGCATAAATATATATTTTCAGTGTGCAGGAAATGTAGGAATATCAAATTGCCTCAATTCAAAGAAATAATTTTCCTGATGATGACATTACAATGGCCCTTTCCTTTCTCACCAGCTAGTGCACACCTTCAAAGGTCAAGTCATTTAGGAACTAAGAAATTCACCTGTATCATTTCAAGAATGTGCCAAATAAAATCTTTAAAGATCAGCAAATCCATTTTTCAAAAATGCCCTTGCTATCAATTTGTCAAGGATGTCTGAAAAAGAGTGATTTGTGATCAAAAGTTCTTTCCACAGAAAATATACACATTTCCACTCTGTTTTATGACTGGCAGAAATAGCCAATATTAATACACTTAATTATTTATGGTTTGACCTTTACTTTCCACAGAAATTCAAAGAGCAGCTTTCCTTATAAATTCAGGGTAATGACCATATTATTTTTTGAATATAAATCAACTTTTTAAAATTAAAGGTGTACTGACTACCATTTTTTTATTTTTTTTTATTTTACAGATAGAGAGGAAGAAAGAAAGAGAGAGAGAGAGAAATATAGATTTGTTGTTCCACTTATTGATGCGTTCATTGGTTGATTCTTATATGAGCCCTGACCAGGGATCAAACCCACAACTTTGGCTTATCAGGATGACATTCTAATCAACTAATATACCCAGCCAGGTCTTCACTAACATTTTCATTTCTTGTTGAATAATGAAATGAGAGAAGAAAATCAAAATATAATTTCAATATTCCGGGT
Organism: Trachops cirrhosus; assembly: GCA_028533065.1. Lineage (NCBI taxonomy): Eukaryota > Metazoa > Chordata > Mammalia > Chiroptera > Phyllostomidae > Trachops > Trachops cirrhosus. The sequence goes on along the minus strand of CM052539.1, from coordinate 49,741,281 downwards.
AATCTCTTTACTTTCCCCTCTTCAACAGCGTGCGCACAGTTCTTCCTCTGAGTAAGAACATGAGTTAGAGGAAAAAAAGTAAAATAGGGAATTCAGTATGAGGCAAATTTTTTATTAAGGAGGTCTAAGAATTTGCCTAAGAAGACAAAATTATTAATAAGAGGACATTAAAATGCAAAATAGTATATCTACAAGGGCAAAATTAGTTGCTGCAAACAGTGTGTCTAACAGCTAAGAGAATGACAATAAAGGAATGATTGCTGTCAAATTAGGGAGCAGGTGGGTTGTTATTCTGGGACTAGTTAAATTTTGAATGGAGCCTGAAGGGGAGTAGCCTCTCCAAACCTTGCTTTCCTATAACGTCCTTCTGCACTCTGTTCCAAAATGCCACTCTACTTCTCAGTTATTCATTCACTACTTAGCATGTTTCACTCATTGTGCTGGGCTCTATAAATACAAAAAATAACATACCTGAATCCTGCCCACAGAGAGCATAGTAGGGGAGACAGTCCCCTAATTCAAAGCGACACCGGTTGTAACAGTATAATCAAGCTACCAGAGACAAAGGGAGCTGTTCTACCTGGCAAGTCAGAGCTGTTTTCAAAAGGCAGAAACTGTGTTGAGTGTTGAGAGAGGAACAGAAGTTCCAGAAGAAGAGTGGAATAGAAGGCCACACCAGGCATAACAGCCATGCAGAGTTCGCAGGGCACAAAATTAGAAGAGCACAGCAAGCCTTCCAGAGCTGCAGGAAGTCCCAAGTGATGAGCTGGTTGCTGGACCTGAGAGCCAGGAAAATGGGGACCACCGGAGATCTGATCGAAACTGATGGGGGCCAGAATGTAAAGAAGGTTATTTATGTACTGCTTCCTCCTCAGCACTAAAAGCATGTCGAGAAAAACATCTAATTTTTTAACAGTTGTCTTGACATTTATTTTGCCCCCAGCATTGTTATCCCATTGGTCTGTGAGGAGCCAAGGAGCAAAAGCATATCGGATACTCACACTCTATTATTTGGTATTGTTCTGAAATTAATCTTTGCGAGGTCAAAAGAAGAGCACATCTGTAAGTATTTCTATGTTGGACATTGACTGGCAGCACTAATTTCTTGCTTAAATAGGGCAATCTTTATTATTCATAAAAGACTAATGCATAATATGGGATTAAGTCTGCATTTATTAGCAAGCACTTCGCCTAATCAGCCTGAGAGTTACTATTGGTCAGACAAGTGCTTATGAATTATGGCATTGCTTTTGGCAAAACTATTTATCTGTGTGACACGATATGTCACTTTTGAACTTCAACTTGACATCCATAAAATTACATTTTCATCAAACTGAAAGATCAAGCTTTCTGTGCTGACTCACTTGGGTCAACATTTTGCAAATGCTTGGATTTACCACTTGAACCATAAACCCTTTGTGAATAATTTTGTGCACTGATGTTTGATCGCCTAGGGCACAGATCATAATTTTGGAGCAGAAGAAGAGGTGTCAAAGCAAAATGCATTTCCTTTATGCATACAGATGACTTCTTCCAAAGTGTAATCTCATCAGGTCATTTTTAAATCATTGAATAAACACTAACTTTGTTGAATCCCAAAAAGAGAGTAAATAGCATCAGTGGTGTATTCTTGCGTGTCTTGGGGCTAAGAGGGAACATCACCTCCCTGCCAAAGAATTTTCACTAGAGTAATAGGCACGTGCCACAACTTGCAATGGTTCCCTTTTTTAGGTTAGACGTAATTTTAGGTTTTTTAAATATAAGCAATCAGGTGGAAATTTCACAAAAGATGTAGAGATGAGTCAAGGGTTATTCCATCCTTAATTCTGTACTCAAAATAGCCCTTATATAGCATCTGGGCGTTACCACTCTTGTCCGAGTCCTGTCGTGAGGTGGATTGTTTTTCATATGAACAAGCATATTAGAACCTCTCACTCTGGTAAGTGAATATGGAGGATTTGGCCCCCAGACAGGCAGCTGCTTGAAAGGGGAAATGACCCAGTGCCCTGATAATCTCTTTGGTAATAAGTAATGAAATCCAGTCATAACTCAATTAACCATTAGAGGATTTTTAAATGAGCAGATTCCTTGCAATCTTTACTAACCACATTAAAGAGCAATCTGACACCATTTTTGGAACAAGGTTTTTTACAGCAATTTTGCAAATATAAATATCCTATTTGGTGCAATAGATTCATTCATTCATACATGTTCATTGACTAGTCCCTTTCCCTTCTTTCCATCCTTATCCCCCGACCCTCTCTGGTTTCCCTGCCTGAGGTTCTGTTTGGTTCATTAGTTTATTTTGTTCATCAGATTCCTCTTATAGGTGAGATCATATGGTATTTGTCTTTTACAACCTGGCTTATTTCACTTAGCATAATACTCTCCAGTTCCATCCATGCTGTCGCAAAAGGTAGGAGCTCCTTTTTTCTTTCTGCTGCATAGTATTCCATTGTGTAAATGTACCATGGTTTTTTGATACAGTCATTTTGACATCATGTCCCATTAGAGAATTTCTTTCACTATTGGGTAATTATTTGAATTGGGTTAAAATAAAAAGGCACTGAGACATGATTTTAAGTTTCCTTTGAGTACTATTTTGCATATGAAATGCAATAAATATTTGCTGGTGTCATGGGTTGTGCAAAATATAAGACAACTAAAGTAGCAAACAGTGACGTGACAGGTCCAAGGCAGCTCCATTCAACACTGTACATGTAATTACGCTCCCACCTCACAATAACAAGCTTATTGTACGAAATTGGAGGCGAATTATCAACAACAGTGATTTTGCATTTAAATGTCTACACAGCTTAATTTGTATCTCAGCTTGTAACATGGCAAAAAAAAAAGACTGTTTGAAAAGTTTTTTAAATTTCATCAAAATGTTGACTGAGAAGAACGTAGGTTTTTTAAGTGTATGTGCGTAGACACAGCCCTACAGTGAAATTTCTATACTCGCTGTGAATTGGAATATATTCTTCACTTCAGCTACAATTGGTCTAATTTGTCAAAAGGTTTCCCACCTACCCTGAATAATTGAATTTAACTAGCCAACGTGAAGTTAGCATTAGTACACAATAGCTTTTTGAGACATTATTTTAGAAAATGATTTTTTTATTCTTATACCCAGGAAAAATACAAGCATGAAGGGAGAAAACACTCCATGCTTCCTAGTCTAAGCTTTTGGATTGTCTCTGTCTAGGACTCAGTCACAAGTAAAAGCTACATTTTATGGAACACTTACCATTTCCAGGTACTATGCAAACTGCTTTCCACACTTTGCCTCTTTTAATCCTTCCCCCGGTGATCCTTCGCAGGTAAGGAAACCATGCCTCAGAAGGACTAAGTGACCTGCCCAGCCTACAAGTGGCAGAGCCAAGATTTAATCCCTAATCTGTTGTACTCCGAAGCCCTCACTGTGACAACTCCACTCTGGCCTCAGCTCACATGAGACCAGAGCCAACCTAAGAGCTGAATTGTCCAATCAGCAATCAGCCCATTTGGAGTGGTGCTGTGTACCTTTCAGGCAATTTTAAGGGTGTCTTTTATCAATGTTCATGTTGAGTAAAAACCATGCCTTAGAGAGAATGACCAAATCTTTCTAGCATGCACTTAATGTAGCATGTACTATGTCAGGCACTGTCCAAATATAATAAGTGTTTATTTTTAATCCTCAAAACCCTCCTAGTTAGTTAGTATTACTGTCAGCCCTAATTTACACAGAGTGATTTGTGACATAGAGAAATTAAGTAAATAGCCTAAGCCAACATGGCTGGCAAGTGGAAAACTGAGTCAAAGGCAGACAAGCTGGTGCTAAAGGCCAGCGTCCCCACCACCGCTCTTACTGGCTCTAATGGAGGCCATGCTCTCGTCCTCACGTTTCCCACTGTTCTGTGCAAAGCAATGGCCAAGGCTTTCAAAAGCAACTTTACCGCTTGCGGTTTGGAAATAACACACTTCTTTACAATGTGTTTGCGGATGTAGACATAAATTATTCAATTCAATAAATAAATATTCTGTTTGTATGCTCAGGTACTTTTTATATAAAACATTCTGAACTTGCATTTCCTTTGGTAAGATCTAAAGGGGAAACAAAGAGGAGAGAAAATCTTGATGGTGAGAAAAATGTTATGACCATAATAAAATGGCTTTTTAAATATGTATGGACTCCAAGACCTTTCTTTTAGTCAGGTAATATCTAACTGGCTACAGGGAGATTAACAAGTGTAAGACAATGCATTTGAATTGCAGAGAATTAATATTTAATTTGGTGTCCATGGTACCTTCTCAGGCACAGGACAAGGTGATTTTAAAAAGCAAACTAAGGAGATAGCACAGTTTACATAGCACTCTATTGCTGTCAGCCACCTCTAGGGCCAGATTTACAAGGCTTAATCGGTAAATTAATTCAATAATTCAACCACCTATATTAACCCTTTTCCTAATATAATCTCATAACCTTTGGCCCCACAGAAATGGAACTCATACAAATCAATTCAGCCACTGCACATGGTCTACCTCTGGCAGGAAAAAAAACAAAAAGGAAATCTCTCATCCAACAGTGTTCCAATGAAGAAAAGAAAGGCTGGGAGAGACGCCATTTAACTGAGTGCCCCTCTTCCTTGATATGATTGTACTGTGCTGAATCGACTAACAAGATCAAAATGAGAAAACCCATCCAATTATTAAGAATTGGGTATATCCATTGCCCTTCATACACCATTGGCTTGATTCACTTTGGAAAGCAGCGCAGATCTAAGAAATTCAAATATTTAAGTCGACTCTTCTCCTTGGGAGAGAAATGATTTTGTCATAGGGCTGAAATCATCCTGCAGTACTAGAAAGTCAGAAAACTAAGACCCTAGGAACTAGAAGGAGGCCTAAATAATCCAAAGAAATAACTATCACTTACTGAGTACTTACTGTGTGCAAAGCATGTGCTAAACATTAGGGGTGATGTAGCATGTTGAGACAGGCAGTGTTAGTAGTCACACGACCTGGGATCTGAGTCTGGTAACTCCACTTGTGTAGCCTTTTTGATGTTTACTTTCCTTGTGTATAAAAATGGGTCAACAATGCCCATCTGATTGAGTTACTGTAAGGATCAAATAAGATAATGTACATGTGACAGAGATTGCTGTGAGACTTCCCAATTTTTACCTAGATTCTTGGCTATCTGAAATAAATATATTTCCCAGGTCCCTTGCAATTAAATGTGAACATGTGACTACATTATGGCCAATGGGAAGAAGATAACAATGTCAAGTTGTAGTTTTCATTCACCATCCTTAAGAAGCACATGAATAAACCCTTTGCCTCTTCTTTGTCCCATCCTCCTGCAACCTAGAACACAAGGCTGCCATACAGGACCATGAGGTTACAGTCATACGTGCTCAAGCAAACAGAAGGAGCCTGGGTCTCTGACACCATGCATTGGCATATCCCTGATCCATCCACCCAGACTTTACTGGAAAAAGAAATAAATTTGTTTAATTTACTGGTACGGTTTGGTTTTTCTGCATAACTCATTGTTGTTTATTGCTGTTGTTGTTTTTTTGTTGTTGTTGTTGTTAAAATACCATCCAAGTGTGTATCTCATTGAGTGATGAAGAGTGAAGGGAAGGAGAAAAGAGCATATATAGTCCAGCAAACAGAAAGCAAACCAGACCCTTCTCAAATGTAGCTTGAGGGTCCAAATTTGTAAATGTATAATCTCTTCTCTTTTTCTCTGTATCAACTTTCATGTGGTCTGGACTCCAACTCTAAAATGCTAAAATTCTATTATCCCCATGTTGTTACTCTCACAGAGTGTGAGCTCAAAAGAGCCCACCCACTAGGGAAGCAATGCATCATAAGCTTCCTGGGACTGCCTGAAAGGAGGATGCTGCAGCAGGCTGGAACCAGCCTGGGTTAGGGCTCCAGAGATGGGTCTTCTACTTGGAGATAAAGGCTTTATGCCAGACAAAAAGAATAGTCAAGATCCCCAAAAACAAACTTTCCTCACCCTTTGGGTCAAAGGAGGAATTTGTCTTTACAGTCCACCTGCCCATACTGAGCACAGTTCTGTGTGTGGCTGATGTCCATGCATGTCCCTGACCAACTTTTATTAAGTGTTGATGGTCAAATCTGGACCCCTTCCTGCCCTCCTTCACTCTCAAGAGGTACCATAGACAAAAGAGCTACTCATTTGCCTTTATCATTGGTTCTATCAGTCTGGACTGCTGGCTAAGAAAACATGTACACCAGTGCTAGCTCAGTAGTGACACTGGGCAAACCACACAGTTTCTTCAATTATAAAATTGGAAGTATACGTCAATTATATCTTAACAAAACTAGAAAATGAATAAATACAAGCAACTAAAAACAATGGCATACCAGGAAATCTTTTGCTTCCAACATCATGATCTGCAATCCTGTGTGACATTGTGCAATGATCCTTGGAACCCAGAGGGAGAGTGGGCCTAGTAGAGAGCAATGGTCCCAAAATTTTTCTCACCAGAAGATGACACTGTACAGATCCTAATCAGTCACAGGTGTTTAATGGGAAAAACTGTGCCATTCCCACCTCTTATGGCACCTCTTGCACCTTAGGTCTCAGTGCTTTCATATGTGTCTAGGTCAGGAGAAGGATAAAGGATTTTGCTGCAGGCCCACCAGGTGAACTCCTACATGTGCTCAAGTGTCAACTCAGCATTAGCATCTCTAGGAGCCTTGCCTAATCCTCCCAGGTGGTTTTGTGCCTCTCAGGTACCCTGTACATAACTCTGTAATAAGACTTAACAGGGGATCCAAGATGGCAGAGGAGTAAGTGGAACCTCCACCCAGACCCAATCTGGAATTACAATGAAATTGTGAGAAATCATCCTGAATAACCAACTGAACACTAGCTGGAGAGAAGCCTCACAACCACAGACAGACAGAAGAAAACACTTCACCACAGCAAGGCTGGTAGGGAGTGCGGAGGAGGCGTAAGAGGGCTGGATGGGATACCATGGGCAGCAGCTGAAGTTCCAGAGTGATGTATCAGTACCAGGGGGTTCCTCTTAAGAAGTATGCAGCCTAAACCCCAAGCTGGGCTCCCCAGCCTACAGCACTCCAGGTAGCATCCCAAAACAAACTCTCCTCACCCTTTGGCTCAAAGGAGGGACTTGTCTTTACAGTCTACCCACGGTATCCCACTGTGATAGCATCCCACTGTGAAAGGCAACAGGCTTTCTGTCTGCCAGGCAGAGACAGCTGGAGAAACAGAGAGCCTCTTAAAAGGCCAACACATGAAATTTCATCTGCAGCCACAATGAAAACACATATACCCACACAAACATTTGAACATAAATATTCATAGCATCTTTATTCATAACACTCAAAAAGTGAAAACAACTCAAACATTCACAACCAGGTAGGGGAATAAACAAACTGTGGTATATTCATACAATAGGATAGGAATATTATCCAGCAATAAAAAGGAAAAACTATGAAAACATGCAAAAATATGGATGAGTCTCAAAACAAAATGTTGACTAATTATTGCATTTACATGAAGTTGAGGAATAAGCAAAAAAATGTATCTATAGTGCTTGTCTTGGGTAGGAGGATTTGATTCAAAGAGGGCATGTAGAAATTTACAAGGATAATAAAAATGTTTTATATCTCAATTTGAATGACGATAACACCAATATATATATTTATCAGAAGTCATTGGATTTAAGATCTATTTTACTGTATGTAAATTATTTCTCAATAAAGAAAAATTTGAGGATTACTATTTTTTAAGAATATGCACTTCAAGTAACACTATAAGCATTTTTCCTTGGGAGATGGAAAAACTCAGGTATGTTCTATTTGAGATATTACCTAATAAAAGAGAATATATGGCATTATACCTAATATAATGACGATGCAAAATATAAACCCTTTTAACATGACAAACTGTCAGTATGTTGAGCAATCAAAGAGGAAAAAGTCTTGTTCAAAGGGCTTCATTAAAATTTCACTTTTGCTTGCCTGTCGCAATAGATCTCAAATCAATTCTTTTATTATGAATTGCCTATTATAATATTGCCTATTATTTTTCGTCTCTTTTTTATGAGAATGGAGAAACATATTTTAACTTGAGGAGGCAATCAGGGAAAGGTGATTGTGAGTGACAACGAACCAAGGCATTTATAAAGCCAAAGGGATTGGTAAGTGCTTTGAGATCCATGAATTAAGAGCTATGCAGCATGTGCCTGGCCGCTCTAAAAGAAAATAGCTTCAGTTTTGACAATCTGCACAAAGACTTCGATTTCAGTGGTCAACAAATTTATCCAAATATTATATCTTGTATCTGCTTGTGGAACTCAAATCAGTGTTACTCAGCTCTTTATGTCTCGACACCCTCCCCAGTGACCCAATGAATATTACAGATTCAGAAGCTCCTTCGTCCGTACACACATACACACACATCTTCCACCCACTGGGTGGGCTTTAGAGTGATGTTCCAAACTCTCCCACTTACCAGCAAGTTACTTAACCTCTCTCTCTGTTCTTCAGATGTAAATTCCTCATCTGTAAAATGGGATAATGACAGAATGCACCTCAGAGTCACTTACAGGTCAAACATGATTATGTGTTTGGCACATATCTAGTTCATCACAACTCTCAGCTAATGCTAGAAGAAAAGCTACCACACAGAACTTTAGAGATAGAAAAGACTTCAGACATTTTCAATTGATAGATAAAGATACTGATGCTTAGAGAGGGAAATTGACTTCCTAAAAGCATACAGACATTTGATGGCAGAACTAGAATACAAGTTTCCTGACTCCCAGACCAATGCTCTTTCCAACATTGTTGCTCTTTTCCCTCCTGTAACCCAACCTTTACTAGCCAGGTACCCATTCATAAGAAGACCCTGTGACAGAGTCAAGAGACCTATATTCTACTCCCAAACTAATACCTCCTTGAACTTCTGATTTCTCATCTATACAAGGAAGGGATTGGAAACATATGATTGCAAAGATTTTAACCAGCATTAACATGTTGTGATTAGCAAATTGAACCTCTGCACTACTTTCATGGGTGAAGAGTGGGACAGGAATCACTTACACTGCCATCTACAGTCTTCTGCTCTGACTGTCTGACCACTTTGTAAAGTTGTCCAGTCTTGTTCTTCCCTCTCTAATATCTCCCTCCAATGTTTTCTCCCTCTGTCTAGAGCAATGTGTGCATAAATGTAATGAGCACAGGTGAGATCAAGAAATGAGATCTAAAGAGGCATCTCTAGCAAAAGTCTAGATAGTGTGTTCCTCATGCCTGATGGTTTATACAATAGGCATCTAAGTTAAACAGGAACCAGCAGTCCCACAGGGGCACACAGCATGCTTTGGGGAGACCAGCAATAGACAAAGTCTAAGAAATCATTTCAATTCTGTCTCCAGGATCATGTGTGCCTCTTCTTTCTCTACCATTTTAAAGGCGCTCGTTTACAGTAACAGGTTATGCACAGACAAGTTTTGTAGAAACTACAGGATGTAGTAAGCACATCCGTGCCATAGGTTAAAGGAAGAGTGGAAGTGAGTTAAAGCATAGTGATGAGATAGAGGAAGATGACTCATCATCTGCCCCACCAGCCTTCAGATAACTTGGGACAGACCCAGATGCACAGAGGAGCTCCTAAAGTGTCATAGGGGGAGGCTGGCAGGGAAGAGAGTACAGGATAGAAGTCAAATGAACAGGGTTGGGCTGGTGGGATTTCATCTGCCCTCCAGGCGGCACTGAGAACATTAAATGGCTGCCCATCTTGTCCCTGAATTGTTTTTTTCCTATAAACACCACATAGCCAGTCCCGTCCAAGGACAGAGCCAGAGGGCATTGAATAGCCCCACTCTGCACCCCAGGAGAGGACAACACAGGGATTCCTTTCATATGTTGAACAAAGGAAGGAAATGAGGAAGCCTAGCTTAGAGGATAGGTCAATTTGAGGCAAAGAAGTAAGGTTAAGCATGTAAAAGCCTAAGACACGGTGAAGAAAAGAAGTTACTTCTCCTTAACTAGAGTGACCATAACTCTCATTTTTCCTGGGGCACTACTGGCTTATGTCTGTTGGCTCAGGGCCAGGTTAGCATTTGTCCCAGTGGAAGTATTCTTATTAAAGCTTCATTAAGATAACTCAGCATGGGTTTGGTAAACTTCCACTTTGTACTTCCAGTTTCTACTATAATTCTTTTTTTTTTTTTTTGGAGGAAACAAGGGTGCCTTTTTAATTGCAACCTAATATGCTGTCTTGGTGTAATTTTCATTTAGCTTTCTGTGAGACCCATATGCAGTGAACAGAGATCTAACTTTAAGACATGGTTTCTAAAAACAAAAAAAAGACATGGTTTAACAAAGATAAGGAACCCATCTCTCTTTTTCCAACCCCTTTCCAGAGGCAATGTGACTAATATTTCCATTTCAAGACAGCACACAGGGCGCTCACTAACCCACATGACAAAAGATACTCATACAAACACTCAGGAAATACACCTTCCCATTTCAGGTGTGGGAGATGTATTCAGCATTTCTCCCCCTGCTAACAAGGAGGTGAAGGACCCAGGCAGGTGAGTCCGTGAGAGTCTAGATGCAGAGACCAGGTCCCCCGTTGAAATCAGAAGTAGAGTCTGGACAGTTCTGCCATGGAGAGTAATACAGGAATCTGCCTGAACCCTCTTCCTAAAGTGATTTTATCATTCATCGTATGGAGTTTTATTATTTGATAATGCTTTTCTTATTTTGTAATGAACATTTTGGCAGCAATGATTTTTTAAAGTACTTAATAATAAAATAATAAGTACTAAATTTCTGTTTCACAAGAATATTCACATTTACCATCCACTGTGGGGAGAGTGTGCTATCACTGACCACATGAAAACCTGAAGTCACAACTCTCTGAAAAGCATCAGCATCTACTGTACTCAAAGATAAAAATTTAACTCTTTTTTTAAAAGATTTTATTTACTTATTTTTAGAGAGAGGGGAAGGGAGGGAAAAAGAGGAGAGCAACATTGATATGTGTTGCCTCTCACACACCCCCTACTGGGGACCTGGCCTGCAACTCAGGCATGTGCCCTGACTGGGAATCAAACCAGTGACCCTTTGGTTCACAGGCTGGCACTCAGTCCACTGAGCCACACCAGCCAGGGCAAAAATTTAACCCTTTCAACTGCAGAAGATGTATTTACATATCACTCTGTGACACATAATGTCTCAGTCAGATCAAATGACTCTTCTTCTAAATTAATTTCACTTATTTTATATTCCAAATGTTTCTGTGAATATACCAAAATTGCAGAGAAAGCTACATGGATTGATTCTGTAAGCAAAAAACCCACAGAGTTTAAAATTATCAGTTTTATATCAGTGTCATCACTGAAGTCTCAAAAAGAAAATCAGTTAATTCCAATAATAGCTCCAATATTTCACCCATTTCATGAAAAAGTTCAGTAGTGAAAATTAAAATTTCTATGATGGAAATATAATTTTCAGAGTACAATGTTATGGTCAAAGCATTAGTTTTACTAAATTAGGAACCCGGGACTAGAAATATAGTGGTAATGTATTAAAATGTCTTTATAGAAATGATTGGAGTAATTGAACTTGAAAAAATTTAATGAGGTTGATGTAAAATCAAAGCAAAGTTCTATTTGACTATCAGAAAATACTTCAAAAAATATGCATTTTAATTATTTGTGGCTCCTTAACTCCTTTTTACTCTCAAAACTGTTTTAATTTTTCTCAAAAGTGTCCTAATGGGCACCTCCATGTAAATCTTAGAAGAACATAATTAATACAATGAGAGAAATATAGCAAGGGTCAGATTGCAATTCAAAGTAAAAAAGAGCTTTCTAATAATGAGAGGTATTTGATAAGGGTGAGCACGGTGTGGTAGGAAGGTCACGTAGTACGACACCCAGCAGCTGATTTCATTTCAATAGGTAGCTGATTTCATTATTGACAATGGAATGAGCCACTTTATGAGGCCATGAACTCACCATCACTGGAAACATCTAAACACTATCAATGAAGGGAGTTGAAGGAGGATCCGGAATGCTTCTGAGGTTCCTTTAAATTGTATGACTTATCTATTCAATAAATAATCATTGTTCTCTCTCTGATTGCTCACCCTGGACAAAGCTAGCTGTCATGAAGCATCTCACACAGAAATTGTATGAGACAATAAATATTGTTTTAAGTAGGTTAAAAAAATTGAGAGCCTACCACATGTTAGGCACTATTCTAGTGGTAGAAAACAGCGGCGGTGATTCTACACTATAATAATTGTATGAAATGCTAATAATTGCCCAATGTTAGTCTCCCAGGGGAAAAAAATGGGTAAATAAGTCAAGAATAGTAGAAATGTAAAAATATTAATAAGTAGGGAGAAATGCTCTCAAAATGCAACACAGATGTGAGCTCTAATTATTGTTAAACAGACTATATAGTTACAGCTTTAATTTATCCTGTATTTAATCACTAGTTATACATTAAAACTATTTTACATGTATATACAGTTTTAGTCTTCCAGGTTTAGGTTTTCAGAATTCTGCTTTTTAGGCAGGCACACCTTAATTTGTGTTAACTTTTGTTTAGCTTTGTGAAGGTGCCCATCCACATAAGCATGTTCTACCTCCCAAAACAACCTAGATGAATCAGAAGGTCAGGGTCTCAGCCCTCACAGTGTTTGCATCAAGTTTCAGCACTCAGAGGGCTCTCGGGAGACAAGACTGGCTGCATAAAGATACTTTCTTCCCCACTGGACAAGAGCAAAATCTCAAATCTTTAGCACTTATTTTTTATTATAAAGAGTAAGCCCCATTCTGTGCTCCTTCATTGTGCCTGCCTCCTATTATTCCCCCACAAAATGAAGTTTTATTATGACCAGGATTCAGCAAACAAAGTTAACATGACTCAAATCCTTAAAACCCTAAGAGCACTTCTCAACAGAAGTTCAAATCCACTGGTGCGCCCAGTAGCTTTTGATCCCAAAAAAGATAAAGACCTGTGCCTCAATATCTAATTATTTCCCACTCCCCTTGATCACACTGGGATCCCTTTATCACGATTATAACATTTCCTTGCATAAATGGCTGAGAGCCTTTATTCTGCGCTCTCGAGAGCTTATCTGAATCACACCCGCAGAGTGTATTGTGTGAACTTGCAATGATTTCCTGTGAATGTTCTATGAATGTATTGAAACCAAGCATGAACACTTCCAGCAAAATTGAAAATTTTTTTAGGACCTTTACAGCATCCCAAGTCCTGAAAACAAGGAGTGTTAATAGCAGGCTCTGACACAAAAACTGTGGAAGCTCAGTTGGCACAGGCCAAAGTTTCCAGTTCCCACATTCATGATTTTAATGTTTAAATAGTAATGGATCAATCACCACTCCTCTTCCATTCGCCAACAATTATTACTCAGAAGATTTCTACAACAATTATAAGAGCAAAGGGGGCTCCCCACCATCTCCTGATACACACACATAATTGGGAGAATACGTGTGAAACTATTACTGGTTCGTGTATGGTTCGTGTTCCCTGGCAGTCAGCCATTCTGTCATTACAATGTGAGGGGAAGGAAAGTCAATGCCATCACAGGAAGGAAGACAATATGCTGTTGAGGAAGACCCTACCAGACAGGAAGAGAAAATGGGAAACCTTCTTCTTCCAAATTCCAGTAGATTAAGGTGAAGAGATCAATGCCCATGACTTCACTTGTTCTCTTTGAAGTGAAATTCTGGAAGCAGGAAGCAGGATAGAAACATCTGGACAGACAGATAGGAGGAAGCACAAGAGCTTTCGTTAGGATTTGTGATCAGCATGTTTCCCTGGGCAAAGTTTGGGAAGCTGGGAGGGCTTGGGCAGGCCCTCATCCTCAGTAGCCTGAGGAAAACAGGGCTGCACTGGTAGCGCACGGAGACTAACCAAAGGAGCAATGCTCCTAGCTCCCCAACACCTGGGCAAGGCATACAGGGGATTTAGGGCCTCCCACCTGTTCCGGAGCAGGAGTTCAGAGAACTGAGGGGGCCTGTGGAGAATTGCATTCAGGATAAAATTGTTGCAGCATTCAAGGACTTCATGATCAAAGGCAAGAGCATGAACTCTAAATTTTGGACCTGACTGACCTCCAAGTGGCCAGATAAGCCCATCACCAACATTAGCACAGAAAACAGACTAGATCAGCCCCAGCACAGCGAAGACCAGTGAGGAGCCAAAGGAGACTCCATGGGTCTGAAACTGCCCCCTCTCCCCTGCTAACAGGTGGCCACACATGCTCCGCACACTGATCTATCCAGGCACCACCTTAGAGAGAGGTGGGAATCCATCAGACTGAACAGTTACCCAAAGAGGACTGAATCATCCAAAAGAGATTGTTTACACCTGAAGGTATTGGGATTGTACAAATTGAGAACTAAAGTCAGTTTCCACATTTCCCCCTGACTGCCACCACCCAGGGGAGGAGGATCACATCAGTTTTAGGAAACTCTATTTGCTTTGCATATCCATGGGCAGCAAGTGAATTTATCATACCACTACCCACAGCCCTAAGCTCTCCTTTGCCACCCTCCAATTCTATGTTACTCAATTGATTTCAAATATTGGAGGGTTTTTTTTTTCAATCTCAACATAAGATTTCCTTCTTTCTACTGGGACTCATCTCATTGAGATGTACCTGGGAAAATTTTGAAAGCTGGAACATGACATCCCTCAAATCTCACCATTGCCCTGACAAAACTGGTGGAGAGAAAAACATCCCCAGACAGCCGTCTGTGGGACCAAGGGCTCACTAACTTTAGACCAGTCGGAGGGAGGAAGAAGTGTGTGCATGCATGGTTCACCCACCGCTGCCATGGGACCCTAATGTTCATCCACTGAAATATTCATAACCAGAGTGGGGGCTCCAGGAGCATCTAAATGTTAAGCAGGACCTTTAAATTCCCCTATCCTCTTGGTCCTAAATGAAACACACATTACCTCCAAATCTTCGGAGCCTTGAACAGTGGCTGCAGACTGACCAGCCCCTACACACACGCACAGCAATCACCTGTTAAGCAGCTCCCTACCGCCACCCTAGTAGACCACCTCCAAGGGAAGCAGGCAAACCCATCCCTTCCCTTGCTCCACATGTACAGTCTCCTGCTTGAGACACCACACTATCTTTTTGTAAGTGATTTTCCTTCATTCCAGCTCACCCTTGAATTTCTACTAACCCCTTCAAACCCTTCTTGTGACAAGGACATGAATGAATAAATTCATTTTATTTTTACAAAAATAAACACCATTCAGATTAACCTGGGACAGGAACAAGAGGGCAGAGGTGCATCTTTTGCCAGGCAGGCCAGGGCCCTGCAGGAGGAGGCCTTATGATCTCACCGCTCTGCTCCTGCCTCTGTGGTAGTCAAAGTTGACACCTGCTCACAATTTCCTTTGCTATCATCTGTCCGGAGCCTGCCACCATTTTGAATGTAGTTGTTCAAGCCTGAGACCATGGTAGGTAGTGATTTCAGAGACCTTCACCTTCTCCTTCTAATTAGCTTTGCTCTAGTTGCAGAAGCCAGCTTACCCTTTCCCTCTGCCCTCTTCTGGGCAGCGTGCCCCAGTTTGGGAACACACACCATTATACTCGGGCTTGATATTTAAAAGTGCTACTTCTGTCTTCACTTCTGCCTTGTAAAACATTGCCTTTCTCTTATGTCTTGGGCAATAATCACTTGGAAGGCCTGTTATTAAAAAATAAAAAGGAAGGCATCTTCCTTCCAGATAATTTTTTTCCTCCTTGAGGCCTGATACTGATTGGATGAAAAGTCTAGGGCATATTGATTATATTTCCCAGAGTTGTTCCCTTCATTTTTACTTGTAGAAATTTTTTAAATGATTTATCAATATTTAATGATAGCAATTATCTCTAACTGGCAAAAGTGCCTTCCATTGTATAAGGTTAAAGGACAACATTTGTATAGTCCTCATATAAAGATTCTTGTCCCATTACATCCACTAAGGGGAAAAAATGCAATAAATAATTAACTACCTAAAATTGTTGCCATGAATAATAACATGGTCAGCAAGGTCCTCCATCAATATACAAAATCAATCTTGCGAGGATGCCACCACCTGTAATTGTACACATGCTTTACTTCTGCTCGCTCCTGACACAGGCCCCAAGTGCCTGTTTCCATTCTAATGACACTGACTTTTGTTGAACTTGCAGCCATTTTGAGATATGAGACCTGAAATCCTGAGCAAAGAACAGTGTTTTCTAAAGGGAAAATCAGTTACAAGCAGACCCTCAGCCTAGGGGGTCACTGCTGATGTGGAGAAGCAGCCTGGACCCCAGGGCTGTCCTCACGGGCTCTGTGAACTCTGGCCATTGGCCTGACCTCTCCAGGACTCTGCCTAAGGACTGACTGTATGACTTCCGCAAACACAGTTTTCAAAAGACACAAAGAAAAAGAGGCTGAGTTTTCATATGAAAAGTAGATTGGACATTTATTTCTTCCTAAATACTTCTAGAACTCTAACCTAATGAAGATGCTCATAAAAATTATCAATAAAAAAAATTTCAAAGCCACCTTCTTAGTTAGCACCATGGTTCACTAGTTTCCCATCCAGGCCACAAGTGCACTTGTGGTCCCTCAAGGGACCACCTGAGGTCCCTCACTGCCTGGACTCACTCTTAGGCCCACAGGGCACTTTCTGCAACTGCTAATGCAACAACTTCTCTGAAGAATGCATCTCCCCCTGGAAAGGGGGTAAAAAAAGACCAAGGGTTGTCATGTCTTGTCCTTTGTCACCTCTTTCTGAACACGGGAGACAAGATCTTCATGGCGGACCCCTGAGGATTTCTTCCAGCTTCATCCTAAACATGGAGTCCAGGACCTTATATGCTTTAATCATGTGTTTTCTACTCAAAGACATCTCTGTCGTTACTGCAATGACCCTCTCTGCCACAGCAACACTTTCTGCTCATCTCTGTAACTAGAAGAATATAAATCATCTCCAAGATAATTATCTGACACATTCAGAGGGCTACAATCCACCTAGCCAGACAGTGTAGCAAGCTTCAGTCAAACATCCAGGATGTGTTTGGCTGGGAAAAGGTAGCAGGCGTTGGTTCAGATGCCACACTATCTGTCTGATGTCCAGAAGATAAATATTGCTCACAGTCTTGAATGAGTCCTGACAAAAATGGCTGCGTGATAAAGAATATAAGGAAGCAAAGAGGAGGAGGGAAGATGGCGGTGTGGTAGGAAGGAGCAGATTCTACATCTCCCACACCCAGGGGGAAAAATAATCACCATTCTAGGTAGGAACAGAGCAAAGAGCCAACATTATCACAACATAACTGAAAATAGGAGATCACAAATTGTAGCGGACATTGAAAAACCCGAGGGTAAGGAGACTACGTGGATCAGTGGGGGGACCAGGGGTGTTGCAGCTCCAGACCCGGCTCACCTGGGTCGGCCACGGGGCTCCCGGGAGAGATCTGGGTCATCCGCTCCCTCCCTGGCCAAACAAGGACTGAGCAGCACCCAGGGAGGCCAATTTACTGGAGGGCACAGAGACAGGAGTGAAGACGAAGAGGCACCTATGCAAAGCCCTGGTGAAAGTGCGCACCCCACCCCATGCACCCAAAGGCACCCGCCTCTACTACGCCCGTGGCCCCAATCCGGAGAGAGCATGGTTTGGTGAAAGTCTCAGAAACCACAGCGTTGAAAAAGACAAAGGCGCCGGCGCTTCCCAGGACCTATGATGTCCAGGCTGTGAATTTGGGGGAAGTGGGCACCCTTCGGGATCCAGAGAGCGCGCACCCTTGAACCCGGAAAAGGGGTGGGCGCTCCACAGGACATCGGAACACACCGCGGGGAACTCCCAAGGACGTGCATAGTTGCACCCAGCCACAACACACAGGTCCCTTCCGGGAGGCACCAGACGGGCTGGGGGAGAACTCATTCCTACACTATGAACAGTACGCCAGAGGCTGACTGAGTCCTGAATGAGAACAGAGAAAAACTGTCTCCAGTAGCCCCTCAGTGGGCGGAACCCAGCTAGAAAAACTGGTTTGGCCAGTCTGAAACCAACAATAGGTGTGGGGTTTTGGGGGGGGCGGGTTTGCTGTTTTTTTGTTTGTTTGTTTTCTGTCTGTTTGTTTTTCTTTTTGTTTTTGTTTTCTTTTAATTATTTTTAAGTAAGCTTTTATCTTTTAATTCGTATTTTTTTGATCTATCAATTCTTTATGCTTCTCTTTCTGTCACCCTAGTGTTGACACTTCTCCCTTGCTTTCCAAATTTATCTCTTCTTCCTTCCTTCTTCTCCTTGGTTCCTTCCTTTTTTTTTTTGAACCTGCAAGTAATTGCATAATTGTATAATCATTATTTCATTATTCGTACACCTTTTACTTTTATAGTATTTTGGTATTCCTCTTCTTTTTGTACAGACTTCTTTGCTTGGCTGATTATATTGTATCATTTGATAGGTTTCCCCTCTTGTCTCATTTCTAGTGTATTGCTAATATACTGTCCTTCAATTGTGTTCCATAAGTACAGTACTCTCTACTCCTGAGTACAAGGCTCAATACTCTCTATTCTTGTTATCTAGATTTCACAGATTCTGTCATAGGATTGTTGCTCTAATTTACTGTAAATAATAGCTATTACATACAATTGTTAATAATTCACGACACCCATTCCAGATCTTAGTCCACTTCACAGTTTCCTGAACTCTATTACTGTAGTGGTTAACTCTATTCTCTCACACACTTCACATATTTACTACTCTTTACTCTCACCCTACCTCAGATCCTGACTTCCCACATCCTCACTGCTTTCTAGAGCCAACTCACAATCCTTTCCTTCCCAACAAGAGTCTTAGCTTCTTTCCATCCTTTCTAAAAAGTGGCTAGTGGGGTGGAAGATCACAACTAACACTATACACAGCCAAAGGATCTCCTATCTCCTCTCTACTGACTGCTACTGTAAATATCATAGAATACTCTCTTGATATCTTAAACCATTTTGCCTTACCCCTCCAACTGATCACAAAAAAAGAATAGGTGGAAACTGTGAACACCTGGACACCCGAAAGAGACTACACCACAGAATCTCACAAGTATTCTACCAGAAGTTCACACCATAAACCCAGGGAGCCATAACAGATCAATTTAAGAAGCTGAGGCTAGCAAGAAGAGTCTCACAAACAATGAGAAAACAAAGAAACAATCCCCAACGGAAGGGAAAGGAAGAAGCCTCAGAAAGAATGGTAATTGAAATAGAGGCAACTCAACTATCAGATTATGAGTTAAAAGCAATGATTATCAGGAAGTTCCACGAACTCTCAATGAGTTACCAGAAACTACAGGGAAGCTACAATGAACTCACTGCAAACTATATCAACATGAAAAAGGAAATAGAAACTATCAACAAGGGCCAAGAGGAAATGAACAATATAATTTCTGAACTGAAGAACACAGTAGAAGGAATGATAAGCAGGATCAATAAAGCAGAAGATCAGATCAGCGAGCTGGAGGACAAAGTAGAAAAAAGCACCCAGAAAGAGCAAGAACAGGAAAAGAGGCTCAGAAAGAATGAAGAGGGATTAAGAGAAATGCAAGACAATATGAAACGAAATAATATCC
>CM052539.1:49702987-49721130 GCA_028533065.1 Trachops cirrhosus | reverse complement strand
AATAAGCCAGGCATTGAAAGACAAATACCATAGGATCTCACCTTTAACAGGAACCTAAACAACAAAACAAAGAAACAAGTAAAATATAACAAAAGACACTGAAATAGAGGACAGGTTGTCAGGGCCCAGAGGGGAGAGGGGAGGGAATTTCAGGGGAGAAGGGAAGGGTTTACAGGAACAAATATAAAGGACACATGGACAAAACTAGGGGGGTTGGAAATGGGAGGGATGGGTGGGTGGGCTGGAATGGGAATAAATGATAGAAACTGTACTGAATAATCTAAAATAAAATAAATAATTAATTTTAAAAAAAGAAAAAAATAGTTTAGAAAGAAAAAAAAAAGGAAGCAAAGAATTGCATGGGCCACCAGAACTGGTGCAGAATACAATGCGTCAAAGGGAACCAAATCATCTGGCCAGTGGGTGCAGCAGAAACGTGTAGAGAGCATCTCTGCCTGTCAGGAAAGGACACAAACACCAAGAGCAACTGAACTTTGAAGCTGCAAACAAAGCAGCTTCTGTAAATGCATCTCATTTTACATGAGGGAGCAGGAAGCGGTGTGGAGACTAAGTGAAAACTAGTCTATATGACAAGGAAACCTTCCTCTGCACAATGTCGGTTCTGAAACGGAATCTTACCTTTACTAAAAATGAAAGCTCGGAATTTAGCAATACTTACTCAAGTATCTCCCCTCATCCTGCCCCCACTCTACTTTTTTTTTCAATTTTCCATGATTACTTATCAATAAATTACTTTTAATTAAATGTATGTTACTAAGGTTATCAAGTTATGGTTTAAATGTGTAACTCAATCTGACATTCTGAAAAAATTAACAGATGAATTGAGGTTTACAAAATTCAAGGGAGAGAGAGAGGAAAGGAGGGAAAAGATTGGAAACAATCCACGATCTAAAAGCAGGCAATGGTAATCTATACAGTGGAATATTTATTTTTATATTTATTTTATGAAAAATCATTTTCACAGAAAGAAAAAATACCTTATGTCATGGGGAAATGTTCATGATATAATGTCAAGTGGGAAAAACAGGAAATAATATATTACAAGACAAATAGTCTAAGAATAAAATAACTTAGCCTGGGTAATAATATCCAAAATGGTAACCTTTTTTTTCCTTGATGATATGATATAGGGATTTTTATCTTCTTTACATTTTTCTGTATTTTCTGTAATATACATATGTAACTTTTATATCCAGAAACATGGTGGGTTTTTTTAAGAATATCTCAGTCTTAAGAGGATTGGTCATGGGTTGAAACATATGAAAAGATGAGTTAGAGAGTCAAAGAGACAAACACCGGTGTGAATTTCCCAGTAGCACCTGGGGAATGGCCCTGGAGTCAAACCTGGCTGATACTGGAGACAAGTGCAGTGAACTGTCACGGCTGATGTTATTAAACATTTAGATTGTAACTTACCCTTCAGGGTGGGGGTGGCGGGGTGGTGGTTAATTCTCACATTATTGCTAGAAAGTTCATTTTAGGTTCAGTTGTATCTGAATTGACTAAAGTAGGCAAAATTTACTACCTGTAATTATCTCTTACCCTGGACATGTTTTATGATTTCTGCAATGATTAAAATAGGCTTTACAAGCATAGAAGTTTAGTCTTGTAACAAGACAGTTTGACAGCAAGACAGTCCTTATCTCTTTATATTGAATAGAAGAAAAATCTAGTGAAGAAATCTGTTCCTCATGGTAGAGACCAGAGTGTAATCAAATTTTAATTGTTCTCAAAAATCTTCATCTTGGTTGGTTGTTCAGCTATCCAAAGCTCTTCATTTGGTTTATTAGATCATAAATCCAATGTAATAGCTCAGGTAAACTAATCAATTTTAGGTCCAGGTAAATTGTTTACTAGTTTTCCTTTAATTAAAGATGATTTCCTTCTTGAAGGAAACTCATGCTTCTGATTTTATATATTCTCTCTCCAAAAAAAGGAGCTTATGTTGTTTCTACATCCAACTTACCAGTTGGCATCAGCGTACCCAGGTGCATAGACATTAGCCTTCCAGCTGTGCTGTTCAAGGTGCTGGAGGCATCTGTGAGTGTGTTTTACATAGGGTAGGGGAGTTTTGGTTAAGATAGCAGTTCTATTAGTTTGCAGAGGATTAAGGATGCTTCTACTGGACTTTTCAGAACTATTTGTCCTCAGTGTCTCTACCCAGCACTTGTCCCCACATCATACTCTTTGCCAAAGCATCAACATTTCTCTAAAGTGTGACACTGGCAGCCCTTGAGATTTAGATTCATCCTCAATATTTATCTGTGTTCCCTCAACGCCTAATAGAACATACTAAACAGGAGCTTACTGAGCACCTCCACATTTAACAGGCCCTGTAACAGGTGCTGATGATAAGGCACTGAACAGGAAAGACCCAGCTCCTGTTCTCGTGAAACTTCCATTCAGTGGGGGAAAACAGAATAAGTGAATAAACCCAGTTTCCGTTAGTGTACCATCACTGAAGAAAATAAACCAGGGTAATGGAATAACAAGTGATGGGGTGAGTACTTAGATTGGGTGAACAGGGAAAGCTCCACTGAGGGGAAGATATTTAAACTTAAGCCTCATTCAGAGAAGAAACTGCCATTAAGAGAGCATGAGAGGAACACACCAACAGAGCTGCAAGTTCAAAAGAACTGAGAAAGAGCAAGTTTGGTTTGTGAGAGGAAAAAGCAAGGAGCCAGCCTGGCTAGAATCTAGGGCCATGAGTGCCAGATGACATTGGAGAGGTAGACTGAGCCAAATCATGCATGATCTTGTGAGAAGGAAGTTCAGATTTCATTTTAAAGGCAGATGGGAAAATGCCTGAAAATTCACCATCTAATCTGTAGAACTTTAGGAAGATGATTCCCTCCTTTGATACAAGGGACATTGAAGAGTCCTCATCTATATCATTTTACTTCAAGCCAACCCCAGTGCTGGGATCTCTTACTAGACACAGCTCCAAGGTGCCTCCCCAGGATGGTGAAGCAGAGGCAAGCAAGTTAGTCTTTCTGTATTCATTTTTCATCCAAAAAAAATTTTGCTTTCTCTTCTTCTTTTGAAGATATCACAAATTTTAATTGTGGTTAAGGAAGAGCCTAACCAAGGTCCACATACCCAACTGCTTATTCCGCATCTCCAAGGCTGCCTCAAACTCAACCACAACCCACTCCTACTTGTCCCACCTTCTCTGAAACCCAGCTCTTTTCTAGTGCCCCCACCCAAAGGATAATACCCTCATCTCTCCAGTTTTACAAGCCAGGTATTTGGGACTTATCCAATACTTTGTACACCTTCATTCCTATATTCAGTCTTCACCAAGTGCTCCTAAGAGTCTCTCAGTTCCACCTTCTTCTCTCCAGAAAAATCAACAGTGAGATCATTGATTGAAACCACCATTATACAGGAAGCGTCTCCAAACTGGCCTTCTCACAGTCACCTTTGTTCTCCTGCAATACACTGCAGCCTGAATGATCTTAAATATGCGTAAGCATTTCCCTGGTTTGTGTAGCTCAATGGGTAGGGCATTGTCCTGAGAACCAAAACGTTGCCAGTTCGATTCTCAGTCAGGGCACATGCCTGGGTCCCTGGTTGGGGGCCAGCCAATCTATGTTTCTCTCACACATCAATGTTTTTCTCCCTCCTTTCCCCTCTCTCTATAAATAAATAAAACATTTTTTTAAAATATGCTTAAGGCTCATTAATGACTTCTAAATTTGCTTAAGACAATCCCTAATCCAGGCCACAAGGTTCTGAGTGGACAGACTTTGCTCATTCTCTCTGGATTCTTTCGTGTATCTGTGCTCCTGCCAATTCCTCAGATGCGTCAGGCTTTCTTTCATCTCTAGGCCTCTGCTCATGTTCTTCTCGCCAACATCTTTCCTTCATCCGGTTAATGGCTATTCATTTTTTGGATCTCACCACAAACATCACTTCCTTAGGAAAGCTTTCTTGGGTTTCCCTGTTTTATGGCTTCATTACATGTGTAACTTTCCTTTATATCACTTATCAAAATTTATAAATGTGTATTAAATTGAATCACTATATATTACTGGATCAGTCTTCCCTACCAGTCCATGAGCTCCATGAGGTGGTGTCTTCTTAGTTCACCATGCCACCAGCATCTAACACAGAGCGAGGCACCTAATAGATGCTCAACAAATATTTGTTAACTGAATGAGTGAGCTGTAACACCCATGATCACTCAATTCCATTCACACATGATGCATGGCACCAGCCAGGTGCTGTGGTTAACATAAAGGAACAAAAGGGAACTTACATTCCAGAAGCATCAGGGATGAAAACAGACATGTATAACAGACAGATAAGGAGTAAGAAGCATGTGAATAATAGAAGTTGAAAGGAAAGGGAAAGATTAATCCCCCAAAGGAGAAGGGGGCAAGCTTAAGAAATGTGGTCTAAATCACCAACTTTAATCTAGGCATTTCTTCAGTCTCCTAACAGGTTTGATTTTCTGTTCTCAACACTTCAGCTTTCCAAAATTAAGAGCTAATTCTTTAATCTATTAATCTGTATATTGAATAAAAGTATACAGAGGTGAAATGGGGAAAAATTATGCAATTTCCTTTTCAAACTTGAGCCAATACGTTCATTCTTCTCCTCCCCAAAGCTGTTTGGAAAGCCATAGGGCCCCACCCTGTGGCCTCATTTAACCCTAATTACCTCCTGGAGGCCCAGTCTCCAAATATAGTCACAGGGGGTTTAGGGCTTCAACACATGAATATGAGGGGAGGGGCACACAATTCAGGCCACAGCACTATAAAGTTTCAAACTGCCTTGCCACTCCGGTGTTATCCAGATTAAGGTTTGGCAACTATTTATAGCCCACAGGCCAAACCCAGCTGGCCTCTTTTTTAAAAAATTATTTTATTGTTGTTCAAGTTCAGCTGTCTGCATTTTCCCCACACCACCCCCTCCTGGCCTCTTATTTTTGTATATAAAGTTTCTTTGGAACACAAACATGCTTTATTATTACCTATTGTCTACGGCTGCTTTTACATGACAAGGGCAGAGTTGTGTAGTTGCAGTAGTGATCAAAAGATCTGCAAAGCCTAAAATATTTACTCTCTGGCCCTTTACAGAAAAAGTTTGCTGACCCCTGACCTAGTTGATCCCTTCCAGCTCTTCTTACCTTTTGCAAGAGCATGGACCTAACTGGAGACTATTACACTAAGTGAAATAAGCCAGTCAGTGATGGACAAATACCACATGATCTCACTTACATGTGGAATCTAATGAACACAATAAACTGATGAACAAAATAGAAATAGAAGCTTAGATACTGACAGCTGCCAGGGATGGAGGGGTCCTCGATGAAAAATGCTAAAGAGGTTAAGGAAAGAACATTCATGTGTGACCCTTGGAGAGGGATGATATCGCAACTAAGGCAGGGGTCAGGTGGGGCTGGGTGGAGGTGGGATAAAGGAGAAAAAGCAGGAACAACTGTAGTAGCATAAACAACTATTTTTTAAAGGCTTTTCTAACATTCTAAGATCTTATTCCTACCTTCAGCTTAAAATATCTTTTAGTTTGTCAGCGATTTTCCACCTTTTTCATTTTATGATACATATTAAACTAATTACTAAAATCCTGCAGCACACACAAAAAATATATTATTGTTTTTGCCAATCTGACAGAAAAATAGGTAGTGTCAACAATAAAACTAAAGTTAAAAAATATAAGTTCAATTATAACAAATTGTTCAACAAAACTCTATTAATTCAACAAATTGTACATTTAATTTTATTAGCTAAGATTTTTTGCCTCCATTTAACATGACTAATTCTAATGTCTTCTGAAAACTTGAAGAAAATAGGAAGTTGGAGAAAATATACAGTAAAACAGTATTTAAGGAGAGAAAAAATAGGTATAATTTGAATGTTTACACAAGATGGCTATTGTTGTGTTGGCTATTATTTTTTTATTTGACAATCTAAGGGAAAAGAGCTCAGTGCCCCTGACTAAAGAATCACATATTGAATGTTTTCAAAGTTTTTGCAGCACATCAGTTGAAAATTGCTGGTTTATGTCTCCAAGTTCAGCAAAAGGAGTTAGTGACCTAATGATTAGTTTAATAAGTATTAAATGCTTACATTGACAGAGGTGTTTTCATTAATCTCACATTGTAACTAACCTCTGCACTGTCATGAAATGAGCTTAGCTAGACATGGAACAAAATCTTTCTGTGAAGTAAATGCATTTTACATCTCTATAGCCAAATACATTCTCACTAATTATCGTTTTAGGGCTCTGTTGAGTGCCCAGTGCAGCAAGAGAAAACATAGGGAGCTAGACGTGCTCCAGCCTCATTGGTTTTCCGTCTCTGCACTCGGATAGCCCCGCGAATCTGCACCACACGATCTGGCGCAGGGATATGTGCTATTTTGAATTGCTTGCTAGTTATCTCATTTGCATTAGCCTTGTACCCCAGGCTGGACAGTTAGCAACTTGGGGCCAGGGTTAGTGCTTTTTGAACCAAAAAAGCATAGACCAAACAGCTGGAAGAGACTTTAGCAGTCATTATCCAACCTTCTCACTTCACAGACGAGAAAACTGAAACCCAGACCAAACAAATCAATTATCTTACTTCTCTTTAACAGTCATGGTACATATCAAGTGCTTGATTCAGAACTTCTGTTTGGCAAGGACTCGAAGAATGATTAGAGAAGAAAATTAGAAAAGTAATTAAGAAGGGAAAAAAATGTCCTGGGTCCTGACTTGAAAGGCTTTTGGTGGTGTGTTCTAGAAAACAACCTAAAGTGTACATTTCTTGTACCTCTAACTCAGCATTTTTTAACATGTATTCTGTGCAGCACCAACTCGAAGAGATGCTCCAAGGAAACATGGTCCTATAGTAAACAAGCTCTGAAAACGCCTCATCCTGGCAACCTTCTTGGGGAGCCACATGGATCAACACAGCTCGGCTCCAAGAAGCTCCGCAGTAAATGCACCTGATTAACCCCGAGATGCACAAACATTTGGCAACAAAACAACTTTCACAGATCATCTATCAGCATTTGAGGAAAAGAGAATAAATAGAGTTTCTCAAAAACCACTTTAGAAAAAATCTGTCACCAGACAAATACTACCTAAGAATATTTCCCAAGACAATTTTGCCCATTTATCCACGTATTTCTTTTACGGCGTGCTACAAATCTGAGGGAAAAGAGGGTACCTTTCTCTTTGCAAAACTACCTTATAGCAAACTCCCATCCCTTCCTTTACAGTGAGTTGCCTGCCTCCTGGATGCACCACGTGTAAACACTAGATGGACCAGGAATCCATCCTTGCTCTGGGCTTTCCCTCTGAGAATAGCAGATAGTGGAAAATGGGGAGGACGGTCAGGAAATCTGGCCTGCCATGATCTGTAGCAGTTGAAAACACATGGCTTTCCCTAGGGAATTCCTCCTGTCTGGTTCTAGTGGTATTTCCAGAAGAAAAAGAATGGCCCTGGCTGGTGTGGCTCAGTGGATTGAGCACCGGCCTGCAAACCAGAAGAGAAAGAATTATGCAAGCCACTTTTTGTGTTACAATCCTTGGGATCTCTTTTAGATATAGTAAATCTTAGTCCTAATTTCTAATTGAATTTGATATAGCATCAGCTATAAGATGACTCATCTGATACAACTGTGGAGGAAATTTGGTTTGAAAAGACTAACCCGTTTCTAAATTTTAACTGACTATTGAGACTGATACTTCTAATTTGGTCTACGTACCATCTGTCATCATTTAGCAATACAGCACTCAAAGAGTCTAAATGAAGTCATTTTTTGGCCCACGCTAGAAACAAGCCCCACCTGTTTCCTATGCTCCCTCAGGAGGCAAGATCACATCTTCCCCATGTGTGACTTCCCTGCTTGTCTGGCCTGAACCCCCAACCTATCATCGCCTGACAGCCCAGCATACACTGAGTCTCAACTAAATCACTCGGCACATCTCTTCTTTGGGTCCCACCTTCTATCCTCTGATTCTGTGATTCTTTCAAACGACAATTCCAAAAGTACTTCAGACCTCAACTTAGGCCCATGGCAGTATTTACTAAATCTGAACATACACCCTCCTTATGGCAATTACCCCGAAGAGAAATGAGTGCATATGTTCACCAAAAAACATGTAAAAGAAAGTTCATAAACATAATAGCTCGAAACTGGAAACAACAAAGGCCCATCAACAGGTAAATATAAATAAATGTTGGTATATTCCTACAATGGAAAAATAAAAAATAAAAATATATATACTGCCAATTCACACAACAGTATGTGTTATATTCAGTGAAAAAAGCCAATTCACTGCATGATTACACTCATATAAATCTCAAGATTAACAGTGGTAGAAATCAGAGGTATGCCTTTGGTAGGGGTGGGGGAAAGGGAGGACAAAAAAATTGGAAAGAAAGAAAAAGAAACTTCGTGAAGGGATAAATATTCTATTTCTTGACTGGGGTGATGGTCATATTCATGAGTACCTATGTAAAAATCTCTCAGGCTGTATCCTTAAGACTAGTGTGCTTTACATACTTTATTATAAAGAAGTTTCACCTCAAAAGTTTTTTAAAAGGGGAGGGGGACCTGACTCATATTAGTAATGCTAATAGGTGGACAGTTTGCTTGTGAGTTCTGGCATGCTAAAATAATGTAAACTTTAAAAATTTATGGCACTAGTTTGCCAATTCCAGTTAGCCTTTTTATCACATATCTAACAGGAGCTTGAGTTTGATGAAGAGATTTTGTTGGTTGGTTGCTTGGTTTATCTGTTGTTTCACTCAGTTTGTCTTATAGCTTCAAGTGCCACCATCTTCATCTTCATCCAAGGAATTTGTGCATGTTCATGGCCATGTCAAAATACTTACAATTTTTATTACGTATCTCCTTCAAAATCTATACTCTGAACCATGGATTCAAAAAGCTGTTGACATGTCATAAAATATTTGCACCGAGGTCCTGGCCCTGACGTAGCTTGGTGGGTTGGAATGTTGTCCTGTACACCGAAAATTGCTGGTTTGATTCCTAGTCAGGGCACACACCTAGGTTACAGGTTGGAGCCTCGGGATGGGCATGGGAGGCAATCAATGTGAGTTTCTCTCTCACATTGATGTTTCTCTCTGTCTCTTTCTCTCTCTCTCGGTCTCTTTCTCTCTGTCTCTCCCCCACCCCCCACTTATTCTCTCTCTAAAAGCAATGAAAAAATGTCTTCAGGTGAGGATTTAAGAAAAATGTTTGCACTGGGAAGGATTTTGGAAATTAGTGATCGACCTCATTTCACAGATTAAGAACAAAGGATCTAGAGAAGTCCGAGGACCTGCTCAAGGTTAAATGGTTGAGTAGTGACCAAAGAGGCTGTAGAAACAAGCTCTGTGGAGTCCCACTCTGATGCCCTTACTCTTATATCCTCATAACTACGCCAACATATCATAAAATTATTCTATTTTCTCAGAAACAGAAATGTCAAAGAAAGACAAAGTCCAACAAATCTGAGGCTAGGTTAAACCACTGCCCAATTGCCACTATCTAATAACAGGCGGACTCTTTCAAGTCAGGCCAGTGCACTGAAGAGACTTTTATGCCCAGATATTAAAAGGAACTGAAACATTAATATTTTTCCAAAAAGGTAATTTTCTTCTTCTCAGAACAGCCACAGTAATAACTTTTCAATTAAAAATAGAATCCACTCAATTGGCACCCTGCTAAAAAGCAAAATGATGTAATTGAGGCCAAAAAAAATCAGTATAATCATGAATGTCAAATGATAAAAGTAACAAATTACTCGAATATTTTTTGAAAGAAGGCCTATTTATGAGCCACAGGTAACTTGGCCTTCAGACTTGGTCACAATATTAATGAAGCAAATGGGTGTTTAAAACACTCCCCAAGGACTTCCACTGCTCACCAAGATTGGGTAGCAGGACAAGAGTTACCTTCTCACTTAAAACAACCCCCAAAATGGATGAGTATACAAAATAATGGTTTTCAAGACATAGTGCACAAGCAAGAAAGAATAGTGATCCCTGAAAGACAGAGCACAAATGAGGTGAACCCTACAATTGCTTGAAAGAGTTTCCATGACACAGCACAGGGACAGGGAACCCTGACAGGGCCCAGCAGACAACCTGAGACAAGGAAATAGAGCTTGGAGTGGGGGTGGCCAAGACATCTAGAGTTCACTCAGTGGAGTATTGGAGAGGGGAGAGATGCACTGACTAACTTCAGACGTTTGAAGAGGGTCTCCCCGGAGTATTCAGCTGAGTACTGATCGGTGCACATGTGTGAAGAAACTACCTGAAAGGCTGGCGAAAGACCGCCTGAGAGGATTAAAGGTAACAGCGCCCAGCTGTTCCCACCAGCCAGACTGGAAACCTCATGATTCGTGGGGCACTGGGTAGAGTACCTGCAAGTGACCTGCATCGACAATGCAGAATAATTAGCTCTAGATGAAATGCTGCTCTGCCCTTCAAAATAAATCTTAAAAGCAAGACCCAAAAAGATCAAATGTTTTCAATAACCATAGGTATAACTGTGCCCATAAACAAAGCTCAAGAATATTAATAGGAATGCAAAAATATTCAATATATAACAAAATAAAATTTAGAATGTCTTCTATTCAATCAGGAAATACCCAGACCTACAAGTAACCAAGAATATATAACCAAAAACAAGGAGGGAAACCAAATTGCAATTGACCCAGATGGTGGAATTAGCAGACGAGACATTAAAACAGTTATAACTGTATTCCATGTGTTCAAAAGGTTAGATAGAGACATAGAAATATAAAAACACCCAAAATGAACTTCTATTGATGCATATAGTAATGTCTGAGATAAAATACACTTGATGGAGTTAATGGCAAATTAGAGATTGCAGATGAAAAGATTTAGTAAACTTGGAAACAATAGAATAGAAACTATCCAAAATGAAACACAGAGAGAAAAGTGAATTTTTTTTAAATGAACAGATCATCAGAGAGCTATGGAAAGCTTCAACTGAAGTCCTTCAGGGGGGATAGGGTATCAAAAATATATATTTAAAGAAATAATGGACAAAAAGTTTTCAAATCTAATGAAAATACTAACTCATGTGTTCAAGAAGCTCAGTGAATCCCAAATACAAGAAATGTGAAGAAAACTATATCAAGACATTATAATCAATTTGCTCAAAACTGGTGATAAGAAGAAAATTATTAAAATCAAACAAGAAAAGAGACACGTAAGATAGAAGGGAAGAAAAATAAAGGTGACAGCAGATTTTTCTTTGAAAATAATATAGGAAATTAGTGGAGCAACATCTAAAATACTGAAAGAAGAAAACTGTCAGCCTAGATTCTATACCCAACAAGAATATCATTTTTCTTATTTACTCTTTAAAATAGATTTTATTTACTTATTTGAGAGGGAAAAGTGAGAGAAAAAGAAGATGAGAACCATCTACATGTGAGAGAAACACATCAGCTCCCCTTTGCATCTTGACCGGGGCCTGAACCTGCAACCCAACCATGGAATCCTTTGCTTTGCCAGAGGGCTCCCAACTGAGCCACACAGTCAGGGTTGTTATTTATTTATCAATAAATTTAAATCCTTGAGGGGTACAGCATTACACAGATTCTGTGTCCAATGGCCTTAGCAGGAACGTCACTTCAGAATTTAGCACGAACCATGCCACTGTTTCCATGGGCACGAGTTACCTTTCCCCAGGTGACTCTGGTTTTGTTCGGTTTGCCACCAGGAGTCACTGTGTTGGTCTTTGGTTTGTATACATAAGCACATCTCTTGCCCAGATAGAATTCAGTTTCAGCTCGAGCGTAAATACCTTCAGTTTTAAGAAGAGCTGTATGCTCCCTCTGGTTCTGGAGACCCCGTTTATAGCCATTAAAAATGGCCTTGGACCACTGCCTTCCAGACATGTTCATTGTTACAGAAGTCCTATTCCTGGCAGGCTCCACGGGCTTCAAGATGGCAAAAAAGAAAAGTCAAGAATATCATTTTTAAAATCAAAAGCAAAATAAACTGCATTTCATAAAAAATTAAAACTTCTACTCTTCAAAAGATACTATAAAGAGAATGAAAGAGAAGCCACAGACTAGGAAGAAATATTTAAAAGTAGAAATTGGATGTAAAGATCTTTACCTAGAATATATCATGAGCTCTGAAAATTCAACTCGAAAAAAAAAGCCCAATTGTTTTAAATGGGCAAAATATTTGAAGAGACACTTCATCAAAAAAGATGGACAGATGGCAAATAAGCACATGAAAAGACACTTAACATCATTATATTATTTATTGAATGGCTAAAATCGTAAAGTCCAAATGTACGAAGTGTTAACAAGGATATGGAGCAACTGAACTCTCCTACACTGCTGCTGGGGATGTAAAATGGTACAAGCCCTTAAGAACAGTTCAGAAATTTCTTAAAAAGTTAAACATGTGTGAACCGTATGATCCAGCCACTCTACCTCTGTGTATTGACCCAAGAGAAATGGAAGTGCACAAACTCTTGTACATTAGAAGCTTTATTTGTAACAGTCAAAGGCTGCAAACAACCCAAATGCCCATCAGCAGGCTACTGGATAAAGAAACTATAGTCCATCCACACAATGGAATACTACTAGGCAATAAAAGGGAATGAGCTATTTTTAAACTCTAAAACATAATGAATCTAAAAATAATTATATTAAATAAAAGAAACCTGACCCCTCCCAATAAAGTAAATGCTACGGTTTTATTTGTGTAAAGTTCTAGACAATGAAAACTAATTACACTGACAGAAAGCCGATCGGTGGTTTCCTGGGGGTGGAGAGCAGGAAGGGATGGCTGGGAAAGGTTACAGAGCAGCACAGGGAAACCTTAGGGGAGGCAGATCATTATCTTGATCATAGTGATGGTTTCCTTGGTATAATCATATGTGAAGACATCATACTGTAAAAGCATGCAGTATTATATATGAGTTTATACCTAAATAAAGCTTTTTATAAATAAATAAATACACTCCCCCATGATGTCACTGTTTCCTGAATGTTGTAATCAACTTGCACTATTTCTAATAAATGTATTTAGTATAAATACAACTCAGAAACATTACAGTGGCTTTTTTCACTCCTATCTTCTTAAATATTTTAAAATTAACACCTATTTACACGATGCGCTGAGCAAGAGAACCTGTGATTACCTAGCCAATTTCTAACGATCTTCTTTCTTTTGGGGCAGGACAATTAACTAAATTGCACTAGGAACTTGCTGAGCTCACAACTTAATCTGTTACTTGCTGGCAGAAAACTGGAATGGAGTCCATGTGGTCTACCATCTCGCTGCACCTTTCTCCTCCACAAGACTCCTTTACCATCTCATAGTTTCTCAGGGCAAGAGAAGGTTAATTTACCAACCAGGAAGCCACCTCACCCCACAGGAACACAGAGACTGAGGGCAGAGACAACATCGCCATCTGTGTCTGAACCAGACTCACGAGCCCCGGCAACCCCTGCCTGTCTAATGCACAAGAGGCAGATGGTCAAGTGGCAGAGAAAGTAGAGAAGTCTGTAAATTATCAGCTTTGAGACTAAAAAGATGCATGATGGCAAAACTGCTGACATTTAACCTCAGACCTAAAAGCTGCATGACTTTTTGCAGCTCAGTGTTTTGCCTCCTTTCTCCCCAGTCACCTGAGGTAAAAGTTCCTTCATTTACGCATTTTGCTAGAGTTTGACCGCTTAGCACTTCTCAAGAAAACAATTTATGAAAACAACTGATGTCATTTTCTAAGTTCAAATATTTATAAAATTAACTGCCTTCTTCATTAAGAAAGCAATAGCTGCAATTTTCAATTTACCAGTGAGCCTCCAAATTCTAAAAGTTCTATTTGGTTTGTCATAGTTTGTAATTGAGAATTTATTGCCAATGAAAACAATGTTCTTACCTACTGATTCATTCAGCAAATCTTACAGGGCTGCCTATAATACTGAACCTCCTGGGAATTCAGGGGGTTCAGGACATTGTTCCTGTACACAGAGAGTTTTTATTTTAGGAGAGAAGTAGAAATGTGCAAAAAATAAAATAATACATATGTAATAAATTGGTACGTGGTAAGTATTATGAATACTATTCAGAGCAGTGTTTCTTCAGATTTGGCCCATGAATGACTAGAACGTCAGTTCCCTGAAATTTGTTTAAAAATGCAGATCCCTGAGCCCTTCTCTAGCTCTCCTGAAGCCGGATCCCCAGCAGTTACTTGTACGAACACAAAGTTTCTGGACAATGATGTAGGTGGCACGTGCAATGTACTACAGAAATTTCAAAAAGGAAGCATCTCTTTCAACTGCTATGGTCAGGGAAAGGTTTAGAAATTCAGAATTGATTAAGAGGATTTCATAACGTGGAAACTGAAACCAAAACATTCCACACAGGGATTCTGAATTGGGAATGATAGACCAAGGACCTCCAAAAACCCACTCCTCTAATAAAAGCAATGAGAATACTAGCAAGAATTGTCAAAATAATCTTTTTCAGAATGCTAGAAATTAGTCAAAGGCTTATAACAATCCAAGATTTTTTTTAATTTTTTTATTGTTGCTCAGTTACAGTTGTCCCCATTTCCCCCCACGACCACCATTACTTAAGTGGCCTAATCTCCATAAGAAACAGGGAGTTTTGTGGCATTTTAAGTTGCCCTACTTCCATCCCCTTCTCCCAAGCTCTATAGTAATCATGAACATAAACAGCTTTGCAATGCACAAAAGCCATGAAAACCAGAACTTAGCATGGGTTAAAACCAATTTAAAATTCCCCAGAAGCCCCATCCCTCTATTTGACCTGTCTGGCAGTTACCTGAATACCTCCACTTCCAAGGCTCATCTTTACTGACCTGACTCAGAGCTCATTCAGTGGAAACAGGTTTTTCCCCTTGGGGCATTGGTCAAAAACAATCAGCAGAAATTGTTTAATATTATAGCTGCCTGAGGCAGCAGTGGCAGTGGGGACAAATGAGAAGATAAAAACTTAAAAAGGAAAAACTATCCTTAAAATGAGAAGTCGATAGGAACTTGGAAGAGTTGTGACCTATTTCCGGATAGCTGCAAGGCCATATGCACAGCTGTGTGTATTTCCTACCTCTGGCTGACCATAAAGCTGTGGGCAAGCTGCAAGTAAAGGCTAAGCTATGTTGTAAATTCTACCACAGCATTGAAGACATTCTCTAACACACGGAGAGTTCTTGGATAAGCACGAGAGTAAACAGTTTTATAGGGGGTGGGGGGAGGTCGAGGAATTGGGACAACTGTAATAGAACAACAATAAAAAAAAAAAGATTTAGCCCTAGCTGGTGTGGCTCAGTGGACTGAGTGCCAGCCTGTGAACCAAATGATCACTGATTCGATTCCCAGGCAAGGTACATGCCGGGGTTGCAGGCCAGGTCCCCAGTAGGGGGCGTGCAAGAGGCAACTACATGTTGATGTTTCCCTCTCTTTCTCCCTCCCTTCCCTTCCCCTCTCTCTAAAAATAAATAAATAAAATATATTTTTTAAAGATTTAACAAAAAATAAAAGTTGGTTGGGATCAGGCTACTAAAAAGGTCCCAGCTTAAAGTGATAAAGGCCTGAAATAAAATAGCAGCATTGAAAATGGAAAGGAAGGATAAAGTGAAACATTATAAATAGACCTGGAGACTGGTGCCATGGGCAGTGTGTATGGGAAACATTCAGAAATGACCTAAAGTTTTCAAGTCTCAGTCATTATAAGAGGGCAACTCCATCGGCAAAAGTAAGGCAATCAGGAACAATTGGTTAGAAAAGGAAAGAAAACTAGGAAGAGTCTGATTTAGGTTACGTGGACCTTGAATCCCTGACCGTACAAGCAGAAACCACCAGTAAGTGACAGAAAATGTGGGATTTAGAGAGACTGAGGAGACAGTTATGGTCCTGGTTTACCTATCCTGGAATCCCATCTAGTTTAGCATTCATTCCAGACAACAGTGTCACAGTTTGGGCAATAAATTGTATGGCTACCCTATCACTGAGGGAAAAGGTGAAAAGATTAGGGAAGAGCTCACAGGGCAGGACTTTGGGCAATGCCCATGGATGGGTGGGAGCAGGAGGAGAAAAGCTGGCTATGGAGGCAGAAAAGCACAATCAAAGAAACAGGACGGAGTACTCAGAGAAGTGAAGAAGGAACCTGGCTGGGGAAAGATGGCCAGCTTTGGTGCGGTCATCAGCGACCCCAGGAGACAGAGTCCCTCAAGTTATGAATTATTAAAGACACATATTTCTTTTTAATTTTGTGATTCAAAAACGATGTTAGAAGATAGTTTGTTTTTTAATGCTAAGCATGTTTGCTGGCTGTTAGGAACTAGCAGAGATGAAGTAATAAAAGATAAAAGTAAGAGCCAAGATAATAAAAAGGTCGATGTCTCAGAGGAGGTCAGGACTGGAGGGAGGGAAATAGTAGAGGCAAGAATTAAAATATCATGTAAATGATTGACTTTGAAATGTCAAGGAATTTTTCTTAAGAATGGGTAAAGGGATGAAGGCAGAAAATGTTGGAAACAACGAGAGGTGATGATGGCAGATAAAAAGAAGAGAAAATGAAGGTGCTCCCTGACGTCAGGAACAGCCTTCATTTATCTTGTGTAGTTGTGCCTGCCCTTTCGGACTCAAACCTCAGCTCCGCCAGCAGTCCTGTTATTTCAAGCAACTTATCTGACCTCTCTGTGCTTCCATTTCTTCATCTGTAAAATAAGGATAATAATATCACTGCCCTGAGGCTGAGTTTATACAGAAGAAAGTGCTTACAATAGAGCCTCATCTGTAATAAGCATTCAGCTGTTATTTGACATAGTATTTTTTGTAGCCACACTGCCTTGCGTGATCACTGGAGCTCTCTAAATGCTCCCTGAATGGATGAAGTCAGAATCCAGGTAATCCTCCAAGAGCTAGCATGTGAAGATGTTGTTGAAGAATAAAGATCAAGAAGATGAGAATTCTAGAATTCTGCCTTCAAAATTAAAGTGACTAATAATTGAGGTCACACTAATGGGGACACTCCTGAAACAGAAAGGAAGTTGATGATGACCAGAAGTGGTAAGGATGAAGGGAAGGTGTGAGGGGCTGTGGAGGGAAGAATAGCAGAGCAAGTTAAAAGATTAACCCTTCAGTATTCCCACATAATGAAGTGCCTTTGTTATCCCCATAGTATCTGGGAGACACATTAGGAGAGCTCATTACAGAAAAACATCAGCCAATTAGGCACACACAGAGAACCCAGAGAAAGATGCAAACAAAATACCTTGGCTTTCCCACACTGTCATCCTTCAATTAATTCAGCCCACCTCAGATAAGCATGTAAAGTTCTGCTCTCTCTACCCGGACTTCCTTTTCCCTCTATCTTCCCACCACCTGTACCATCTCACTCGTCCTTTTCTACCTCCTTTCCCTCCTTCCAAGCCCCAGCTCCTGGACCTTCAAATCCTTCTCAAGTCTCCAACTGCTGCAAGCTAAGCTATAGAAACAGATTTTTAAAAAAATCTTTCTCAGGGGACTTCCGGCCAAGATGGAGGCATGGGTGGACACACTGTGCCTCCTCGCACAACCAAGATAGGGACAACAATGCTATAGAAACAAAATAACAACCAGAACTGACAGAAATTGAAGTGTATGGAAGTCAGACAACCAAGGATTTAAAAATAGACACTTTCATCCAGACAGGTAGGAGGGGCGGAGTCGGGCAGCCAGGCAAGGGACACAGAGCGGAGAGCTGAGCACCCGGGGCGGTGCGCAGGCCTGCAGCAGGCAGACCCTGGGCACACAAGCAGCAGTGGCTGGTGGGCCCCGGCCAGGGGGTGGCGACCGGCAGACCCAGTGAGGCGGCCATTGTGAAGCAAGGCACTGCATGCAACTCAGGGTCCCAGCACCGGGAAATAGAGCTTTCGGTCACTGACTGAAAAGGAAGGTCCCACGGGGTGCACGGGCCCACCCACACTGGAATTGGTGCCAGAGGGGCCCGGTCGGCTTGCGGAAAGTGGAGGAAGGGTCTGGGGTCCTGCAGAGGGCGGAGTGGGCGCCATTGTTCCTTCTCGGACCCCGCCCCCACATACAACGTCACAACCCTGCGACTGGGGTGCCCCGCCCAGGTGAACTCCTAAGGCCTC
>CM052539.1:49621539-49702487 GCA_028533065.1 Trachops cirrhosus | reverse complement strand
ATAGCATAACCAATAAAATATATTTAAAAAATAAATAAAAAAAAAAAAGAAAGAGTTAGCAACACACAATAAGCATGCAGTGGTCAAGTTACATTATTATTGTCGTTGTTATCTGGAGCATCCTTTTCTTAAACAAGTAAGTGATGAACTAATCATAGTTCTATCTTGGTTACTCCAGCAGGTTTTCTTGGAATCTCTAG
The DNA here is from genome assembly GCA_028533065.1 of Trachops cirrhosus. Taxonomy (NCBI): domain Eukaryota; kingdom Metazoa; phylum Chordata; class Mammalia; order Chiroptera; family Phyllostomidae; genus Trachops; species Trachops cirrhosus. The sequence goes on along the minus strand of CM052539.1, from coordinate 49,702,287 downwards.
CAGGCAGTAATGCGTGCTTCATTCACATGACTAGGTATCTTTGAAAGTAAGAAAACTGCATTCCTTTAAAAAATATTTTTTAATTCAGTTTCCCTATGATTATTTTTTATTCTTGATATTTTTCTATATTTACAGTTAACGAGGTTATCCAGCAACTACCTGGGCCTTGTTCCTTTCTGCCCAGTGAGATCCTTATAGGATCGTGGAAAATATCACCACCTGCAACATTGTCCACTGTGAGGACACAAGAAAAAATTCCTTTGTTTTTGGCATGGGTCATTTACGTATATTGGGAACTACACTTAGATTTTGTTTGTTAAATCCTAAAGAGAAAGGGGATATTAGACCTTCGCCTGTTTCAGAAAGAGGTAACAGAGAAAAAGAATAAAAAGAAGTAACATTTGCTTGGTTCACTTGCATTCAGGAACATCCACAAGGACATGAGATGTGGTTTTCATAAACAGCAAGTGAAAGAAGCTATATCCATATTTTGTGTCAATGCAAAACTGCCAAATGATTTGTCCCCAAATTTAAATTTTTCTCTCCAATTAAAATGATTTTCTTGGGTTCACAGAGTTGCACTATTCATCCGGGTAGTATCTAGCAAATACAGAGTCAGAAATAAATTCTTCTTGACCTAAATAAACTTGAACGAACACATATCACAGCCCTAGGTTTATGGGAAACATTCAAATATACTTTCAAATGATTATAAACCAGAGGAAGTTTCATGGAAACTGATTCCAGGTGATCTGTTTTCCAGGTTGTAATCAAGATTAAGAAAAAAATACGGCCCTGGCCAGGTGGCTCAATTAGTTGGAGTGCTGTCCTGTGCACCAAAAGGCTGTGGGTTTGATCCGAGCCAGGGTATATGTCTAGGTTACAGGTTCAATCCCCGGAGGGTGGGGGGCAGGGGTTATATGGAAGACAATGGATTGATGTTTCTCTCCTGCATCAGTGTCTCTCTCTAAAAAAATCAATAACTATATCCTCGTGTGAGGATTAAAAAAAAGGTGGCTAAATTTGACTACATTAAAATTAAGAATTTTTCACTAAGAGACACCATTAAGAGAGTGAAAAAGCAAGGTACAGAGTAGGGAGCTAAAAAAGTGACAAATGCTCATATCCACACGATATAAAAAACTATTACGAATGAATAAGAAAAAGACAAACAATCCAATCGAAAAGGACCAAGATATGAACAGGGATTTCATAGAAGAGGAAAACACCAGTGTTCAATAATCAGAGGAAAAGCTACCAATCTCCTTAGTAATTAGGAAAATGTAAATCAAAATCACAATAAGACATGACTGGAATTCTACAGATTTGCAAACGTTTTTAAATCACAGCATCAAACATTGGCAAGGGTGTGGAAAACAGAAACAGCATATCTGCTGGTAGCAGTGTAAGTGGGTAAAAAAAAAATCACTTTGGCATTACTTAGTGAGGCTGAAGCCGTGCATCAGCTCCACTCCTAGATAAGCTAGAGAAACTCTTGTCCGTGGGAACCGAGTAACACAGACGAGAATGTCCAGGGCACCGCTGTTTGCCAGGGCAGAAAACCAGAACCAACTCAGTGTCATCAACAGAGGACGGGGTAAATCTGTTACACTGTTTCATATGACGGGATTCTTCACTGCTGGGAAGGGCAGCTACGTGCACCGAAGTGGATGCATCCCAGAAACCTGGTGAATGAAACAAGTCACCAAAGAATACTTACACTTCAATTTCATTACCATAAAGGTCAAAAACATATAAATAAACAATATCTTGTTTGTGGCCACAGATGTATGTAGTAAAACTATAAAGAAAAACAAAGGAATAAGAAAATCAAAATTCATTACACACACAGGATAATTCATACTACTCTGAAGGTGGAGAGAAGAGGCTGAACTGGAGGCACACCAGGGCACCCTGACGGTAACGAGAAAGCACAAGTTCTTTAACAGGGTCCTGAATTCCTGGGATCTATTGTATTGTCATTCTTCAGTGTTTAAACATCTTTCATGTGTACTCTTTTGTATCTGTAATATTTAACTTTAAAATATTTAAAGGAAAGACAAATAAGGGACAGAAAATATTTATCACATGTTTAAAACAAAGGATTAAAAGTGTAAAATAAAATTATCTCCTACAAAGTATGAGGAGAAAAGGAAAACACACTAGGAAAATGAGCAAAGAATATGCACATGCCGATCACACAATAAGAAATACAAATGGCCAATAAATAGAAAAGAAGCCATTCAACTTCACTAGTCATAATGATGCAAATGAACCAGAACTATATGTCATCAATTAGATTGGAACTATTTTGTTTATGTGATGCTATCAGGATTAGTCAGGATATAAAGAATGGACTGACAAACTCCCGTGGCAGGCAATTTGATATTATCTATCAAAATTTAAAATGTAAATAGGATTCCACCCAGCGATTCCTTATCTAGGAATCTATCTGATAGAAGTACAAATACATTTGATCAAGTTGTATATTAAATGTTTATTGTAGCATTATTTGTAATAATGGAAAATTGGAAAGAACTTAAATGTCTGTCCATCAATAAATAAATTAGACCACAACTGCATTTTATCATTTTGAAATGTTTTCAACTGCAAGTGGAAATTGTGCCTTCAATAAATAGGGACTCACTCTCATCACATAACAGACATCTGGATAAAACTAGTGCCAGCGTTGGCTCAGCTATTCCAAGTTGTCATCAAGGACTCAGGTCTTTTTATCCTTCTGCAAGTCCATCCTTGCGTGTGGGCTGGATTAGTGTTCTCAGCCTTTCACTCTCTTCCTCTGCAGTATAACCTTGCAGTGTGCTAGAATGGGCTGATGTTGAACTTCGCCTTGCAACATGTATTAGCCAATTGAATGTAGGTGGAGGTAACTGTGTGTGCTAGTTCTAAGCCAAGGAGAGGTATCTTATGTTTTCTGCTCACTCTCATGCACTGCTGTGCTCCCTCATGAGAACTACCTTAGGAAGCCCCCAACACAGAAGAGCGAGGAAATGCAGAGAATAGACTTGAGCCTAAATTCACAGTTTGGAGCCAAGTCCTCCCAATCCCAAGTGAGCACAGCAGAACCAGAGGCAACGCACACATCTGTGAGCAAAAAAATAAGCGTCTATTTTTGTAACGCACTGAGATTTCCAGGTTGTTTGTAAGATAGAAGAACTGACTAATACACTTTCCATGTTGACTTTCTGCCCTTGTACCTGAGGCCTTATGGTCTCAAGATGGTTATAGATCCGGAAATCAATAATTATCTTCAAATGCAGAAAACGGGGGTTGTGAGGAAAGAGACAAGGCAGAGAAAAAACTCTTTGTGACTCTTTTGCTTTTTTATCAAGGAATAAAGATATTTCTCTGAGAACTTTCCCTTACATTTCATAGACCAGAACTGTGCCACAGGATTACTCTAGCTCTCAGGGAGGACGGGGTGTAAATTCCTATAAATTGAACTATCACTGGCTGGAAAAAGAGCTTACCTTCCCTGAGATCAAAGGACATCTGCCTTCTACCTGGACAAAATCAGGGGTTGCTGGCAAAGCACGTGCAACTATGGTGTCTACCACACATAGGATGCAATATGGGGCAAATTATATAAAATCAGGTATATTTATAAGTAATGACACAGAAAAAATCTCAAAGACCTATCATTCAAAAAGAAGAGCAAATTGCAAAACAATATGTATAATTATATTTAAAAAGTAAGAACCATGAGTTTGTTTGAGTGCCTATATATGCACATAAATACTTAGAACAGGGCTTGAAAACGCATACAAAACCCTTCCCAGCAGCTGCTGCTGAAAAGAAGGTGGTTGGGGAGGAGGGTGTAACTGGACTTTCTATATTTACTTACTTACTAAGTATCATTTGATTTTTTAAAGAATATACAATAATTTATGGATTACATCTTTAAAGATTACTTTTCATTAAAAACTAAAAGCCATGTATAAAAAAACTCAACAGTGAAAAATACTATGACCTAGAGAAGGTCTCTCTCCTTTTTTAATTCAACGGTCTAAAAACAAACAATCAATTTCTGGCTCCGAGGAGGAAACAAAACCGCTCAGACCAGGCGCCTGTTGGCCTATCCTCACGTCTTCACAACAGAAATCCCCTTTAAGTTCCCCCTGCTCTCCTGCTGACCGCAGAGTCATTAAGAATGTTAGGCCACCCCGCATTAATCTCCACACACCCCAGACATTCCTAACTTGCCAGGTCAGAGGCCAGATTAGTTATTGTTTGAATTGTCTCTTGCAAAATGCACCCTGTTATACTCACTCTTGTCACCCACTATCAGCAACCTAGGCACTTTTGCATAAATTCAATCTGCCTGAAATGCAATCATTCTTCACTTTAAAAGCTAGGAGCATAAGCCCTGGGGGGTATGGCTCAGGGGATTGAGCACAGACCTGCAGACCAGGGGGTGACCAGTTCAATTCCTGGTCAGGGCACATGCCTGGGTTGCAGGCTGGGTCCCCCCAGTGGGGGGTGTACGAGAGGCAGCCACACATTGTTGTTTCTCTCCCCCCACCTCCTTCCCCCTCTCACTAAAAATAAAAATAAATAAATAAAATATCTTTTAAAAAATAAATAAAAGCCATGGGTATAAAATCAAAGATGTTACCAACTCTAAAGATGACTGAAAAAAATAGATTATACCTTTAGTTCAAAAATGGTTTTTCTAGCAATTATTTCAATATTCTAAACTCTTTACAATGTGAGAAAGGTTTCTGAATAAACCAAATGAGAAAGAGGAAGACACTTGTTTCTTTTATAAAAGTTTCCAAAATAATTTTTATGGAAAATATTTTATTTAAAATTATTATTGAAACTCTAAAATAGCTTTCATTTCAATTCCATTTATTAAGACCTGAACCAAGAACTAAACGGGGAGCTGGGTTCCAAACAAAGATGATTAAGTTGTAGTTCTTCCCCACAAACAGCTTATAATTTGGTAAGCAACACAGAAGTAAAAGCAGATAAACATAATTAAATAAATAACCAGGTTTAAAAGGGCAGATCTGTAATGGAAGAGAGAAAATTGTATTTTCCAGAACGACTCTCAGGGAACATATTACACAAGGTTAGAAGAAGCATCAGCCTTGGCTGAGCGGCTTTGGGGAGAGTCCTGGGGATGGAAGGAAGGAGATGAGCAGCCAGACCAGGCCGCTAACCGCCCCCTAACCTAAGGGGCCCTGCAGTCCTGTTTGGTGCCTGTGCAAGGGGGCGCTGACCCACTCTCCCACCTTTTGCTCTCCTTTCCCCACAACTGGCTTCTCCTCTAACCAAGTGTGGACGAAGCAAAAGGAGAGATTGACATCATGTTTTAAGTTTTAAACCTGTTACCATAGCAGCTAGGAATGAACAGCCAGAGGGGAAACAAAGGCAGGGCCCTCAGCATTGCAATCTAACAAAGAACTTCATACAGGAGGCTAAAAACAAAGGAAGACATGTCTCACCCATTGACATGAGTGGTCTGATAAGGCTGCCAGGCATTCCGAACAACACAAATGAATTTTGATAGTGCAGGGAGGAAGCTCTTGAGGGTCTGTGTGTATCATCTCCACTAGTTGGAAAAAGGAAATCCTTGAGACTGTGTATTCATCCCAAGGCCTAGAAGGAGGAAGGGAAGGGGTCTACAACAGCCAAAGAAAAGCCCATAAAACAACTTTGGTTAACTGGCTGCCCCAGTCACATATGCAAAATTAACAAATAGAATCTGGACCAAGATAAGGATTCAGGCTAACAGACTGCCACCCATACTTATGTTTGGGTAGTCACATCCCCCCAAAACCTGGCACCACATTTACCTGTCAATCAAAATGTATCTTCTTCATCACCACTGCACCCACTCTATACATCCTCAGAATAAAGGACTTGCTGTCTTGGCTCTCTTGCTCCTGGCCGCCCAGCCTCTGCCTCTGGCCACCCTCACTGTTGCCACCCATGCTTTTGCCCTCCCGTTAGAACTTAGCACCAATAAACTTCAACTGCACATTAATAGTCTTGCTGGCCTGTCATTCTTTACTGTGTCGGCAAGAAGAACCAGGGTTTCTCCAGTAACATATTTGGCACCAAAACCTGGGATCCTGACTCAGATCCTGACTTGGATCTCACCCTTTGTCTCCAGCCTTTTGGAACGCAGGTGAGTACAGCCTCTCACATTTGGAGAAAAAGGAGATGTTGCACTGTGGGGGTGGGGCAATCAAACGTGCTAGGCCTCTGTTGGGAGGTGGAAACAATGAAATCTGGAATGAGTGTTTGGGTTCCACCCAGGCTCCAAAGACAAAAGAGGCACTGCCTCCCTCTGGCCTGAGTTCCTGGGCATCTCTACGTGAGTGGGGGCTTTGTGGAGGCATCTGAGGTCAATCCCTTAGGAGTGCAGGGGCCTCATAGGGAATTCCCATCACCCACCACATGGACTCCTCAGCCTTTTCTGCCTCTAAACCTGGCCAGAAGAAAAGTCATTTTAGATGATCGGCTTGTTGTAAGCTTGTAGCATCTCTCTCCCCAAGGCGGCTTCTTACAGCATCTCCCTTTTCCCTAGCACTTCAATTTGCATCCAAATACCCCTTGCAGGATCTGCAAGCAAGGAGGAGCAATGCTACATTTGCCAGGGGAATGTTTGGCTCTCTCCCTCTCAAGAAGTCACAGCACCCTGTGGGCACAGGTCAAGCATTTAAAAGCCACTAGGGCATTTGCCTCAACGAAGACACCTGTGAGAGGATGAACTCAGACATGCACCGGGAAGGAATGCCAGGCTCCCTGCCAGCTGCAAGCAGAAGTCCATGCAACCAGAGTCACACTGTAAATGCAATCACACTCCCATCCCCGCAGCACATTCCTCACTTCGGTTTAGTTCTCCAGAGGAGAGAGCAAGATTTTAGCCCTAAGTGGAAAGTGCTGGCTTTTCCAGGTGCTTTTCTCCTAATTGTGCTTTTCTTCACTCAGATTGTTTCATGAGTTTCCCCCTCTTCATTTCATAATACCTCCTTAGGTCAAATGTTTGGCAACCTAATCAGCCTTAAGTTTTGAAGGATTTATTACACTTATTTTGGAATGTTGGTATGTAAGTTGCAGAAGGTTCAAGTAAGTCGTAGATGGTATGTGCAAGTTGAAGAAGGATTGTATAGGGGAAGGAAGGAAAAAGAAGGAATTAAGAAAGTGAAGGAAAGGGAAGGAGAAAGAAGGAATAAGAAGGTGAAGGATTGTGACGAGAAGGGTAAGACGGAATAAAGGAAAGAGACATATGCCACATTTGTGCGTGGCATGGGAAGGAAGGACATTAGAGTGGGTAACTCAAGAAGGAAAATGGAAGTGGAAAAGAAGTAAGAAGGAAAGGTACGCATACAAGTCTTTGAAACATTGTATATTCTAGACCAACAAGGACCAGGTCCTGGGAACAATAGGGTAATTTAAAGGAAGCAAGCTAATCGTTCTTAAGTTTCAGGGAACTTATTGTACTTATTTGAGAATGTTGAGTCTTGAAGAAGGAAAAATGAGCATACAAGTCTTCACAAACTCATTACAGCATGTAGAAGCAGCAGGATGCCTGTCTCTCCAATGCAGAGGGGGAAAGGTGACATTTTAAAACTTGGGTAAGCTAATCAGCCTTGAGTTTTAAGGGATTTAGGCTTATTTTAGAATGTTGTGTCTTAAAGAAGGAAAAATGAGCATATAAGTCTTTGAAACAATGACTAAATTAACAGTAGGGTAATTAACTTGCTACTCAAATTCATTGCAGCTTGCAGAAACCACAGGGTGCATGTCTTTCCAACACAGAGGGGAAAAGTGACACTTTAAAACTCAGGCCATTTTTGGCCTCCACTTGAAGCCCAAGCCTGATATATCTCAGCTGTCTTGTTCCAGCCTCAAAGAAATTTGCATGGGAATCCTACTGCTTTTAACTGTCTGTTAGTTTTGTTGCTCTGTTCCTCCATGGGAGCAAATACAGTCATCCTTTGCTTGCTTTCTTACCTTTCTGGGACGTGGTTTGATCTTTGCTATTGTGTACACCCCAGGAATCTTCTGTCTCCACCACCTGGGCTTCGTGCACTTGGACCGTGTCAGGGCTGTTTGTGGTGCTGGTTGGTGTGAGATAAGATTCTAAGGCTAATGTCCCAGTGCCCCCTTGAAAATTCATCTTTCCGTTAGATGTCATTTTTGTTTCTGTTTTTAAAAAGGAGTTGCTTGGTTTTGATTTGATCAGAGAGCCCATTAGGTGGACAGTGAAGCTCAGGAACAAACCATGCCAAGCTGGATACCTCCTCTGCATCTCTAGCCTCTGTAAACATTGTCAAGGTCACTAGATAATGAAACAGCTCACTCTTGAACACACTACAGGAATATAGTAATCACCAAGAATAACTTTTTTTTCTTACTCTAGCCTCAGGGCAGTGCGGGGAGACTCTATGCTCCCAGCTCATTCCCCATACCCCCTGGTATTTTACAGAGATAGGCTTGCCTCTCCTCCTGAGACACCTTCTATGTTTTAATCCAATAGGCCACCTAGAGTGGCAGACCAGAGTGACCCAGGGCCACCTAGGTGACAGATATTTCACCATAGTAGGAACCTCTCTTATTGGGTTAAACAATATTATATCGGCCTCCAGTCTTTGCAGGAAATACACCCAATGACTAGTGCCATCCCCTCTCTTAACTCCTTGTGGCTGAGGAGCCAAGCTTTAAAAAAAGAAGCCTTGAGATCTGCAGACAGGGCCCAGTTTAATTAAAGCTGTCAACTTTGCCAATAGCAAAGGTAATACGAGTAGACCGTGGTAAGCTCAGCTCTTAGTCTCTTATGTTGCCAGAGATGTCTGGTAGCTTTGTAGTAGAAAAATGGGGGATGATCTACAACCCACTAGCTGACTCCTGGGACAAAGGATGCCTCACGGAGCCCCAGAGCTCCTCACTTTCTTTTCTTTCCCTGGCCAGTGCATCCGAGCTCTGTGTTGCCAGAGTCGTCTGGTAGCTTTGTGGTAGGAAGACAGTGGACACCCTGCAACCCACTGGAAGGCTCCTTGGGTAATCAAGGTGGACACCTCTTGGGAGCCCAGAAGCTCTACTCTTTGTTTTCTTTTCCTAGGTGCTCCACAGACCAGATAGGAAATATACCCTCTGTCTCTCCAGGATCCCCACTGGGATGCATTCTTAGGAACTGGGATAAGTTTGACCTTGAAACTCTCAAAAAAAGGAGGCTAATTTTCTTATGTAATATAGCCTGGCCTCAGTATAAGTTTGGAAATAAGGAAACATGGCCCAAAAATGGGAGTATCAACTACAACACTATATTCCAATTATGTCTATTCTGTTGGAGGTGAGGCAAGTGGTCGAAGTTTCCCTACGTGCAAGCCTTTTTTATATCATCTCATGTGCCACCTCTTTGTTCTGGGTTGACAGAAATATCTACTTCGGGATCTACCAATGTGAATTATGATAAAGATAAGGAAATAACACAAGGAAAGGAAGGGAACCGTGAGCTCTTCTGCAACAGAGCGATAGAGGCCTTTCAGAAATACACTAATACACACCCATCCTCTCCAGAAGGTCAAGTATTAATAGGGCCACACTTTATCACCCAGTCAGCCCCAGATATCCACAAAGAGCTTCAGAAATTACAAAGGGGACCCCAAGCCCCTTTGGCACAACTGATGGATCTTGCCTTCTCAGTCTTTATCAATCGGGATTTAGAGGAGAAACTTGCACTAGCTAAGAGTGGCCACACTGGCTGTGGCCAACCATTTCAAGGTGACCCAGGAAAGTCACAAAGGCCTGAAGGGCACAAGGATCAAATGCGCTTTAAATGCAAATGTCCTGGACACTGGGCAAGGAAATGCACTAGGCCACCCCCAGTGCCACGTCCCAAGTGCAAAGGTATAAGCCCTGACCCTTGGCACTGGACAGTAGACTGCCCTCATTCCCAGAGTGGAAAGGGGTCAACTCCTATGGCCATGGCAGCACTTGAGGACTGAGGGTACCAGGGAGCAGGGTGGCCCCAGCCTGCACCAGCATCTCGATCTCTACCGAAGAACCCCAGGTGGTGCCTGACGTAGCAGGTAAGAAAGTTAATTTTCTTGTTGATACTGGGGCCACTCACTCTGTCCTCAACTTTTACACTGGACCTCTCTCCTCTAACTCGAATAATATTATGGGGGTTGAAGAAAAATATAGGGCTTGTTGGTACATGTCCCCTGTCACTTGTCAATGCAAAAGCCAAATTTTTCCACAATATACTATTTGGATCCCCTTCCTCCCAAACTTAATGCTAGAAATAAATTTTCAATTCATACCTTTAAAATGACAAGGATTTATAGGACTCTAAGGAATAACTGAATGGGAGCTGCACCCAGCGCCCCACATCTTGGCACTGGGAGCTTCATACCGGCTCACCGGCTGCACTGACAGGAACCTTAGGGCACAACAGGAACCTCCTACAGGCTCCTTGTGAGAGCTCCAGCAAAACAGACTAACAGTCGATTGCTGTTCTTGTTGTGTTTATACAAACAAACAGGCAAAATTAAAACTGGTCTTAATGCCGTCCCTTCAGTGACAACGAGGGTGATCTTAAGGAGAAAAACCATGATTCAAGGAAAATCACAATGCTGAGTGGTACACATTAGACTAGTGCAGGTAACTGTCTTCAGAGTTGTTTTCATTTGCAAGTTGAAACTGGGTTTGTATCATCATCAAAGATACTCAATTTATAGGCAAGAAGGACCTGTCAAATTGCCACTGTTAAATGTCATTCCAGCAAACGCCTTACAACTGGATGTCTTCCCAAAAGACAGTCTTGCAGACTCAGAGACTGGTTTCTGGGTTGTGAATTAACCATTTTGCACAAGTTTGCCCATTGCAGGTTTGTCTATCCAGCTGATGAGCCCCTGCACCGGTTCCAGCTGGCGGCTGAGTCTTTCTACAGACTTGGAAGACTCAAGGCCCCGGGCAGCAGCTGGCCAAACAATGGACTGGTCCCTATGACACCCTGTTGACATCACATTCTTTCCTAAAGCTGATGGGAATCAAGCCCTGGATCCACCACACAGCACCATTATTAATTATACTAGTAATATTACTATTTGGACCCATGATAAACAACTTACTAACTAAAATTATCTCTTCTAGAACAGAAGCTATAAAGCTACAAATGACAACTATCAACCTCTGGCACCTCAGACTCCAGACATCTATCATGGCCGATGGAGGGACACCTCCCTCCACCTCCTCTGACTGAGAGTTAGGAAGCAAACGGAACTCAAAGAAGGCTCAACGTCTCTTTTAGAGTAGGAAGCAGTCAGAGGGGTCATCGCCCCAAAGCCCCAAAGATTTGAGTTCTGAATGTTTGATGGGGGGATGTTAGATAGGATAGAGAGCAAGCCAAGGCAGGAAAGAGGAGGGAGACTTGTCTTATCTGTTGACCCAGCAGTCCTGAGCCCAAAGTCCCCAGAGATTTGGGTTCCTATTACTTGAGGGGGGAACATTAAGGTAGCAGCTAGGAATGAGCAGCCAGAGGGGAAATAAAGGCAGGGCCCTCAGCTACCAGGCATTAATAAGGCTACCAGGCATTCCAAACAACACAAATTAATTTTGATAGTGCAGGAAGGAAGCTCTTGAGGGTCTGTGTGTATCATCTCCACTTGTTGTATCATCTCAAGGAAATCCTTGAGACTGTGTATTCACCCCAAAGCCTGGAAGGGGGAAGGGAAGGGGTCTACAGTGGCCAAAGAAAAGCCTATAAAACAACTTTGGTTAACTGGCTGCCCCCAGTCAAATATGCAAAATGAACAAATAGAATCTGGACCAAGATAAGGATTCAGGCTAACAGACTGCCACCCATACTTATGTTTGGGTAGTCACATCCCCCCAAAACCTGGCACCACATTTACCTGTCAATCAAAATGTATCTTCTTCATCACCACCGCACCCACTCTATACATCCTCAGAACAAAGGACTTGCTGTCTTGGCTCTCTTGCTCCTGGCCGCCCAGCCTCTGCCTCTGGCCACCCTTGCTGTTGCCACCCATGCTTTTGCTCTCCAATTAGAACTTAGCACCAATAAACTTGCTTGCATGCTAATAGTCTTGCTGACCTGTAATTCTTTACTGTGTCGGCAAGAAGAACCAGGGTTTCTCCAGTAACAAAACATCTGAAGCACTTTTATTTTAATCATTGCTGCAAAGAAACTGAGTGAGTTTCTTGTTAATGCAAGAAACACGCTGAGGTTATATTGTGTAGCCAAAATTCCTTTTAAAAGCATTCAAATTTGTAAACTTCTACTCTACTATCTCAACCCTGAGAGGCTGGCATTTCCCTCCTGAGCTCCAGATCTCCATTCATCATCTCCAGATTTAAATCCTCATCTTTCCCCTGCAAGCCTGCCTTCCTTATCTTAGCAAGTAAAACACCGTCAACCACCTGACCTGAACCAGAAACATGGAAGCCAGCCCTCTCTCGACCTCCCCCACAACAGTGAGTCACCGACTAATTCTACCCACTAAGCATCTTCCAAATGCAACTCTGTAAACTCCATGCTCTGTGCCACTGCTTTGGTTCAAAGCCTATCATTGCTCCTTCCTTGACCCAATGACTCTCTATATGGAACCTTTGCTCTAGTCTCATCAGCCTCTAGCTGTTCATCTTTTTCTGTTGTCAAATGATCTTTCTAAAATGATCATTTGATTATGTTGTATTAAAATCCCTCAGGGCTATCATTCTTCCAACACAAAGTTCAAGTCCTTTTTAACAGAGTGTACAAAGTTCATGATGATCTGTCCCTGCCAGCGTTTGCAGTCTCATCCCCCATCATTCCCCCATACAAATCCTAACTTAGCCTCATTAAATGACTCGTGAATGCCACACGTGCCTCTCTGGGCCAGATACAACAGTGAAGAGGAAGACATGGCCCCAGCCTTCCAGGAACCTATGGTGTCCTTGCAAGTCCTTGAAGATATCACACTGTCTTGGGCCTCTGTGCCTCGACACATGCTGCCTCATCTGCCCCTAGTCCTGGCTTATCGGAACAATAAACTCACTGGCCCAGCAGATGGCTAGCTGGGTGACCCTGAGCAAGTTACTCAGTTCACCTCTCTGAGCTTCAGTCCTTCCTCTGTAACATGACTAGGTACCCAAATGATCTATAAAATTTCTGCCAACTTTTGAAAGTTATAAATCTAAACAATAACTTTAGATTTTAAAATTAGACCTGAAAGAGTATTCAGAAGCATCTTAACAAATAGCGATGTTTAAATGACTGTAAGCAGCACCGTTAACATGTCAAAATTGCCAAGGCTACTTTTACTATAACGATCTCACCAATAAGTGGAACCTAATCAACAAAACAAAGAAGCAAGCAAAATATAACCAGAAACATTGAAATAAAAAACAAAGAGACAGTAACCAGAGGGGAAGGGGGAGACAGGTAATGGGGAAAAGAAGGAAAAAGGTCATCAAAGAACATGTATAAAAGACACATGGACAAAACCCAAAGAGAGGTAGGATTGAGGGTGGGAGGTGGGGTGAGTAGGGCGGGGGAACCTGGTGGCAGAAATGGAGACAGCTGTATTTGGACAACAATAAAAATAAATTTTAAAATAAGAAAGGATCTATATTCCAAGAAAGATATGCCTTCCACTGAATCTTAAACTCAGACTCTCTATTACAGTATAGTTTCATTTAACTAAAGTACTTTGTAAGTTACACTAAAAATGCTTCTGTCGTTCCTGTTAACTGTAGATGTGCTGTTTTTCCATGAAGTCGTCACATAAATGCATTCCCTGAAGTTCAAGGAAGAGAAGGGTGACCTCACCTCCAAAAAGCTCTTTCTTTTGAAAGTGGGCCTTAGGCATGTTTTTCCTGGATACCCAGAATCCAAATTTATACCACTGAATTACAAATAAATCTCTGGAACAGGATCAGACGGTGCCAATGCTGTCTTCAGACAAAAATAAAGCTAGCTTTGATGTATTTTTAACCTAGGTTCATAATTTAACTTCCAGAGAAAAATCTTTATTTTGAGGTGGAACAGAATTGTGAAACTCACATCTAATTAATCAAATCATGAATAGTTTTGATTTTGATTCTTCTGCTGGACTTGTAAAGGAAAAATGTTCTAATCAGAGTACATTTAAAAGTCAATTATTATTGTACTTGTGTTATGATATTGAACTTGGGTTATATAAGAAGTTACTTTTAGAGCTGAGGGAAGTTGGGTGAAGGGTACATGTGACTCTGTACTAGTTTTGGAACTTCCTATGAGTTCATAATTATTTTAAAATAAAAAAGTCAGGGTCTGTCTCATGAATTAATGAATCTAGTCAGCAGGCCCCGATAGCTGCTAACATCACAGAAAAAAACAACTAGATAGGATGCACCTCCTGAGGGAAACGCGGAGCACCACCCATGAAGGAGTCTCGCCGAAAGGCGAATGTGAGTGTGATCAAACCTCCATCCAGTGGCCAATTTATAGGAAATGTAAAGACCAGGAATGTGTTCAGGGACCTTTCAGGGATGCTACCAGCAAGACCCAGACTATGAAAACTCTACAGAACAAATTATTTCATTTCTTCAACAAATAAACTGCAAAGAGAGACACAGAGACAGAGGAAGATCCTTGCATTTCGATTGCAACACAAGGACTGTATTTAGATCTTGATTTGAACAAACTGTAAGGCTAAAAAATCCTCGAGCACTTAAGAGATAATTGGACATTTTAACACTCGTTGGATATGTTATGATATTAAAGAATTAACTTTATTATAAATAAATAATTCAGTCCAAATTATATAAAGAGAGAGAGGGTGCAGCGCCTCCATGCATTGTCAGAATTAGTTGTGATTAGACACAGTAATGAAACAAAGCATCAGCCTGCAGGGCGTACCTGGTCAGTGTGAGGAAAAGAAAAAAGGAAGGTTGAGAATTAGACAATGGTTTAAATCTGTCCTCCTTTTCAAGTGAGATTCCACAGCCCTTCAACTGAAATATTAAAGACTGCTTGGCAAAGCTAAATACGAGATTAGTTTCCCTCATCAGCCTGAATGGTCCCAGGTGCAGAAGTGAGGGATGTCTGACCGGGCAGCCCTCTGCTCCATTAGCTTGAGATAACGGCTGAAGAGAAACTTCCATTACTGCACTTGTTCTTAAGGGACGAATGACCACTGCCACCTAAGTCTCCTGCAGCTTTTCTCAGCAAACAGATGAGTGCTTTTAGAGAAGCGCTGACAATTTTAATTTTAGAAGTCTTGATATTTTAAGTGTGTTTTCACCTCTGCTCAGGAATTTTTCAGCAAAACTTCATTGACATCTACCTCTTTCAGAAATTGTCTTTTTTATATTCAATGTCCTTTGAAATTTGAGAGTAGAGTTCAAAGTATATGAAACCTACTTCTCAGAAAATAGCTGAAATTTTATAAGCACAATGAGCTTTCTCCAGGGTAGACTGAATTAGAGTGTTTGCCCTAATACTTCTATATGAGGGGGCTGCTCAGCTGTAAAAAAAAGAATGGAAGATAACTTGGAAAGACAGCAAGAAGAAGAAAAGGAGGTGGCTCTTCTGGGTTGGTTTTTTAAATCTCTGAGGAAGAGCTATATGCACGTACGCAGAATTCATGGGTTTGAGTGTAAACCCAGATATTGGCATCTGCCTGCCACCCCCCCACCCACCCTAAGGTGACCTCCTTCCAGTATCTTTTTCCTTGGATCAGCTCCTGCATGGAATTCAAGCTGTAGCTGCTTCTCCACACCAAGAGACACTGTTGTTCACTGCCAGCCACAGCCTGGAGCCCCAGGACTGTAACCCCTCCGCTGCCTCGACACAGCGTCGCCGTGCTGGCGAATGGGGCAGCCACATTTCCCTTCGCCACCCAGCCCTTCATTTCCTCACATCATCCCTAACCTAGCTCAGAGAGACTGTTAGATTTTGTCGTAAGGATTGTTTGCAACAATATGAACAATCAGCAATTGAATATTAAATATCTTGTTCTTAAAACCCCTTTAGCCACTGCACTTAAATTCATTTACACAACAAACATGTACTGATCATCTACAATATGCCAGATACTCTGCTAAATTATGTTGGTCAGGGTTAAACTGCAGATGACAGAAACTATAGTAGCTAGTTGAAGTAGAGAGTGATTTAAAACAGAATTTAGATACTCTATAAAGGAACATATACGCATGATCCATGGACACAGACAATGGTATGGGTATTGCCTGAGGGAGGAGGGGGTCCCAGGTACAGGTGGGTAAAAGGGGGAAGTAGAGGCAACTGTAATAGCATACACAATAAAATATAATTAATTAATTTAAAAATTCCAGGAAAAAGAAAAAAAGTCATTGAAAAAATAGGAGACACTCCCAGGCTAAACAAGGCAGCCACTGGAGTGTGCCGCTCAGCTCTCTCTTTGGGAAAGAAACTGCTCCAAGAAGTGTTAGTTAACGGACAGCCCCCAGCTGCCACTGCCAGTGTGACCGCAGCACCATGCGCGGGAGGCCACACTTTCTCCAGGGCCGGAGCCCAGCAGGGAGTCTAGACCGCGCTATTCCTGCCTCGAGCCGGTTCCTCCAATAAGCAGTCCTTGCGCAGAGTATGCCCATCAGCCTGGCCAACACTTTCTCAGACCTGCACTGCAGTCTAGGTCTCTTCCTATCCTTGCCCCTTCCTTCCCTCTAGATGTCAGAACTTCATCACCGTCTGACACTCTCCCTGCCCACACCCGCTGCCTTTCTCTTGGTTCTTCACTGGTATTTCCCCTCAAAAATCGTATATATTTGATTCCATCTTGACATTTGCTTCCCAGCAGACCTGAACTGACTCACTCAGTTTTTGTCTCCAAGAATGACAACCAGAACAATGCAGTGAAACTGACCCTTCAGGGCAGGGAGTCAGGGCCCTGGACAGCCTCCCTCTCAATGCCTGGATTCAAGGAGCACAGCACCTCTGATTCTACTGGAGCCACCACAACCTGCTTGTCAACATCCACAGTTTGGAAGAGACACTGAGGTCTCTACTACAGCTGCCATAAGGAAAAACAATCATCCACAAGACCACCCACACCAGGAAAAAATAAGAGAAACAACATAGCACAAGTGTGCTCTCTCCTCGTACTGCCTATGCTGGGTACCTCAGGTCATGTGGTAACTTGGTGGTCCATGGTCAATGTTCGATCTCTGTTAAGGTCCACTAGCAAGGTGCTTATCAAAGGAATAGTGGCCTGGAGAGGATGGCAGAGATTTGCTCAAAAGCCTGAAGGTCTGCACTAGTGTTTGTCTGTGAGGGGCCTGCCACAGACACTCCCAGAACCATTGGTTGAGCCAGACCGTATGTTTATCTTCTTCTTGTTGATTTTAGACTGTCTGTATATATTCTGGAAGTTCAGCCTATATCAGTTATACAGAGTTGAATTTATCTTCTACCCGGTTGTGGCTTACCTATGCATGTTATTTCTGTGCTTTTTGATGAAAAGAAAGTATTTTTTTAATTAGTTAAATTTCTCAGTCTTTTCCTTTATGGTACGGGCTCTTTGTCTCTTCTTCTAAAAGTCCTTCCAACCCCGACAGCATATAGACATTCTCCAGTATGTTCCTCTTGAAGTTGTAAGCTTTTACCTTTAACATTTCAGTCCTTAATTTCTCTAGAGTTGAATTTTTTGTGTATATAGTATGAGCAGTGATCCATTTTTTTCCTATAAAACAACCAATTTTCCCAGGACTTTTTATGGAATGCCCCATTTTTTTTTTTTAGCACTGTTCTGAAATAGACATTTCTATTGCATCTTTCCATACGTGGATGGATCTGTGTCTGGACTCTGTCCTGTTACATTTCCATGTTTTGCTGCACCAGTGCCACACTGTCTAAACAGGACACGGTGCCCAGCGAGTGTGGCGGGAGGGTCGGCTCCCACCGCACTGTGCTTCCGGCGCACATTGGCCATTCCCGGCTCTTTGCATCTCAATTTAAACTTCAGAGCAAGTTTTTCAAGGTCCACAAAACTCCTTTTAGGATTTTTACTGGAATCTTATGAATCTATTGATCAGCTTGAGAACAAATTACTTCTTAATGGTATTGAGTATTTCTAACCTCAAAAATGATATGACTCTTCATTTTTTAAATGTCTTTCAATAAAGTTTTATGATTCTTTCCATGACGTTCCACATATCTTTGGTGCAATTTATCCCTAGGGTACCTTTTAATTATTAATTATAAATGTTAGTTGTTAAAATCTTGTTTTTTAACTGTTTGCTATTGATGCACAGAAATGCATTTGATTTTTGTATAATAGTTTTATATCCAAAAACCTTGTAAAACTTTTTTATTAATTCTAATAATTTGTCAATAGATTCTTAGGCATTAGAGAATTATATTTGAAAATAATTACAGTTTTTCTGCATACTTCCAAATTTTGTATTTTTTATTATTTTTTTCTGTTATTTAGTACAGAATTGACGTGGTGATAGCACACATTCTTATCTTTAAACAGAATATTTTTAACAATTTATCATTAAATACTGTGCTGTAATTCACCTCTCGTCTCTCAGCCCAGACCCACCCCTTTATACCCTGCTCTGTGAGGTATAAGGCGGAAACCTACATACCACATTTCCCAGTCACAAGCTTCTTGTTGGATTCTGCCAATGAGGTACTGATGGGAGATTAGAAGGTGGGGTTGGGGAGAATGGGCTCCTTATATTCTAGCTCCTGTTGACATTCTTCCCATAGCAGCAAACAGAACAGCTTCAGCTGTGTAAGACTTTTGACATCCAAAGTGCCAGATCCCAGAGTGCCCCTCAGAGGGTGAGCACTACTTCTGTATCACCGTCTTAGCAATCACCAGCCCTATGGGTCCCTAAGAGCCAGAAGGTGGCTTTTCTCAGAGGTATAAGAAATACAGCTTCATAAAATCAGGTCAAAATATCCCCTCTTTTCCTGTTCCTGGAAAAGTCTGAATACAATTAGTAATCTTCTACCTGAATGACCAGTAGAACTTGCCAGTGAAACCGTCCGGCATGGTATTTTCTTTAAGGGGAAATGTTAAACTCTAAGTTAGCTTCTTGAATCATTATAAGATCATTTAGGTTTTCTATCTTTTCACAAGACTTTACTGAGAATTTGTATTTTTTGAAGAAATGTGTCCATTTAGGTTAAAAAATTTACAGACAAAATGTTGTTCATTATATTCTTAAATTTTCTTCCAATCTCCACGTCATCTGCCATGGTGCTATCTTTTTCATTCCAAGTAATTTCTATTTGTGTCTTCTCTCCCTTTGGATCACTCTTCCCAGAGGTTTGTCAATTTTATTAATCTTTTCAAAAATACAACTTTTGCCTCTTTTGATACTTTCTATGGTATCTTTGTTTTCTGTTTTCTTAATGTGTGCTATCTTTATTATCGTCTTACTCCTCTTTGAATGAGTTTATTTCACCATTCTTCTAATGTCTTAAGTTGAATGCTTAGTTCTTCACTTTTTGGCCTTTTTTTAAATGCATACATTTATGACTATATATTTTCCTTAGTGTGAGTTTAGCTTCATCTTTCAAAGTATTTGTTTTATATTGGTGTTTAGTATGTTTGTACTATTTTTATTTAATCTAGAAATAGTTAGATGTTGGTTTTAGACTTTCTTAAGATTTCGGGTACAGTGTTCTTTGCATGTCCATTGGACCAAGATTGTCATTCGTGTCACTGAAATCTGCCAAATCCTTTCTAATCGTGTTAATCTGCTTAATTTTTTTAATTACTGAGAAAGATAAGTTAAAATCTTCTACTCAGCTAACAGATATCTCCAGCTGCTCCACCTCATATCTCTTTGCATCTGTCAATTTTTGCTTTATATATTTTAAAGTATGCTGTTAGTATATACCAGTTCATAATTTTCATATCTCCATGATGAATCAAATGTTTATAATGTGGCAACCCTCATCTCTAATAATACCTTTTTTAAAAGCCTCTTTTGACTTACTTAATATTGGTACATCATCTTTTCCAGATCCTGTGGACTTTATTATAGCTACCAGTATATGTAAGGAACTGAAAATGAGTAGCCATATCCCAGCCTCTTCATTCAAGGGGCCCAAATGACTCCTACACCTTTTTCTCCCTTCCTATAGCATGATAGCTTCTGAATTATTTGTGGTGGATTCTCCTTGCAGGCAGCCTTCAAATGCTTATCTTTGTTACAACAATAGCAACCCGGTTGACTTTCCTCCTCCAACCTTCCATTTGGTGGTCCTATAAGCAACTCTGTTATGGATGTAGGCATTGCCCCTGTATTTCTGGTGGCCAAATTTCTTCATCTGAAAACTGCACTGATGTGATTCTATCTTCCCTGAGCAAGGAAGCCTCAAATAGTGGACTATACTAACAGTTGTTGCTTTATCAATTAAAGTATACAAATAACCACTTCAAAAATATCTTAAGCTGAAATAGTATCTTTTTGACTCATCTATCAAGTTCATTATCAACATGAACCTACTGGCTTTGCTTGAATAAAATGGCTACCATAACTAATTAAATGAAATTGTTAGAAGATTGCTGAAATCTAAATTGACTGTCAGAGAGTTTCCTTTTAATCATGCGTCTTTCATGATAACATGCTGTAGGGGTGGGACTTAGCAGAGTTGACACAGCAAAGTGAAGAGAGAAAGTACGCTGTGGAACAAAGTCTCGGTTCAGTGATTTGGCAGCTATGTGACCTTGGGCATGTTAATTAATCTCCCTTACCCCAAATTTCTTCATCTATCAAATGAGAATAAAAAGATCTACCTGTGCCCGGGCTGGTGTGGCTCAGTGGATTGAGGGCCAGCTGGCCAGGTTCCCAGGTGGGGGCGTGTGAGAGACAGTGGATTGAGATTGATGTTTCTCTCATGCATTGATGTTTCTCTCCCTCTCTTTCTCCCTCCATTCCCCTCTCTCTAAAAGGAAATAAATAGCCCTGGCTGGTGTGGCTCAGTGGATTGTGGCTCAGTAATTGAGTGGATTTCTCATTGAGAAATGAGAGGTCACCAGTTTGGTACCCAGTTGGGGTGTATGCCCGGGTTGTAGGCAGGGTCCTGGGCTGGGGGCATGCAAGAGGTAACAAATCAATGTGTCTCTCGCACATCAATGTTTCTCACCCTCTCTTTCTCCCTCGCTTCCCCAGCCCAGATATCTTTATTTATCTAAAGATAAATAAATAAAATCTTTAAAATAAATAAATAAAATTTAAAAAATAAAGCTCAATAAATAAAATCTTTAAAAAAGAGAACTACCTCCAAATTTTAGTGTCAGGACTAAATTAATAAAATATGCAAATAAAAATGGGCCCTCAATAAATAAATGTTCTCTTCACAGTCTAGGAGAAAGATCCTTTTTGAAAGCAATGATTCAATTGTATTGATGTCTGTGAAATGAAAATCCAGAACTTTTTTTGAAAGGTCAATCTTCCAACAGTGGACCAGCTCCACCTTTACCTGTCTTTAGTGAATTAAGTCCAGGCTATGCCTAAGCAGAATAGAACTGAGTTAAAATCCAAAAGTCTCACCATGGTCACAGGACTGAACTATGAACTGAAACTTGTGTCATGAGGACTTAAGTACAAAAGCTTTGCTGGTATTCCTCAGTGCTTAAAAAAAAAACATACATACCTTTTTGGATTGTTAAAGATAAAGAAGTAGTTACTATTATACAGACTGAAGCCTTGGAGAATTTTTAAGCTGAATTCAGATGTTAGAGAGCAGTACCTGCTGGCAAACTGGGATACTACAGCCCAACGAGTCATTAAAGAAGTGAAATGGACCAGTGGCCAGTGAAACTCCCCCTGGGCAGAAGCAGTCCTGCATTCACGCAGAGGGAGCAATGTTATCTACCACCATCTCTCAGCCAGCCCCCAGTCACCAAGACTGTCTGTGCATTTGCCTCCTCCGCAGCCCTTAGGGTCTTCCACATCTCATTCCCTTGCTCACTGCTCCAGTACGCCCCACCATCTTTTATTGCCTGGATTCCAGGCTCCTAAGTGATCTCCCAGATTCCAGTCTGTTCTTCACATAGCAGCCATGGGATCTTTTTATACGGCACCATGATGATCATTTCACTCCCTGTCCAGTAGTTTCTCATTAAGGAATCTCTTTCTTCGCCATAGTTGTCCTTCTTCCCTCCCAGCACCATCTGTCTACACAGCCTTCCTCCATTCTTTGTTGCAGCCACACTGGAAACCCATGAATTCAGAAAGTGGCTTTCAAAAAGAAAAACCAAAGACATGTGCTAGCTCTTAAAAACATAATAAAATTACCAAAAGTTAACTTTCTGACCTTGGTGAGTATTTTGACTAATAAATGACTTTCTGACATCAGCATGCCAAAATAATGATCAACACCTAACCATGCATTCAAGGGATCTAAATCTAGAACATTTCCATTCTTCCAAATACTTATTGCAGCTGTTACTTTACCCATCATTCCTCACTTCCCCCAAGTGGACATTACCACCCAGTGTGTCAGCCCCAGAATCGATGCCTTCACTTGAGCAGGCAATTTCAAAGAAGCTAGCCACTTGTTAAATAAATACATCTGTGCTTCCTCTGAAATCTGCTCATACTTTCAAATAAACAAGCTCAGTGGGATAGAGCAGGAGAGTGGGCTCCAGGACAAAAAGAAATCTGTCAGGCAGATGTCGTTTTTGTGCAGTTGACTATTCCTTAAAGTTTCAAACAAGACTAAGTGAAGGCAGGGGGCAGGGGAGAGGGGTAATTTTCTTCAGCCTGTTCCGTGCTTTCTGTACTTCTATATGTGGAGCTAGCCTGGTTCAGCTTCCAGGTGCAATGGATTCCTCACAAACGTTCAGTGATTTGGATATTTTTATGCATTACACAACTATATTAAAAGTTCTGTACAAAAATAATTTATTCCAGCCAAAACACACTAACTTTCTACTTCTGTTTATTACTCTTGTGGCTGAAAAATGGCCTTTCTTACTTAACCTCTGTTTCCTGTGTCTTATTGGCTCCAAAATAATTCTATTTTATGCTACAACTTCTCCCATTTTCTTCTCAGCCAGATGTAATTTGAGGCAGAGAAGTTAGAAAAATCCATTTACTTATGGTTTTGTGTTTGTTTATTTATTTGATGATATATTTTTAAATATACTTTTAAGTGTAATCATTTTACTTCTTATTTAAAAATTTTTTGAAATAAAAGTGGAAAATTTAAAGTCAACATCTCATTGAATGTCAAACTAAAGATCCACAAATATTTCAATGCTCTCCCTCTTGCAGTCATCTCTTCTGATGTGAAAATATAGTGTATGAGATGCAAATAAATTTATCTCCTGTTCCATGTATTAATTAGCTATCTCTAATGAAGACATAGGCAAAATTATAATAGGTCCATTACAAATAGGCACATCTTATACCACAAATCCAAATGTACAGTTAAAGAATATAGTGCAACTTCGGTATAAATAATGGTTTCCTCCACTATTGTAATGCATCATCAGGGGAGTGGAAAGAGAAGTTGATCTGAGTCAGAAATCCTGGGTCCAAATTCCTGATTCTCTGTTTGCCTGCTGGGTGGCTCCAGGCAAATCTTAACTCTCTGACCAGGTCTCCCTGCTCCCAGCACTGTGAGGATTAATGTGTGGACATGAGGACTGATGCTGTATGAAAATAAAAGGTAATAAATATCAGTCTGTATTTCCCTAAGTCAAATTAAATCTGGCCCTTTCCCTGCCATGGGCACTGCTGGTGGCCTTTCCCACATCCACGCCAGTACTCTTCCTTCTTAACCTGACTTCTTTCAGATGCCCACATTTCTCCCATTCCCAGCCCCGGCCCAAGTGATGAATTCTAAGTGGCCCTAACAGAAGACTTTACATGTAAGTGGACTAGGAAGGACCATGGAATGCAATTCTGGCTTGAGACAGAGGGGGAAGCTGGGAAGATTTTGGAAAACATTCCCTCCACTGTTGAAAGGAAACTTGCCAGAACACAGTCAGAGGACAAGACCGATGAGCTGAAGATGATGAGAAGAAAGGTGAGAAGAATCTGTGTTTTCGGTGACATTTTTGATCCACAGGGTTAACTAACACTTTAGCCACTCTGCTTTGCACTTCATGTTGTCTATAATAATAAAGGTCCTTATTATTTAGCTAGCTTAATCCAAGTTTTTGTGGTTTGTAGCTAAAAGCATTGTAACTGCTACATACCCCAGTAGTCCAAGTTCAGCCAGAAGTTAAATACTAGTCATGTTTAAGAATCCCCTACCTGTTGGATCAGATGATAACTCTGAGGCTTACAAGGACCACAGAATAAGGGTTTACTTTCTCCCCAAGAGCATTCAGAAAGGAAAATAGCTAACAGCTTGATTTTAGCCTTACAAGATGCAGATGAGCCCACTGGACATCTGGCATAGAGAACTGGATGAATGATAATACATTTACATTGTTTTAAGTCACTCAGTTTGGGGCAATTTGCTGCAGCAGCAACAGAAAGCTAGCACACGACATGAGGTTCTGCCACGTCCGGGTTCAGAAGGCTCAGGCCTCTATTATCGCAACATCCCCAACCGTCCAGTGCATTTCACACTCAGGGGATATCAAACCGAACCTATGGAGTAAGCCATTCCCTCCTCTACTCTTTTTTTTTTTTGTATTTTAAAAAACAGTCTTTTTATGTTTTTCTCCTCCTCTCCTCTTGAAGCATAAATAACCCCACTACCCTACAGTCACAAATAATTACACACACACACTCTGACTTTCCGTACCCAAAATGCAGTGACAGGGTGGTCGTCCCTCTGCCAGACAAACCTCCTCCTTTCGAAAATTAAAACCATTAACTCTTCACCTGGAAACTAAGAGTGAAACAGAAACAGAACCAAAAAATCGGCCACATTTTTCTGAATTAACTATGGAAATACCATTCTTGATATCCTGTAAATCTTCATATTAAAGTTCTATTAAATTTTGCTTCTTCTTAAGGAAATCAGATACTACTGTCAGGGAACCCTCTTCTGTGAAAATAATCATTTATCTTTCTTCAGATTCAGAGAAATAGTTAAAGCCATTATGAACATTAGCTTTGACTTTAAATAAACAAAATAGATCTTTGTATGTAAGGTAGTTGCCATTTTTCCTCTTTCCCCTCCTGCTCAACAACAACAAAATCCCACAGCACAACCCCGACTGTCTCACGGTATCTTCTGATGTTGTCTACCACACTTTCTGCCAGTGCAGTGGGCTCCATGTCAGCCCGCTCACAGGCCACGCTCATATTAGGTTGGCCCATTGATTGCTTTTCAATGACCTTTATGTTTTCACATGTTCCTGTATGTGACTAAACCGATCAGTCTTTCTGACAGTAAAAATTCTAACCATCAATTGATTTCCGTTTATGTATATGTGTGTACATACACATATATAGGCATATGTATATAATGGCTATATATGTATGCATATTAATGTTAATGTATGTATACCTAATCTACTTGTATTGCTGTTTCTAAGCAAATATTATTTGCACATAGCATACACATCTTTTTTATACATTATCTGTTTCCCAAAGCTTTGTCTGAAAGGAAAAAATGAGATCACATCGATAGTGAATAGGATCTCTCTGATTTTTTCCTTCATATACTACTGTAGTTCTTCCAGCTCCCCCCAGCGTCTCTCCCATTTTTCCCAGGAGCCAGGAGGTGTCCTGTGTGTGCTTAGGAGCTCAGCCCTCTCAGTAGTAATGACTGCTGCTGGGACTCCCAGGGGTCAGGGGACCCTAGCAATGCCCCACGGCTGTTGCTAGTATCATAATCCCACTAAGGTCCTCAGAGTCAGTCAGCCAATACTGCAGTGCCCTAAAGCTACCCGGCTGATGACACTAAATCAGTGGTGCCCCCAACACTGCAGCATCACTCTGCACCCCTGTCACAATAGGGCGTGGCCACTTTGGGCCAAGGTTCTAACACCAAGCTCCAAAAAGCAGTTCTCCCAAGTGGTCTTGGTGTCTGCCCAAAAATTTAATGAACTCTAATTGTAGGTTCTCCTCCTAAGGAAACAGTACATAGGGGTGGCAGCACAGGGCAATCTGAGTGACAGGACACTGGACTCCAAGTGACCCTTTTCCTCACCCTCTCCAGGGATAAAATGTTTTTTACTGCATAAAACTATGTGCCTGGCTCCCTATGTGACAACACAAGCAGAGAGAGATTAGAAGACACTACCCTGATGGCTTCAATGATGAAGGCAAAGTCTACTACAAGCCAAGAAATGCATCGGCCTCTGGTATCTAGAGAAGACAAGGAAGTGGGTTCTCTCTTGGTGCCTCCAGAAGGAGCACAACCCTGTTAAAACTTGACTGCAGATCAGTGAAAGCCATTTCAAACTTCTGACCTCTAGCACTATAAGATAATAAATTTGTGTTCTTTTAAACCACTAAATTTATAGTACTTCATTATAGTAGTAATAGGAAATTTATTCTCTTTATAGTCCAATTTAGTCTCTATTTTCTCATTATCTTCCCCCCCCCCGAACCTCCCATGGCAAAATTTCAGGTTAGAGACACAGCTGATACATATCGCATCAGTTTATACACTGCTTCAGTTAGGGTGCCTTTGGCTGCAAGTGATAAAAAACTCAACTCCAAATGGCTTTAAAATGGGAGAAAGACATTATCTTCCATAAGATATCCCAAGGTCAAGTAGCTCCAGCGTTGATTAATCTCAATGATGTCATCAAGGACCCAAGTTCTTTCCATATTTTTTCTTTGACTTCCTTAATGTTAGCTTGGTTCTCAAACTAGCTCCTTTCCTGATTATAAGGCACATGCAATTCTAGATATGGCAACACCTAGGAAAAAAATCTCTTTCTTAGACTCCCTCTAGAAGACTTCTCCTCACATCTCATTGGCCAAAATTGGGTTCCATGGCCTTTCTTAAACCAGTCACTGGCAAGGAGGTACTACCCCACTTTGTGGGATCAGGATTTACCCCACAACATATCAAGGAGATTAACACTCAAGCAAAATTGGGGTCTAGGGGCAAATAAGATGGGGATAATGGGTGTTGCCTCAGCATCAGTGCCATCTACCGGGTATATGATATCTCAATCAGTTCTCACAATCACATCAAATCTCACATTCTATGTGTACAGATGGGAACGCCAAAACTCTGAGAGAAGAAACTGGGATAATTTTCAGGCCAGTCTGAACTCATGGCTTCAGAACTGCTGTAAAGTGTTGCTTGATTTCCACTGAGCTGTGAAAGAGGGTAGCTTTGGATGCTGAAATAAACACCTCCTCATCTGGGACTGTCAATATAAGAGTGCAGGGAGAAAACACCTCCTTGGGAGTTGTTTACTGTAACTACTCAACACTGTAAAAATAACCTCTTTCTGTCCCTTTTCCAACATGGATTCAGGGGATCACACAAGAGACTCACTTGTCATTGGGGTGGCCATAACCTAAGGAAGTTTTATCCACTGTCTGAGAAGCCTGCCCCGAGTTTAGACTTCAATCATAGCAGTTAAGGACTCAGGTACGATGACATTGGCTTCGAAGTAAAGTGTGCCCATGCAGGTTAAAGGATGAAATCAAGTTGTCAGTGTCCTGTTTTGTTTTCCAGCCAAAGGGAAGTGGGAAAAGCTGAACCTGGCTGTGTACAGCACTCTGGAGACTTAGATGAACTAGAAGACAGTAGATGGTAGTATTAACCACAGAGACTGAAACAAAACACAAGTTCAAACCCTGACTGTGCCATTATTTGCATGACTTGGGTGAGTCACCTAGCCTCCTTGTGTCCCATCTGTAATGGGGATGGCACCAACAAGGACAATCTAGACATATGGGCTCTGCTAGCTAAAGTACATGTCATGGCTTGCCCTCCAGGCATGTGTCAAGGTCATGGAGGAAAACAGAGAAATTCCAGGTACCAAACAGAATCAGGAAAGGAGTATCCAGGTAAGGAGACACTACAAGAATATTAAAGGGGAAGACATTGCAGGAATTGCAGATCGTGTCTAAGAGCTTGGTTTATGGTGACAGGACAGTCATAACGACTTCTGAAAGCTGCGGCATTTCTGTAGTTACGCTAAGCGGTCATTACAAATAACTGGAACAGACCTGGAGGGGTAGCAGGACCAAAATAAGTTGCCTGCTCACAGTATTTTCATATGTTGAGAGGTTGCAACTTACTTATATTATACTCATAAATCCCAAGAAAAAACACTTTATTATTTTCTTATAATTAAGCTCTCTTACAAGTTCCTTACTCCCCCTGCAAGCAGAAAGAGGAAACTAGTAATTTAAATTCAGTCCAATCAGGCTAATCCCATATTGTGAACGGAGTCATTAGATAATTTGTCTTTTGGATAAGCAAACAGTCGTTTAGATGTCCTTTCTCCTGCTCTTCCCCAAGATGAAGTTCAAGGAAAGGAAGGAGCCCTGGGTTCCACGTGTTGTTCCCTGCTGCAAACTCCCTACACTGGGCTTATCCCTCAACCTTTGAGGATCAGCCAGCATCTGAAAGGGTGCTAGTGTATCCTGCAGAAACCCACCCCTGGGCCGAGCTGGGTCAGCCTGTTGTGTCTCCACCATGGCCTGGTGGTTCTCCCTGACTGACTGGCTTGAGCTCCACCGCATCCTTCATCTGGCCACTGGCCTATGTGGCTGAGGAGGTTACCTTCCTTTTGACACGCCAGATGCCAAGGCAGGCCTTGTGGTTCTCATTCAGTCCCCTTACCTATCCTCCTTGGGTTAGGGGGAGGCACATGGACATTTCCACACTATAACTTGGTACAGAAATCACCTGGGGGAAGAGGATAATCCAGAGTTGCAAACCTAAACTGAAGGTCCTTGAGGGTTTTATCTAACACACCCACCTCTCACCCCTCTGTCTCCCAAACCTCTCTTTCTTTTCACAGACCCCCACCAGCCAAAAGGGTGGGTCTTTCACTTAATTCTCTTTCCTCTCTTGCTGGGATGTACCCTTAGTTTGTCACTTTCTCCTCCTCCTTCCAGATTTCAGGCTCATGACTAAGCCACACAGGGGAGCGGAATTCAGAAGCAAAACAGATCCTCTTACCAATGACATGAGCTAAATTTCAAGCTTCATCATAAATATGAAATCATAACTTTAAGAAGAAAAATCTCTACCAAATTCAGAGAGCCCCCTTAAAAACAGGCAAGAAATGATTTGAGGGGTCCTTGTACGAATAGCATTCACACAAGATGGCATTTGAATTTGTACATGATTGGGATGCAGAAGTATATCTACAGCAACAAGAAAGTGCAAACCTTACGATTTCCATGGCTTCATAGGTGAATTCTACCAAACATTCAAAGAACTAACACCTCTCCTTCTCAAACTATTCCAAAAATGCAAAACAGGGAAGACTCCCAAGCTCATTTTACAAGGCCAGCATTATCCTAATTTCAAAACCAGATAGACACTACGAAGGAAGAAAATTATAGACCAATATTCCTGATGAACATAGATGCTAAAATCCTCAACAAAATATCAGAAAACCAAGTCCAGTAATATATTAAAAAGATATACACCATAGTCAAATGGGATTTATTCCAGGGATACAAGGTTGGTACAATATCCACAAAGCAAATAACATGATACACCACATAAACAAAATGAAGGATAAAAATCACATGATCATATCAATAGATGCAGAAAAGTATTTGATAAAATCCAGCACCCACTTATGATAGTTTAAAAAGGAAGAAAATCTTACCTTTTGTGACACCATGGATGGACCTGGAGAGTATTATGCTAAGTGAAATAAGCCAGTCAGAGAAAGACAAATACAATATGATTTCACTCATATGTGGAATCTAATAAACAAAATAAACTAACAAACAAAATATAAACAGACTCATGAATACAGGGAACAGACTGACAGCTATCAGACGGGGGAGGGTCAGGGGCTAGATGAAGGGATTAAGCAAAAAGAAAAAACAAACCCATAGGCACAGACAACAGTATGATGATTACCAGAGGGAAAGGGGGTCAGGCAGGTAGAAGAGGGTGAAGGGGGGATAAATGGTGACAGGAGGAGACTTAACTTCCATGGTGCACACACAATACCACATACAGATAATGTATTATAGAATTGTACACCCGAAATCTATATAATTTTATTAACCAATGTCACCCCAATGAATTCAATTAAAAAATAAATAAACACGTGATTCCCCAGACTTTAACTACAGGAGAACAGGATGTGATTATTATGCTAATGAGCTCAGTAATATCATGAATGCAATTAACAAACGAAGTTTATTCTCACTAGCAAGCATTCACTTCAAAGAGATAAGCTGCTGTGCTCCAGCCACACAAGTAACTACTCTGCTGTGTTTGTCCAGAAGCGGTCTTTTCATCTTTGCTCATTTATTACTACTAAATGGATAAAAGCCTGGGAATGTGGGCTCAGCTCATTACTTACATATATCACCTTGATTATAATGTGACCTCATGCACATTTCAGTTAGAAGAACCCTACAAAATATCACTTCTATTTATAGCACAGCCTCACCTGCCAAGTCTACAGAGAAATCATGTCCTAATTGGAAAGAATAAAAGGTTACCTTTGAACATAAACTGCACATTCATTTAGTCATCGATTTTATTTCTTCCTAATTATCAATGGTTGTGCATCTCCTGGTAGCTTGGATATAATTTTTTTTCCTCCTAATAACTCCTGAGAAATGGAAAGCCAAATGATCAGATCAGTAGATTGGGAAGCTATGGTTTTAATATGTGGTTTATTGGGGCCATCAAAAGTTAAGAAATATTTAAGATTCTAACTTTGACTTCTGTACAACTGTGGTTCTGAGGCCCAAAAACTCTCTTCACTATTTATGTAAGAAGATGCACATCATCTTTGTAGTTTAAAGTAAAATTATGCTCTTGCCATATACCCAAAATTAAATATTCATCTTGTCACTGGCAGATTTTCTTACTTCCCACCTGTAAGAATTGAAGTCATGGTTCCCAGCCGTGGGTTTTAAACTCTTTAAAGAAACAGATGAAGCCAAACTCCACTGGAAACTGTCCCAGTCACCAGTCCTCAGCCCCAGCTCACGCACAGCCGCTCACTCTCTGCCCCTGTGCATCTCATCCTGCTTCTCATTCACTGAGTCATCCCTTGTATCAGTCTGCTCAAGCTGCCATAATAAAATACTATGGACTAGGTGGCTTGAACAACAGACATTTATTTTCTCATAGCTCAGGAGGCTGGGAAGTCAGAGGTCAGTGTGCCAGCATGGTTGGGTCCTGGCGAGAGCTCACTCCGTATGTTGCAGACAGCTACCTCCTTGTTGTGTCCTCATATGTGGAGAGCAAGCTCTGATGTCTCTTCCTCTTCTTTATTCTTTTTAAATTTATTTGTATTGTATTTTTTCCATTACCGTTTATACCCCTTGTACCCCTTTGTACACCTCCCACCCCCACAATCACCATACTCTTTCTCTTCTCATAAAGACTCTTCTATCAGACCAAGGTTCCACCCTTAAGACCTCATCTAACCTAATCACCTCCTTAAAGGCCGATGTACAATACAGTCACGTGGGGGTTAGGATTTCAACATTTACGTTTGGGGTGGGGGGCACAGTTCAGTTCCTACCATCCCTGGCCTGGCACATTGATTCACCAGGACACAGTATTCCTTCACATACAAAAAAAAAAAGGTTTGAGGAAGCCACGTGGGAGGAGTGGCTAGTGGGTAGCAAGACACACCCAATTCACCAGGATGTATCATTTTTGCCTTTTGGCTCCTGGAATAGCTTCTCCAGGTGGCCCCTTGTAGAGGCCAAGATAGAAATTTCTCAGGGAGGTTGTAAGGACTGAAGAAGTATGGAAGGACCATTTAGCCAGAAGAGGTGGCTCTGGTTATCTAAGCAAAGAATGTCTCTGACTGTGGACTGTCACCTACATCATAAGATCTGAGAAGCACTAGAAACATCTATTTAAAATGCCCTCCTTGTTGGGCTGATGCTGCGACTGAAACTTCACTGTTAGAGATGTATTCCACTGAGTTAAGGAAATGAGAGTCAGGGTGGTTGTCAGCTAATAGCAAATGGAAGCAGAAGAGACTCTTTTCATTTTTTCCTAGATTATAAGAGGCTCAAGGGAAGCAGCAGCATTTTGCTCACTTTTGAACCCCCACTGCACCTAGTATGGTAACTTGCACAAAAGTGGGTGCTCAGTATGTCTTAAGTGACTAAAATGTTGCCCAAAGGGTTTGCATTTCTTTCACTTGCACATGCAAAGTACAGACTAGAACTGATTGCCTTTACTGTTATTTATATTACCAAGCATACTTATCCATTTTGTTTTTAGTGCCTGAGGCACACTGAGTGTGGATGCCACACAAGGCCAAGCAATAACTCAACTCAAACAGTCACATACTAATATTCACTTCTTTCTAGGCTTCTACCCACTTTGTGAATATGTTA
Source organism: Trachops cirrhosus (assembly GCA_028533065.1). Taxonomy (NCBI): domain Eukaryota; kingdom Metazoa; phylum Chordata; class Mammalia; order Chiroptera; family Phyllostomidae; genus Trachops; species Trachops cirrhosus. The sequence continues at coordinate 49,669,863 of CM052539.1, read as the reverse complement.
AATAGAAGGCAAGCCAGTTTTTATTTGGTGTGAATATATAACTGGAAATTATTCTGGGCCACAGTAAAAGTGCAACTGATGTCCTATTCACATTGCAAATAAATGTACTCTTTAGCATTCCAACCATGGATTCATTTACTGTATTTTCTGATTGTTTTTATATCAAACAGCTAAATTTTCTGCCTTCTTCAATTTGCAGTATTGAAAGTATTTCTGCTTTGAAATTGCATCTCTTATTAGAGGAGCTAGCACTGAAAGAATGAACAAGTTAACAGGGTCAGAAGGAGGTCTTGCCCTGAAAACAGACTTGGAGTATCACCTGATGGAGGGATGGGACAAAAAGGAAAAGGCACCTGGCTGTAGCCCAAGGGAAGGTAACATATAGTGATTTATACCTCACACATCCCTGACAAGTGAGCTCCTCTCTAAATGTGGATGCATCTGCTTCTTGGCCTAGTCAAGGCACATCTGGCTGTAAGGAAGAAACAGAGTTCCTCCGAGTTACTCAAGAAAAGAGGCTCTGTTCAAATTGGAATTCGTAGAAAAGCAGGGCAAAAATAAAAACATGCCTCAAGGACAAAACTTGAGCTGGTCTGGGATGCATCGCAGCACGAGTTCCCCACCCTTCACACCAGAATAACAGTTAAGGTGTCTGAGATCGGAATGTCCTCTGTCTCTGTGACTTATTCCATTGCTATGCAAAGTGTGGCCAACAATATAGCATCACCTGAACTTGTTAGAAAGCCAAATCTCAGGCCTCACCCCAACCCTATTGAATCAGAATCTGCATTTTAGAAAGATTCTCAAATGAGAAAGGAGGAAGGGTGGGGAGAAGGGAGGGAGGGAGAGAGAGAGTGAGAATTAGAATGTAATTGGTTGGCTACTTGGTAGTGGACTGGCCATCCCTGAATTTAGAGGCCACCCTTGATTGAATTCTGGAGTGGGTATATGAAAGGCCATGGGCATGAAGAAAAGTTAAGTATGGCAGACAAATCAGCTCCACTGTATATTTGGAGTGTGTTTCTGAACTCAATTGAGCCTGAGTACATTTTTATTGTTTAGTTCCTGGAAGAGTCTACAAGTGGGAGATGATAGTTACCACCTCTATGCACATCTCCTGAAATTAGGAACCCCTGTCTCTTGGGTGACTAGAAATGTCAAGTAGAGTAAATGTCATTAGCAGAGTGAATATTTGGCTTTTATGAGCACTATTGTTATATACAGGCACATACAAAACTAAAGAGAAAAGGGAGGAGACTTCTGGTGAAGATGGTGGTGTAGGCACACATGGCTTGGCTCTTCACACAACCACAACAAAATTATAACTAAGATATAGAACAACCATCAGTCAGAACCAACACAAATCAAGTTGGATGGAAGTCTAACAACTATGGAATTGAAACCACATCATCCAGACTGGTAGGAGGGGCGCAGATGCGGAACAGGCTGGTTCCATGCCCACGTGTGGTGTATAAAAATTCAGGAGGGTTATCTCAGGAACAAGGAGTCCCAGCCCCACACCAGGCCCCACAGGCCAGGGTTCTAGTGCCAGGAACATAAATGCCCAGAACTTTTGGCTGCAAAAAACAGTGGGATTGAATTGGTGAAAGAAATTTTGGGGACCCCAAGAAGTTCCTCTTAAAGAACCCACACATGGACTCACCTACTCAGACTCATTCCTTCTGGGCTCTGGCGATGGGGTGGCAGCTTGAGGGGTACCAGTGGCATTTAGTGGGAGGTTGAGGTGTCTGGCATCAATCCACACAGAGGCCATTGTCCATTTTCTGGGCTCTACACCAACAGAGCTGGCAGTCTGGTGCCAAATCTAAGATTCCATCACTGGCTAACACTGTTTGACCCACCTTGGAGATCCCCAGAGCCTCCACCCCACCCAATTTACAGGCTCATGTGGCAAGCTGCTTTTCCGTATGAATGGATGGTCTTGGCCCATGCTTCACAACTTCCTAAATCCTCTCAAACAAGCAGCAGTTGGACTCAGTGAGCCCCAGGCCCAGAACTAGCAGCCTAGATTTACAGCTTGGCTTCACCTGGGTATCTCCAAGCCCAGCACAAGTAGCAGCCATCCCAGATTGCTTTATAACTCAGACAGGGTGTCCCTGGGCAAAACACCAGTGGGGGCTGATCTTGGCCTGCACCACCCGGGGAACCCCAGGAGCCAGCACACACAGTGGGCAGCTGTAGACCACACCAGAGCACCACCACCCTGCCCCTGAACAGCTGATCCTCCATGGAGAGTGGAGGTTGGTGGTCAGTGGTCACAGCCAATTCTTCCAGCTAACTGGTCTGGGTAAATCCCCCTCATTGATCTGGCAAGAGCAACCAAGACTCAACTACAAGGGGAGGGTGTACTCAGCCCACATGAAGGGTGTACCTAGAGTACCCAGCTTGGGTGATAGTGGAGGCTGTGTCACTGGATTCTACACGACATCTACTATATTAGGCCACACTACCAAGATAGGAAGTCAAAGCAGCTCTACCTAATACATAAACACAGGGAGGCTGCCAAAATGAGGAGACAAAGAAACATGGCCCAAATGAAAGAACAGATTAAAACTCCAGAAAAAGAGCTAAATGAAATGGAGATAAGTAATCTATCAGATGCAGAGTTCAAAACACTGGTTATAAGGATGCTCAAGGAACTTAGTGAGGACTTTAACAGCATAAAAAAAACCCAGTCAGAAATGAAGGATACACTAGTTAAAATAAATAACAATTTACAGGGAAACAACAGTAGAGCAGATAAAGCTAAGAATCAAATTAATGATTTGGGACATAAGGAAGCAGAAAGACAACCAATCAAAACAAGAAGAAAAAGAATCCAAAAAAATGAGTATAATGTAATCAGCCTGTGGGATAACTTTAAGCAACCCAACATTTGCTTCATAGGGGTGCCAGAAGAAGAGAAAGAACAAGAAATCAGAAATCTATTTGAAAAAATAGTGAAAGAAAACTTCTCTAATTCAGTGAAGGAAATAGACATGCAAGTCCAGGAAGCAGAGTCCCAAACAAGATGGGTACAAAGAGGCCTATCCCAAGATTATGTCATAATTAAAATGCCAAAGGTTAAAGAAAAAGAGATGGGAGAGTGGGTGTGGAAGAATGGGTGAGAGGTGAGGGGATTAAGAGTACAAATAGGTAGTTACAGAATAGCCACCGTGGTGTAAAGTACAGTATTGGAAAGGGAGTAGCCAAAGAACTTATACACATGGCCCATGGACATGAACAAGGGTGGGGGGAATGCCTAAGGGAGTGGGGGGTGCTGGGTGGAGGGGGACAAAATGGAAAAAATAGGACACCTGTAAAATCATGTGTGAGGCCGCTCTACATGGTGTGGGCCCAGCTCCCACTGGGAGATGCACAGGCCCACGGATAGGTTCTCCCGTGGGGAATCAGGCCTGCAATGTACCTAGGCTGCTATGAGTCTTGCTTTTTGCTAAAACTCCCTCACCCTGATTTGAGGCAATTTACTGCAAAGCAACTTCCTAAAATCCATGCTAAACCTTCCAAGGATGAGTGTAACCGGTTCAACCACTTTTGCCTTTTCATTTGCAAATATCCCTCTTCTGTGATGAGATTAGCAGCATTGGCTCCTTTGTTTTCTGTAAAAGGTAACCACCTAAAGTGAACCTGTGCATAGTAAATGAGGACCATCATGTAATGTGCGGAGAAACCCAATAAAGGCCTGTCATAGTGGAGGCCGCAGCTTTTGGCTCCCCTTGAGAGAAAAGCCATGCTGTCCCTTTTCCTCCACCAGACTCAGTAGTCTGTGTGAATGTCTCATTTCATCTATAATGATGTGGACACTGTGGGCCAGTGTCTGCATCAAAAGCATAATCCATAATATATAATTTAAATTGAAAAAAAAGAGAAAAGGGAGCTCTGTAAAATTCTAACAGTTCAGTGATCTAGTAATGAGTTCTCCCAACCTCTTCTTCTGCAAGACCTGAATCTCTCCAAAGCAGGGTCTTCCCCAATGCTTTCAGCTGGGGCAGTGGTTTTCATACCTGGAGGTATAGAACAGATCTGTATGTCACTTTATCCTTAGGGTTTAAACCTAACTTAAGGAGGTAAGGCTGTGGTTAGTTAATTAATAGATTTTCTTTTTTACAATTGCATATACCTGGCATTTTTCTGATTATATTTCCAAACTGATTAAAAATTAGACCAAAAATACGGGGCTTGGAAATGGAAGGGAGGTGGGGAGGGATGGGTGGGTAGGCTGGAATGGGATTAAAAGATAGAAACTGTACTGAATAATCTAAAATAAAAAAATTTAAAAAAATAAAATAAAATAAAATAAATAAAAAATAAAAAATAAATTAGACCAAAAAATAATACACATTTTTTCCCTGCCTTGTAGAGCTGAAATCTGGCTGGGGTAACCCCCCAAAAAAGAGAGGAAGACCATGAACACAGGAGTACCCAAATAGGATAGGCACAGTTTTTCTCTCTTTTCCCTCTCTGTCCTCTTTCTGTGCTCCAATTTTCAGCAAACAGAAATTTCTGATTCTTATCTACTAGCAGCCAGAAACAGAGAAACCCCTGCAGAATCACAGGCTCAGCATTTCTACTATAGCCCATTTTCTGTATCCTGCCAATCAACATACATTCAATGGGTCCTGCTCCCTGGTGCCAGCCAGCAGGAATCCTACCCTGAGGTCCAGGGGCTCCTGCCCTGAGCACACCTTTCTTGTTAAAAGACACATTGGCAACCCACCTTTGTTAAGAACATTCAGATGCAACCATGAGGTAGAGACCTAGCAGGGGCTCGCACTCCTGATGTTATTTTTATAAATATAAGGAAACAGAAAGAAAGAGAACTTCAAAGAAAAAATTTGTTAAAACAGGTGCCCAGAACAGCATCTGCAGGAAGATGCTTTCTTAAACCATGTGGTTCTGATACATGTTTCCTATATGTGCCAAGAGGTTGGGCACCTAATCCAAGATAAGCCAATCATAAAGTCTCAACTCTTAGTCACTGGTATTGGTCCAGGAATAGGTACGTGACCCAAGTCAAGACAATCAGAATTCTATGCTGGTTTGTTTTTTTTTTATCCAAACTTTAGCAGAGGACAAAGGACCTTTCCTCTCTGGTCTTAGAACTATAAATAGGTGAGGCTTGAGCTACAGCCAAAATGGCACGAGCCACTTGAAAAGCCAGTTCAAGCAAACAAGTTGATGATCAAAAAAGCCAAGACAAACAATGAAGAACAGCAGTCCTCACAATGTTCAGGTCTCCAGGTGCCCCCCAGCCCTTTTCTGCTTTCTCTAGTTCAAATTCAGTTCCTTTCACTTGCCACCCAGAGAATTCTAGCTAATATGTCCATTCCCTCTACTGCTGGTACATCTGCCCTCAGCAAACCCCCCTTTTTAAAAGAGAAATGCTTCCTTACAAGCAAGCAGAATTGATAGAATGTGAATATCCATACCATAATGCAATCAGAAGATTTGAAGGGATAGGAAGAAGAAACAATAGAGATAGCCGTCAAAGCATTTTATATCATGATCAAATTGCTGTTTTTACACAAATCCTTATTGATAATGGCATATAATATTCCTAGATTCTTCTATTTACATGAATTTCACACACCAGACTCACACTTATATCTGTGTGTGTATTCACTGTACAGAGTATAGAAGACTGAACTGGACGTCAGAAACCATGCAACCTTGGTGACCAGTCACTTCATCACTCTGAAACTCTGTTTTCTCATCTTAAAAGGGACTTTAAAGAAGAATAAAAACAAAAAAACAAAAACTCTGTTAGAACTAATAAACAAGATAAATTTAGCAAAGTAGCAGGATTCAAACTCAATACCCAAAAATCAGTTGCACTTCTATACATTTACAATGAACAATCTGGGCCCTTGCTGGTGTGTCTCAGTGGATTGAGTGCTGGCTTGTGAATGGAAAGGTCGCTGGTTCGATTTCCAGTCAGGGCACATGCCTAGTCTGTGGGGCAGGTCCCCAGTTAGGGGCATGTGAGAGGCAATGGATCGATGTATCTCACACATTGAAGTTTCTCTCCCTCTTATTCTCCCTCCCTTCCCCCTCTCTAAAAAAATATCAACAAAATTTTAAAAATTAAAGAAAAACAATGAACAATCTGAAAAGGATGTAACAGAAACAAATGCCATTAAAATGGCATCACAAAAATAAAACATACTTAGGAATTAACTTAACCAAGCAGATAAAAGATTTGTACAATGAAAATTACAAAATATTACTGAAAGAAATTAAAGACATAAATAAATGAAAATACATCCCATGGATGTTAAACTTAATGGAATGGAAGACAATATTGTTAAGATGCCAATACTACTCAAAACAATCCACAGATTCAGTGCAACTTATCAAAGTCGCAAAGATATTTTTTGCAGAAATAGAAAAAACCCATCCTAAAATTCATGTGGAATCTCAATGGACTCCACATAGGCAAAACGATGTTCAAAACAAAAAGAAAACCAGAGGACTCTCATTTCCTCATTTCAAAATTCACTACAAAACTACAAAAATCAAAACAGTATGGTAGTAGCCTAAAGACAGATGTATAGACCAATGGAATGGAATAGAGAGCCTACAAATAAGCGCTCATATACATAGCCAAATTTCAACCGGGAAAGTATAGTCTTTTCAACAAATAGTGCTGGGAAAATGGGATAGTCACATACAAAAGAATGAAGTTGTACCCTTACTTAACACCATATACAAAAATTAATACAATATGGATCTGTGATTTTAATGTACAACAACTTAAAACTATAAAACTCTTAGAAGAAAACATGGGACAAAATCTTCATGACATTGGATTTGGCAGATATTTCTTGGATGTGACACTAGTAGCATAAACAACAATAGAAAAAATAGACAAACTAAACTTCATGAAAATTTTTAAATTTTGTACATCAAAAGACAATGTCCACAGTATAAAAGTTAACCTACAGAATGGGATATAATATTTGTAAATCATATCTAATAAGGGATTAACACATAGAGTAAATAGAGAATTCCAGAAATTTTACAACCAAAAGAAAATACAAAAAGTAGGTTTAAAAGTGGACAAAGGACTTGAATAAACACTTCCCCAAAGAATGTATACAAATTGCCAATAAGCACATGTAAAGATGCTAAACATCACTAATCATTAGGGAAATACAAATCAAAACTACAATCGGATACCACCTCACATCCATTAGGATGGCTACTATTTTTTTAAAAACAGATGTTCATGAGGACAAAGAGAAATTGGGACCCTTATGTACTATGGTAATGTAAAACAGAACAGCTACTCTGGAAAATAGTATGGCAGCTCCTTAATAAATTAAAAATAGAACCATCACTTAATCCAGCAATTTCACTTCTGGGTATATATCTAAAAGAACTGAAAGCAGGATCTCAAAGAGATATCTGTATACCCATGTTTTTAGCAGCGTTATTCATAATAGCTAAAATGTGAAAGGAACCCACATGCCCACTGAAGGATCAATGGATAAGCAAAATGTAGTATATACCTATAATCGAATCTTATTCAACTTTAAAAGAGAAGAAAATTCTGACATATGCTACTACACAGATGAATCTTGAAAACATTATGCTAAATAAAATAAGCCAATTACAAAAAGACAAATACTATATGATTCCACTTATATGAGGTACTTATAGTAGTCAAAATCATAGAGACAGAAAGTGGAATGTTGGGTGCCAGGGGCTGGGGCTGGGGCTGAGGGAGAATTGGGGATTCTTGTTTAATGGGTATAGAGTTTCAGTTTTACAAGAAGAGTTCTTGAGATGGATGGCAGTGATGGTTACACACCATTATGAATGTATTTAACACCAGTGAACTATACACTTAAAAACAGTCAAGATACTAAATTTTGTTATGTATATTTTATTACTATTTTTTAATTAGATGAAAGAGGAAAAATAGGGACTTTTGACTGGGTGTTATCTAAACCCTCCAAAAGCTAAAATTCTAGAATTACACACAATATCCCAAGGTACCCCTGACTTCCCTCACAAAATCAAGAAATACATTCAAAACAAATTCTTATCTTCCCTTTGATCCACAGTCTGTAGTTGAATCTCTGTGACCTGAAAGGAAAGAAGAGTCCATCACCCTGTTTATAAATCCTAGGAACGTACATTACTCAAGGGCAAGGACTTCATCTTATTGATCTTCGTATCTTCAGAGCCTAATATAAGCCAAATAATCACGTGCTGAACGAATGTATCAAAAAAAGAACCTAGTAGACTTCTCGTTATGACTGTGGACGATACATTTCTCCACCTTCCCACTGAACTGCTCAGGAAAACACATAACAAAAATCAAAAAAAATGCAATAGATTTAAAAATTAAGAACACTAGCCATTTTTTAAAGAACCCAGCAGAAATTTCTCCTAACCAAAGGAATGTGAGTCCTGAATGTGGATTCAAAGTATGAAGTAGTAAGGATTAAGAAGAAATCTCCTGTATACCCCCTGAGAATATTTACCTTTTTGTCAGCCAAAAAAGCCACAACCACTTCCCCATTCAGAGAAACTGCATTCTCAGGTTGACACCTATCCAGAACACGCCCTCTTAGAAAATGTTCTAAGGGACATAAAGGAAAGATGCCTAGGGTTATTTTATCCTAAGCAGACACTAAAATTTATTATAAAACAAAACTAATTCAAAGAATGTGGCACTAGCAAAAGAATCAACAGATAAATCCATAGTGTAAAGCAGATAACCATGGAAAAGACCTTAGAATATATAAGATCTGGTGCGAATTATACCACAGACTTGCATGCAAATTCAGTCACATTTCTTCCATTTTTCTAACAAATTGCTCAAGGGTTCTACCTACTTCTTGGTAATAACTTCAAGATCTTTTTGAGACTTTCCCTCCAGGCAAATTATTCAGGAACCCCAAGGGACTTGATAATCCAAGGGAGTTGGGGTTCAGACTGGCACCCTCATCCTGGCAGAATGAGAACTGAGTCTAATCAAGTCACTATTTTTATTGTTCCTCATTGCAATACAATGACCTTACTGAAAACAGATTCTACATATTTTGCCAACTATTTCTGGTCCACTGCTGTAAATAAAATTTTTGTGGATCCAGGTTTCTGCACAGCCATGATTCTTTAAGGAAGGACACCCTTTAAATGTGCTAAATTCAGTCAAGAGAACCATAGCCTCGGGGTCTTGAGACTGCAGTTCTCAGTAATCTGTTTTTTCCATCCCCTTAAGGCCACCTTCCAGGGTGCCAGGTAAATACTTCATAGATTAGGTAGAGGCCAAAGTAGGTGGTATATAATAAAGACTCTCTGGTCTTGGATCTTAGTTCCTAGGAAGCAGCCTCTATGCCTCTTCAATTTCCAGCTGAGGGGAGTGTTTGCTGTTCTTGATGGGTCCCTCAGACCACACTTGACTGTTTATGCTAACAAAGTGATTCCTGGACCTCTGAGAAGACTAAAACTGGGGGCTGACCATGCCAGAAAGGCCAACTGTATGATTAAAGGATTGAGGCTTTAAAACACATAATGTTAGCCCAGTCTCCAAGAAGAAGGAGGAGTCTGGAGACTGAGTTGAACCACATATCCAATACTTCAGTCAATCATGCCTTTGTAATGAAGCCTCAATAAAAACACCAAAGCTCGGTCAGAAGTGGCCCTGACGACCTCCAAATTTGCAGCTGATGTCTGAAATGAAGGCAGCCTAGGACTGTGCTTTAACCCCAAGTTTGGCTGCCTCCAGGTATTTGGGTAGTAAGTAGATAAAGAAGTTAGAAGGTTATTTCAGTGGTTCAGGCAATAAATTGTGGAGATAGATGATGTGGACACCGGCCCGCAGTGTCCAAGGCATGGTGGATGAGATGAGACAAATTCTCACAGACTACCAAGTCCTGTGGAGGAAAAGGGACATCATGGCCATTCTCACAAGAAGAGAGTGCCCCAGCTCTTGCCTTGACAGGCTTTTACTGGGTTTAATTTGCATAGGAATATAGAGTGTATACATAAAGTTCATCAATCATTGTCAGGCAGAAATGATTAAACAATAGATAACATTCAAAGAACCTGAGGGCTTATTCTGAGTCAGGGTCAGATAGTTAAAGGGCATAAAACTTTGGGGAACAAACTCATTTCATGCTTGGACTCTTATCATTTAAATTGAGTGTGCTGGCAAAACAGGTTTCACAGGATTTTATGCATTCTTTCTTAGGTCTGATGGCCCCAGGGAACCCACCCTTTCCAGCACAGGGCTGCACCCACCTCCAGCATTGTTTCATGCTTAAGTCAGGCAGGGGAAGTAAGGCGGCCAAGAGATTAGGAGACTTCTTGCAGACAGAATGAGGACTCAGGCTATGTCAAAGCCAAGGGGCAAGTGTCCATCACCCCCTTTCTCCATAACCCCCCAAGTCCTTCCCTGAGGGCCCCTTCATGACTATGCCTGTCTTAGGTGATCCCTCCCTTGAGGAATCTTACCCATCATTGGCTAACCAATCATGCACTGGGGGCCAGTCAGGGTAAAGTAAAGTGGACAGAGGTGGTGCACCTGCCAGGGAGATAAGCTTTTTCTCCTTAGTGGCTTATCGTTCCAAGGTCTTTTTACTCAGCCTTAGCCATGGAGGACTACAGCTTCTGAAACCAGGCAAGGTGGTTCCCAACAGATAGAGATGGTGAGAAGAGAATGGGCTCAAGAGACAGAAAGTGAAATCAATAGGACCTAGAGATGAATACTGTCAGGAACAACCCAAAAATGCATTTTTTAAGATAATGAGTTACCAGCCTTATTATCCAAGAGGAGAATTCTAAAATATGAATTATAAATACATATGGTTCTTTAAATCATAATAAGCAGATCATACCTATATGTATAATACATCTTAGAGATAAGGAAAACCAAATAACTCTAATCTTTATTTTCACACAAATCACATCAGTCAGGGACTAATAGAAATAATTTTAAGGAAACACCATAACAGTGTTTTTTAATCATTAACATTATAATCTCATGTCATTTATCGTAAGACTTGTCACTGTCATATGATCTCAGAACTGTGCCTAATTGACTGAGTTGAAAATAGCTTTAAATTTAAGTCTCCCTTCTTCTATAGTTGAAATTTAAATCATTGTCAGTGTTACATTTTTCATCAATGAGCTTTCCCCAAGGAAAAAAAAATTAACAGAAGTTATACTTAAAGAGCTAGCATGAGAGCCACAGTAGAATACAGAACCCACAATATAACACCACCTACAATTAAAATCTAATAGCAGCACAAGAATCTGCTTTGTACTGTGAAGACTCATAAAAACTGAGGGTACAAGGTCTTTACTTTAAATTGCACAGGTCCTTACACTACCCAACCAGAGACAATAGTGCAAAAAGAGTCAAACAGCCAGCTGAATATGACTTGATACTCATCAGCAGTTTGGCATCACAAAGATAGAGCGTCTTCATAAAGCATTAAGAGTTCACAACTCATCAGGTTGTTCATGCTCCATCCTGAGGTTGTATGAAGTAACCTATGGCTGCTTCTATCCCACCTGAACTAGGAGAACATGAGCCACCAAATCTGACTCCGGCTTATCCAGCAGATATTACAATCTACACTTTCCAAAGACCATCTTGATACTTTGGATATTTGTCCCATTGTCACACCATGTAACTCAATTTGGGGTTCACAAAATAGAGCTGTTATTACATTATTGTAGCCTGAGCTTCTCTGGCCTACCATCATGCATGCAAAACAAGAGCTGTAAACACAAAATAGTATGTCTTTAGTTCATGCCTACCCACAACTTCAGGAATTCTTGCCCCAACTCAAAATCACCCCCAAAACTGTTCTTGGGAGTTCAAGAGGGTCTATCACATGTGTTCCCAAGTAAAAGGACTATTGCAACACCTTCCTAACCAGACTACTTTATCTCTTCTCCCTCAGTGCCTACCAAAGGAATCCTTCCAAAGTACAACTTTGATGTCATTCCTCTGCCTTAATTCTTCAATAGCTTTTTTCATTGTTCTAATAATAAAAATTTCTTTGCTCAAGATAAAGACTAAGATCCTAACTGACAAGACTCCCCATGGTCAGACCTCATTCTATTTCTCCAGTCAGACTTTGCACCATACTCCTTCTGCTTCTGTCAGCCACACCAGACTTCTTTCAAATTCTCAAATACACCATACAGACTGCTACCCCGAGCCTTTGCACATGCTGCTTCTTCCACCTAGTATGATCTCTGCCAATCGCCTCCCACCCCCAAATTAACTCCCTCATCTTTTCCCTCAATTCCGCTAGAACTATATACTGTCCTTTACCATACACCTCTTCTCTAGAGCCCTTTATGTGTATCACAGTTGTAATTATATATTCCTGTCTGCATCACCCAATGAATGTTAAGTTCACCATCATATCCCCATCATCTTTCACAGAACCTAATATATAGGTCAATATATATTTGTTGGATGGGTTGGCATTGGTTAGGGTAAGGCTAAATGACTAAAACAAAGAGACTCAACAAAAAGTTTCAAATATTTAAGGCAGTTTATTTTTCACCTAAAAATTAGTGGTGAGCATTCCATGTCAGTGGGTGTCTCTGCTCCATAGTCATTCAGAGAGCCTGGATGCCATTCTCCTCTGCATGTTAAGGATGAGTTGATGGGTTCCAGCCAGAAGGAAGAAAAAAAATCTTGGAAATGCATATCCAGATGTCTAAAGTCCCAGAGCTGCAAGTGGTACACATCACTTCTCACATTACATGTGACAAAGGAAACTGATAAATGTAGGATAGATTGGTGGCCATGTGCCCAACTACAATTCTATTATTCTTGAAGGGGAGAACAGAATTCATGGAGAGTTAAAGAGTCCCCACTACATAGTGAATGAATAAGTTGAATGAATGAATGAATGAACACAGTCCTCCCAACTTCCACATAGCAAGCACCATTCATCCCTCACCTTCTCTGGCTTTCTGCCAAGGCCACCAAAGTCAACAATAGAACACCCAATGGTCAACAGCCAAGGTCAGATATCTTTTAATTTGGTCAAGACAGCTGGCACCAGTGATGCTGAACCTGTTGGTTTATGTTCTCACAGCCCCAAGGAAGATCAACTGAAGCTGCTCTTCTTCTTTTAGTCCTGCTTGTATTGCCAATCCCCTCTCTGGAATTTAGGCTTAGGTCCACAGTGGCTGGGCTGAAAGGCAAGTAGAGTGATGATACTGAACTGTACTCATAGTTAACCCAGCTCTTTAACACTGGATCATCATTCAGGCACCAAGTTCCTGACCAGAAAGCCTCTGTTCAGACTGAGTTCTTTCTCAGGAGTCACATCGGTCCTTTGTATGAAGACTCTGGGGGAGTCACATATAGAACTCCCCTGACTACCCAGCTATGTTTGAACTAAAGGATTTTATAAAGACAATTCTCAAATTAAGATATCAATAATATGGGATAAAGAAAATATCTTCAGCCCTGACCAGTGTGGCTCAGTTGGTTGGGTGTCGTCCCTCAAAGTGAAAGGTCACTGGTTCCATTCCTAGTCAAGGCAAATGCCTGGGTTGCAGGTTGGGTGCCTTGTCAGGGTGCATACAAGAAGAAACTGATCAATGTTTCTCTCACACATTGATTTTTCTCTCCCTCTCTTTCTCCCTCCCTTACCCTCTATCTAAAACTAAATAGATAAATAAAATCTTTTTAAAAATAAGTAAAAATTTTAAAGAAGAAAATATCTTCAATCTGATTCACTTGTAAAACATTTTGAAGTCATCAAAACTCACAGAATTGTCAACAAAACAGAAAAGGGTGTGTATGCCATTTCACTTACTATTGCAAACACCCTAATATTATGTTCACAGATTTTGTGGGTCAGGAATTTGAGCAGAGCACTGAATGAAGGGCTTTTTGACTCTCTGATAGTTGAGTATTCAACTAGGAAGCACCAAAGACTGCGGGTTACTCAGTTACTCAATCCTACCATCTGGCAGGATTGGTATTCACATGAGATTGATGCTAATGGTTGATGGTAGTGGCCAACTGAGAGCTCAAGTTGGCTGTTGGCCAGAACACCTATCCATGGTCTCTTCATGTGGATCTCCACGTGGGTTAATTGGGCTTCCTCATAGCAACATGGCTGGGTACCAAGAGCAAATGTCTCAATACAATACAACAGAAACGTAGACCATTTTTATGACCTAGCTTCAATAGCCACACAGCATCATTTCCATCATACTCTATTAGCTGAGGCAGTCACAAAGGTCCACCCAGGTGCAAGAAGAGGGGATACAGATTTCACCATTTGATGAGAGGAATGTCACAGTCACATTGTAAGAGCATGTGAAATGGGAGAGATCATTGCTATTACCTTTGGAAAACACAATCTGCAACACATATCTAGTTTCCTCTGACAAAAAGAAGATTTTTAAAGATTTTATTTATTTATTTTTAGACAGAGGGGGAGGGAGGAAGAAAAAGAGGGAGAGCAACATCAACGTGTAGTTGCCTCTTGCACACGCCCTACTGCAGACCTAGCCCACAACCCAGTCATGTGCCCTGACTGGGGATCGAACCGGCAACCCTTTGGTTCACAGGCCTGCGCTCAATCCATTTAGCCATACCAGCCAGGGAGAAAAAAAGATTTTTTAAATTAATAACCCATTAGCAATATTTTTGAGACAGGAAGGATTTTGGAGTTTTGCTTGAATGACTTGAAAGGCAGGGTCATATAGTTAATGCAGACAAAAATACTTTTGTTCTATTAAAATAAAATCAGAGCTAATAGTACTCAGTGGCTTTGAAGATTAACTGGCCAGATAGGCAGATTGTCACATATGTTTATATAACATGCATACGATCAAAATGAAAGAGTGGGATGATGGATGATTTAGGAATTACCTCTACACCATGAGGGGCATGATAAATTATAAGGTAAAGAAAATGTTCTCCTTTCAGCTTATATCTCTTTTAATATCTTAATTTCTGTACTTGAAAACCCAAATGTCCTCAGACCTCACCAACTTGTGAGGTTGCAGTAACCCACTGTCTACATCTTGCTATTCTCTAGACTCCATTTACACTCACGAGGTTTGCAGCTGCCACCACCTCCTCAGCCTCAAAGTCTTACCCATTCTGAGGATCTCCAGGTGTTATGCTCAGAAATAAATGCCGTTCACACCCTTCTGCTCCAAGTGTCATCCACTATCAAAAAGCTACTGGGGGGAGATGTTCAGACCCCACCACAGCTGCCAGGACGTGGCACTCTAGGGACCACACTCTCACCTGACACTCTGGTACCTCCTGATCCTTCAGGTGGCCAAGTTCACCCTGGGAGAATGACTTCCTCTTCCTGCTGACACCCAGACATCTAGGCAGGTGCTGCTGGTTTGACAAGGCTTACAACATCCCTCATCTAAGTGACCCCTTCTCTCCACTGTCTTCCTCTACTGCTGCCTGAAACACCTTTTACTCAGACCAGCAAAGCATATGGGGATGTCAGAGTACGCACCAATCCCAAACCACACATCCTTAGGGAGCCAGGGCAGGGCTGGTTTCTGTAAGGTGTGTGAGGGATGGACAACAAGTGGGAGAGAGAGAGGCAGAGTGGGGAGGAAGGGAAGGATGGCAAAGCATTAACAGTTGATGAATCAAGGAGGCAAAACTTACACATCTTTTTGTTCTATTATTTCAGCTTTTCTATAGGTTTAAAATATTTCAAAATAAAAAGTTAGGGAAACATTTAAAATAAAAGTACTATAGAAGACAAAAGTATAATTGCTTTCATGGTTACACCCCAAATCTGGTTCAATATAGAGACTAAGTCATTAAAACAAGAAATGGTGACGACCCAGACTAAGGCAGTGGAATGAGCGTAAAAGCTAGATTTGAGAGAAATTTCTGCCTGGAAACAGTGGGAGGGAGGGAGGAATCAAGGTTGACATATTGATATTCAAGTCAGGATAGATGATTCAAGAGGACAACAGATAAATTCTGTTTAGGCACATAGTGTTCAGGTTCCAAGACATCGAGGCAGAGATAGATGGTCAGAAGGCAGACTGGACCACGAGCAAGAGGTCAGTGCTGAAGCTATAAAGATGGGACTCAGTGGAAGCAGGACCAGGTACACACATGAGGTCACCCGGGAAAGCAGGAAGGAAAGTGAGCGGAGGGGGAGATGAGGACAGGCTGCAGAGGGGAACTGCTTTCCAAGACAAGGCGCTCTGCGTTGATCCCATACTCCATGTTGTCCCTTGGTATAACTCATTCCTGGGCAAGCTCCATTCCATTAATGTTTCTGCTTTCCTTATATTACTTTTTATTATTTCGGTTTTATTATGCTGGTACCAATGCCAAGTATTTCTAATAAATGGCCTTTTTCATCTGTTATATCACCCAAATGAATTCAAGTGCTTATAATTAGCAAGGTTTACATAACAGGTATAATTTCTTGATAATAAAGTCAGACCATTATCATTGATTTTTCTTAATGGAAGTATTTTGTTTTTGAAATAAACAGCAGGCATTAGCCAAAGCTATCTGGATAGCAATAATATTCAACTCTGATCATAACCTGTTTGCTACTCTCTTGAAACTAATCATAAGTCTACAACAAAATAAAAACATTAGGAGATTAATAAAAGCCATTTTATCAGACAAGGCTCATTCTTCTTCAGTGCTACATTTATCACACAAGGGAAAATTACTTTATTACATGGGTAGCAATGCATTTATGACAGGCACTTGAAAAATAAGTCTTATTTTCATTTTGAAATTTTATTTCTTAGTCATAAGTCATGTGGTCATCAAAAACCCGTTAAAATAAAACTACAACATGCTACGAGTGCATTGTTCTTGAACAAAAGGACTTGGCAGGTGCATATGTTACAGTTTAGACTGTTGATACATGGTTTATATTAAATCATAAATGAAATTCAATACTATGGCCATCCTAGATCAAAATAATTAGGCAAAAGAAAGGGACTGTTTTAAGTATTTGGTAATTTTATATAGTCAAGCAGATAATTCCAAGGAACAGGGGAAATGCCACTTCTGCACTTACAAGATCAATGGGTAAATCAATGACCTTGTTACCTGTGTGTCACTGGCTTACCCCGCCCGCCAGTTCAGAACTCCATGGCTCTGCAAATTATCTGCCCGTCCCAACTCTACCCCTAAATAAGCATTTCTGGGAAAACCTGGATGTCCACTCTCCCATTTCATGATATAAAGTTGTAACTTGGAAGCAGCCGCCCAACCAGGGAAACCCAGTTCCCATTTCTTCTGCAGTCAGGTGGGGACATATAACTCATTTTCACTGTGAAATGAGGCAGAAGTAAGGGGCACCACCCTGGAGCCGGGCCTTCAAGGAGCATGCAACTCTCCTCCCCCCTCTCTTTCTTCCCTTCCACCAGCTCCGTGACCACCAGGTCCAAAGGGAGTGCTGAATCTCCAGATGGATTTCTCCTGAGCTCCTGAATGGAGAACCATCCACGGACCACCAGACTATTATGGAGGCAAAATATAAATTCCTATTGTGTAAATGTTGCGGCAAGTCATCCATTCTCAGAAACCAGAGAGCGAGTCCTATGTACTCCTAAAAAGTAAAATCAGCTATCCAGTGAGCTCCAGTGTACCATCGCTTTATTTTCTCATTCTGCTCTATTCCCTCAACGTGAGGCATCCTAGTATCAGTGAGGTACCACCAGTACCTCTGCTGGGCTCTACTACTCACGCCACTCAGTCAAGCACACCTGTCACTTCCGCTGAGATCACCAGAAACAACTGCCACAGCCACTCGGTGCTGCTGCATCCACTGCCATTCCTCTGTGTACCCTGGGAACTGCATATGCTCTGACCCTGCACAGTCGCCCTCCCTGCACCCTGCCCTCCCTGAACCCTGCAGGAGCCTTTGAAGTGTTAGTACTCCTCCAAGCTTCGTGGTAAAGTAAATGAGCGTGCCTCTCCCCATTTTGATGTTAAACTCATTTATCTTCAAGCAACCAAAAGAAAGAAAAAGACCAATGAATGGTGGCTTTAAGCAAAGAAAGCATTGACTTCATTCATATGACAAGATGTCTGGAAGTAGAGAGTTCCAGATTTGGGGCAGCAGCCCCACAGCACCACCAAACATCTCATTTCTGTCTGTCTTTGCCATTCTCATCTGTTGGCTTTTTATTCTTAAGCCTATCACCCCTTGATCACAAGATAATTAGCACAGATCCAAGCATCCCATCTGCATAAAACACCAATTGAACCAAAGGTAGGAGAGTTTTTCCTAGACGCCCACCTGCAGAGGCCTCTTTATGTAACACTGAGTGGGACTCTTTATGTACATGGTCATCCTGGCCCTGGAGAGCACTGGGAAAGGGAACTCCATCAAAAGAAATGAGATTGCCATTAATAACTAAAACCAGTCATGAGTTTAATCCCTCTAGCTTGGCACCCCCCTCAAAATAAAACAAGACTGTGTTTGCCAAAAAGGAAGGGAACAGTCATTGGGGGGTCAAAGGAGGGGAATCTCATTGGGGACAAAGAGGCCACTAACAGTAGCTGCCACAGATTCCAAACCACAGCACTGCCCTCGACTCACAAACGATGAACTCAAAGGCTTCTCTGTGGTCTCTGACCCAGCCGTGAGTCCCCGGGGGCCTGGCCAGGTACGAGGCTAAGGGGCAGACATCTGCCCTCTATACCAACACAGACACACGCACACACACTTGCTGAGACTATGGTTTTGATCATGGGTCAAGACTTATCAAGCCTCTCTCTGTCTCTCTCATAATATGAGAGCTCACCAACTAGTCGTAATCAAAAAGGCTTCCTCGCACCAGAGCCCCACCAGTTTGAGACAGGAAATCACACACGTGTAGAGTATATCCCCTAGTGGTCATTGTCTGGGCTCACGCCACAAATTACCAGCCCAGTCCTAACACGTTCCATCTGCCTTGACAGAGCTGGTCTGACCAGACTTCAAACGGACAAGCACCTCACTTTTGATACATATACGACACTGCTCAGAATGTCTCAGAAAAAAAGTCTTATTCTAGAACTATACAAAAAGAAAATACTGCTGGTGTTCAAGTCACATTAACAATAAACACTAACAATGACAGCAGGTCATTTATTCGATATTAAATGCATTTAATTGTGTGAAAAATCAAAGTGTGCCATAGGGAGCACACTGCTTGTCAGGAATGTTGTGTGTTAGTAGTTCTGAAAGAAAAATTCTAATTCATCTACAACTTCAAAGGGTAACATTTCCCAGGGGAAATAAAATTAATCATAGAGAAGGAAAATGCAACAGAGTTAAATGCATATTTTAGACTCTTAATATTTTCCTTCTACCTATTTAAATGAATTCCCAAAACAATGGGCTCTGGTTGGTGAAAAACTCCAGAACAATCTGCTGTGAGGCTTTCTGACGGCCTGCCCTCCACTGTGAGGACAGGTAGCTCACGACCCGTGTGATAAGTCAGGCCGCGCAGCTGACACGAGGCTTCTGACAGAGTGAGTTTATTAAAACACATCATCTATCAAGGCAGAAATAGGTAAGATGTCTTTAGGGCTTCAGGTTAGGTTGGTGATTTCTAATCTACATAAATTTCCCTGGAACTGACTGTAAACTAGTTAAATGGTTGGCTGGTGACAAAAAGATGAGGAAAATAATGAATGCATATAAAGCAGCACAAAAGATTTGGAGGGATTTGTATCTGCTCTATAATTATGTTGGCGCATGGGAAATTAAAATTCTTCTTGGCCTCCTTCCTTTCCTCCCTCCTCCCAGACCTCCTCATCTTGTCCCCAGTAAAAGAGCTCTTGGAGCAAATGGGAATGGTACTTTGAAGTCGAGGAAAACAAAGAGAAAGCAAGAGGAGAGATGGAGATGAAAAAAGACAGCCCGGGGAGGCCTCTTCATGTTCCCCAGTGAGGCAAAGGGCTCTCACATAACCAGGAAAGGCTTCTTCTTTTTTTTTTTTTTTTTTTTTAGATTTTATTTATTTGTTTTTAGAGAGAGGGGAAGGGAGGAAGAAAGAGAGGGAGAGAAACATCAATGTGCAAGAGATACATTGATAGGTCGCCTCACACACCCCAGCAACTGAGGACCTGGCCTGCAACCCAGGAATGTGCCCTGACTGGGAATCAAACCAGCAACCTTTTGGTTCACAGACCAGCACTCAATCCACTGAGCCACACCAGCAAGGACAGGAAAGACTATTTTAACTCCACTGTCTGGTTGGCTTAAGGAAGAAAATAGTTCCAATGAATTTTTTACCTCACACTTCTATCAATACAGGTTGTACATTAGAGTGTGATTATCTGTTTGTTATTCCTCTAGACCAGGGGTGGGCAACTGCAGCAGGGACAAATCCAGCCTGCCACCAGTTTTTGTGCCACCCTCAAGAATAGTTTTTACATTTGCTTAACAGTTACAGAAATACCTATATAATACACTCTGGCTGGGTGGCTCACTTGGTTGGAGCACCCTCCCACCTTCCCATATACCAAAAGGTTGCTGGTTCGATTCCTGGTCAAGGCGCATACCAATGTTGCCAGTTCAACCCCCCAGGCATGTAGGGGAGGCAACCAATTGATGTTGCGTTCTCACATTAACATCTCTTTCTCTTTTTCTCTCCCTTTCTCTCCCTCTCTGTCTAAAATCAATGAATATGTCCTGTGATGAAGATTTAAAAATACCTACATGATACTTTCATTTTTTGTCTCTTGGCCCACTAAGTCTAAAATACAAACAAACTCTCTGGCTCTTAAAGAAAAAAATTTCCAATCCTTGCTCTAGATGAGACCTCCAGGGGGCAGCATTGCTCATTACCATTAGCCTAATGGTTGGATGGCTAAAAGAAAGTTTTAAGAGAGCATCCCAATCAGGGGAAGACATATTTCTCATTTGCAAATGAAGAAGCCAAGACCTAGTGAAGCTAACTGGGTGGTCCAAAGTCCAATAGCATTTTAGTGACAGAGCTAAAACTAGAAACCCCACTGCAATACCACCTGGGCATGGTGATGCATTATAGCACCTTTCGAGGTCTCTCTTTCAATCAAACTCATCAACCTCTGTGTTTCCGTAAGTACTAAGGTACAGCTACTCAGAATGTACAGTGGTGAAAAGAGACAAATGCATTTAGTAGGAAACTCCAAAAAAATTAATCTTATTCCTAAATTGAGGTACCATTTAAAACTCAATCCCTGGGTAAGTGACAAACTTGATATCATCCTAAAAAATTAACTTCTGACAATATGGGCCTAATGCAGAGACACTGAAAAATACAGTTACTGAGAGGTTCAAAAGTGATTTGTAATATACTTAATGGTAAACTGAGAGAGAAAAACACACTGACAAAATAAAAATAAATTTTTTCACTATGTATGCTCAGAATTACATCAGAGAGAAAATAATTCGCTTGGTTCATTTCATACCCATGTTGAATGTCTCAAGTGATAATAGTTTCTGACTCTTTCCCACGGAGGCTATTCCCTAAACTAATACTTTTCCTTGTCATTAATGTTTTCCAAGGCAATATTTCAAGGTCTAATGGGTTTATTCACCACTCAACACAGATGCTGAATTGAAACCTGTCTAATAATACTCAAATTGTATTACAATTTTTTGCTGTGTTTTCAAAACTTGAGGATATAAAGTCTTGATGTGTATATTTTAACAAATATTGATGCTTTCTTTGAAATTTGCGAGAAAAGGGTCAATGAACTGGGTATAACTAAATACTTTGCCCTACCATCCGGGCAGCTGTAATTAACCGAATGCTATTACGTAGGTAAATTGTGGCTTTGTGTTATCCAGGCAGTGTTAGAAAAAACTTTTCCTTCCTCTCTCTTGAGTGCTCTTTTGAAAGTCTTGCTGCTCTAGTTAGCTCAGTGCTATTTATTTTTACTTGTGCTCATTACTTTAGTCCTCAGGAGTAATGTTCAATGTTTAGCAACAATAAATTTTATTTCCCACATGTCAGTCTGGTTACAAAGCTGACACAAATCCCTCTAAATCTTTTGTGTGGCCTCATATGCATTCATTATTTTCTTCATCTTTTTGTCACCAGCCAACCATGTAACTAGTTTACAGTCAGTTCCAAAGTAATTTATGTAGATTAGGAATCAAGACTAGTCCAAAGTCCTGCAGGCATCTCACCTGGCCCTCTCCAAAGTGGATTGCGTCCTTCCTCTAACCAGCTCCTCATACCGCCCCTGCCCCCACCCCCGTGTAAGAGCGGTGGTGCTGGGCTCACTTTAACCTCCAGCTTCAGAATGCACACTCTCTAACCATAATCAATCAACCAGTCCTTATTTATTTCCACCCATGTACTGCTCTCCTAAGGAGCTGTTCTGGGTTAAAAAATAGATAAATAAAAGCAAAATAAATGACAACAGATGGGGATAAAAGGCACTATTAAGCAAGTGAATTTTCAGAGTTGATTTAAACGTGGCTAAGGGGTTCAGAAAGTCTTGTTTCAAAAGTTAGTGTCCTACCAAAAGGAGCGAGGGGACAAAGTGATCGTCAACTAAAATGTCTCATTTTTCACTTATAAAAGGATGGACCAAAGACAAACTACAGGAAAATACATTCTTACTCCTTCAGCTGTATTAGGCATTCTGTGAATTTTACTCCAATACAACAAAAATCTTTCTTCCATTCAAGCTATATTAAAAAGGGGCAATGTCACTTTCTCTAAGGTTCAACAACCAACAAATATTTACTGAGTGCCACTGTTGACTCTGTTTTGTGTTGAGAGCTATAGAGAAGGTCATAATTGGCCCAAAAGAAGCGATGATTGTAGACCCCTCAACACAAAGATGTCAAGGTCAAGGAAAAAGCCAAATACAGACAGCTGGAAATCATGGAGGGGAAGAGAGGCATACCTATATACCCGTTTTCTCTGTCCTTTTCTCTGTATCTCTCCCAACCCTCAGGAGGGCAGAAAATCTCAAGCTTCATTCATCAGGACGTGGGTGCCGCTGAAAATTTTAGAGCAGGCATGAAATGAGGTCATAGAAACCAGAGGAACCAACTTTCCTTACAAACAAGGCTTCAGAGAAGCTCTTCACAAAACTCTGTCTGAATTTTCTAATGAAGCAATTCACACACACACATAATCCTGCCTTCAGGCAAGACTGCAGCTAGATTGTGTTCAGCAAGTTCGTGCTTTATTTTGCCTTTTAAAAAATTACATTATGAAGAAAATGACCTCTGAGAAGCACAAAATTTATAAATTGTAGCTTTTAAAAATCTGTTCATGAGAGATTAAGTCATAACAAAAGATATAAGGCAGCCCAACCAAAATGAGCTAAAATAAAACCAAAACATTCAAGTGCAAACAGAAATTCACCAAAACAGAAATACTGTGTGCAGAGGATAAAATCTACAAACAACATTCTGAATATTCTTATTGAAGCAATTACAATATTCTGGAATTTTATTACATTTGACCATCTATTCATTGGTTAATATATAATTTTTTAAATCTGCTAATTTTTTTACTATGTCTTTAGGTCACCAAAAAGAAAAAAAATGACAGATCGTGGTTTCCACTGTGGATTAGTAAGTAATCAGCGCCTGCTGGAGCTGATTTTCCGTAACTCTTTTCCTACTGTTAGCTTCTTTCAAAATTATTTTAATCTTTTGGATGATTCTAAATGAACTATAGCCCAAGCTTCATTAATAAACACATTACAATTCTCTACCTGGTTTTCTTTCTTCATTAGGGACAGCTCAGGGCCAGCGCCGGGAGGACGTGCACAACTTTCTTCAGGTTCTCGGCTTTGATGGTGACTAGAAGCAGGCAAACTCCCTGGGCTAGTTTGCATGTTAAAGGTACTTCTGGCAGGTGTCTGGTTGAAGATCTAAACACTCCTCTCTCCTGTGAGCAAGGGCAAACTCCCTTCAGTGACATGAATTGACAATAAGAAGCATATTCAACAAACTTAACTAACCCTTTGTACCCTCTTTTTTAAGCCATGAACCCTGTATTAAAGCAAGTTTAGACCTAATGTTTTCTATTGTGTCACTCTGCCCCGATTCCCCCAGTAGACAACAGCGGAAAACCTTCTAACATGTTACTAATTCTTAATTCTAGCCAAAAGGCAGAAATCTCCAAGTATGGTTTTTTAAATTATTTTTTAAATCCTTTCCAATTTCCAATTTTACTTGCGTATCACTCCCTTATTTTCTATACAGAACAGAAGCGCTTGAGTTATGCATAAAACCTTTTAAAAGGCATTTTTCTGATAAAGCACTTTGTGTTATTAAGTATTGTAAAATTATTATTGCACATCACTTTTATTATGTAGCTCATTTTAAATGGGCCAGAACATTTTAATCATCCAAGAAAAGCTATAGTTTATAGCTTAAAATTGAAAATGTATCTGCACATTTTTCCATAAAATATGCATATGTGATTTTCAGTTCCTTTTAACCAATGTGTTTTGGTAATATGTAACAATAGTAAATGCAATAAATCTCAGTCAAGAAAAAAGTAATGTAAAAAATATTATTAATTTTAAAATATTTTAAATTTTACAGACAACTTTATTTTGAAATATTAATCATTTTACATAGATAACCTCTGTATTTACATGCCATTTATCTACACTGTAGTATATTACCACTCTGGGTGCAGAATTGCAAATTATATCAAAGAAACAAACCGTCAAAACAACATAAATTACCCACAATGCATTTGCAAAGAAAAAATCACTACTGTTAAAGAATTAAAGAGTAATCAAAAGAAATCAGATAAGGCCCACAGCATGGATGCATGCAAGTTCAGATGTAATATATTTGCAATCATATTATTGAAAATTATTTCCTAATTAAACCAGTGATGTAAAAAAGAAAGTTGTTGGATCATTTGGATTGATGATCTTCATAATCAGCTCCTAGTGAGCATATTAAACATGCACGGTCCTGTATGTAAGACATATTTCTTTGATGGTATCATTTTGCTCAGATGTAACTCCACAGCAAAACTGAGTCAGTCTTTAAAATATGTATTTAAAATTTTGGAGGAGAGTGCATTTCTATAAGACAAAGTTGGTTTGTGGTTTCCATTGCAAGAAAGAGAATTATTGTGCACAGTATAGAAGTCTAATTTTACGGTTTGCCTGGTTGGGGAGCAGCTAGAGTTTTCAGCTCAACCACACCTGTTATGAATAACAATACAATGCATTTACATAACTCTTTCCTCAGTGGCATTCCAAGAACTGCATAATCTCATTTAGACTCTTAACATCTCTCCTAGGAACCACCAAGTAGGAAATGTCTTCATTTTAAACAATGGAAAAGGGGAGGCAGATAGAAATGGGATCTTACCTTGCACCAAACAGATTAGAAAGTACTTGTACTTTGCTAGTAATGGCAGAACTCGCAACAATCCCCTTACATAGATTCCAAGTTCACGGCCTCTGATGACCTTGTGCAAGCACCACATTTCCACAGTAGCAGCAACAGACCACCATTGTCAGACAAGACTCAGCATTGGGAGAATAAAACCTATGCCTTTTCTTCTTCTTTTTTAATAGTTTATTTATTTATTTTTAGAGAGAGGGGGAGAGAGAAAGAGAGGGAGAGAAACATCGATCTACGGGCTGCCTCTCGTGTGCCCCTGGGCATGTGCCCTGACTGGATAGTGAACCGGCAACCTTTCAGTTCGCAGATCAGTGCTCAATCCATTGAGCCACATCAGCCAGGGCAAAACCTATGCGTTTTCAACACCTTTCCCCAAAAACCTTCCCCCACCCTGCACACTGCCAACCACCACCACTACCACCCAACCTAACTCTGTCTCAGGACTGTGGCTTCTAGGGCCAAGCACCCATCCCTTGCCTCAGCCCCGAGTGGTTCTGGTCTTCCTACACTTTGGCTGCAACACACTGGATCTCCTCTGCTTATTCCTTTGGATTGGCATATCTAACCACAGGACTCTCCTCTTCAACTTTGATTTCTGTGCCTCAGTGCTCCTTCCTGGCTTCACCTTCAGCATGGGGGCTGCTGGTCATTCTCGAACCCTGACGAGGCTCAACACTTCCACACATTAATCCAATAGGACAGACCCTAGCCAACCTATCAACAGTCTGGGTGCTTCAGGCCCCAACTTCCACTCTAGTGCAAGCTGCTCCTGTAACAGTGACCTCTAGTGTCCTTCTAGGTGATGCCGATGGCCTGAACATGGGACTAAGGAAAACAGAGTCACAGGAAGACTGTCTTTCCATGGTCACAGTAGTACTGCCTGGTGACTTGCCAGCATTGCTGCAAAACCTCAAAGGTCTTCACAAGGCACCCAAGGAAAAACTGAAGGTGATTAGCAGCTGGGCAAATAACTCCAAAATGCATGTTCTACAAGCGATGGAATGTAGCATAATCTTCCTAGGAGCTGGGCATTGTATAATTGTTGTCTTCTTGCTCAAAATCCTGCTCCATGGCTGGATTGCTCCTGCAATAATCTGCATAAAGAAAAAAACTAGCCCTGGCTGGTGTGGCTCAGTGGACTGAGCACTGGCCTGCTAACCAAAGGGTCACTGGTTCGACTCCCAGCCAGGGCACATGCCTGGGTTGCAGGCCAGGTCCCCAGTGGGGGATGTGTGAGGGGCAACCACACATTGATATTTCTCTCCCTCTCTGTCTCCTACCATTCCCCTCTCTCTAAGAATAAATAAATAATATTTAAAAATTTTTTCTGCTGAACAACAGAGCAAATGCTCTGAGTTCTTTTAGAGGCAGCTTGCAAACAAGACCACTCTGAGAAAGGCGATATACTGCCCCTTGAAAGGTAGAGTCTAGCCTCCAGAAGCCTCCTTGACTATTTGACTTGGCCTTTAGGAATATGCCCCATAAACTGTGGCATTTCCTCTCGGTGCTGGCGATTTCCTGACTGGGCTCCACCTTGCTTCCATACCCTCACCACCATCCCACCACTTAGCTCTGCCTGCTCTTCAATGCTAGTTACAGTGAGCCCTGCTCAGGCTGATCCATGCACAGGCTGACCCATGCAGTTGCTCATCCATTAGAACACACCCAAGTACAATGTCCTACTTTCCTCCTCCACGGTCTATCCCAACTCAATGTTTAGTTTAAGTGATTTTTTAATCATTACCGTTTATTCACATTCTCACTCCCAGCCTCTCTAGCCGAAAAAAAGATGATTAGATTGATAGATAGTCCAAACATCTATTCCCTTATTTTTTCTTTCCAACATAACGCTAATTTCATTCAGTATGGAAGTGGGCCAAGCTGAAAATATTCTCCTTCCCTGACTCCCCTGCAGGGAGAGCCCTGAGACCCAGTTCTGGCCAAGAGGTGCAGAAAGAAGTCTTTGGGGAGAGCATCCCTTTCCAAACAAAGAGATACACTCAGAGACAGACAGGTTGAGCCCCTCTTCCTCCAGGATGGAATGTCACATGGAGCTAGAAATGGAAAAGCCGGTCACAATCGTTAGGTAACAAACCAAAGACAGAAGCCCCATGCTGAGAATGGCGGTGCAGGAGGACAGAAGGGGCTGGCACTCTGATGCACTGTGGGGATGCTTCCCAGTCACGGGCTGCCCGCCTGTGGACGTCTTGTTACAAGAAAAAAATAACCTGTTCCATTTAGGCACTGTGGTCAGTTTTTTCTATGTTTGTATTGCTTGTTGTCAAATGCATTCCTATAAGATACATTGCTCTCCTTTTTCCCCATTGAGCTTCAACTAGACTGTTGTTTTCACATCCTAATGGTCAAAGCTCAGGTGTTTGAATTTAGCTAGAAATACATTCTATTATTTAACCTATAAAACCAAAGCTCCTTCATATTTTGAGTAAAGTATATATAATAATGATGATATAAAATAATATTTAAGTCTGAATACGTCAATAATACACCCAGCTTAAACCAAGGGAACATGAGCAACAAAAACAGCAAATCATTTTATCTCAGAAGATGTAGTTTGAGCCCTCTCTTCATTACTCACTAGTTGTACAGCCATGAGCAAGTCACCTAAACCTCTCCAAGCTTCAGCTTCCTTATCTCTAAAAGAAATAACAATAATGTCCACTCACAGGTTGCGGTTGTCAGTGAAAAGGAATATATGAATAATAATAGATATTGTTATTGGCCATAACAATTACCTAAGAGAAATAACAATTATTTCTCCAGTGAATATACATGCATTTTTAACTAATTTCTTTTCTGAATATATTTGCTATGTTTCGGTAATAGCCTCTTAACCATTCGCAGGCAAAAGATAAGGTAAAGGTGCTAGAAGCTACTTTTGTTGTGGAAACTCAATTCTAATTAGAGGTGGGCCTGGAGAGTCACAAAGAATCCCTCTGGTCCTGGATTGAGTACTCTGATAATATAAGTCCATACTGGTGAAGCACAAAAGAATGCCACCACTTATACCGGTGACCTACAAAACCAAGCACAAAAAAACAACTAAAACTGAAAATTTTCTAGGGCGCACTTTTGAATATTCATTAAGAGGAATTTCTTTTACTTTGCATACTATAAATTTATTCTCTCAACAAGCTAATAAATAGAGATGATCCTCTGGGTCATATGAGTGTGTCCCATAATTTTTCAAAAATATTTTTTTAGCCTTGGCTGGTGTAGCTCAGTGGATTGAGCACCAGCCTGTGAACCAGACATGGAACGGGCTGGCCCCACACGCATGTGGATAAGAATTCAGGAGAGATATCTTGGGAGTAAGGAGTCCCAGATCCACATCAGGCCCCCCAGCCCAGAATTCCAGTGCCAGGAAGATAAGTCCCCACAACTTCTGGCTGAGAAAACCAAAGGGGATTGCGTTGGTGGAGGAAGCTACAGGAACCCTAAGAAGTTCCTCTTGGGGAACCCACACACTGGCTTACCTACTCAGACTCACGCCTTCTGAGCTCCAGCACCAGGGTGGCAGCTTGAAGGGCACCAGTGGTATATAGAGAGACACTGAAGTGTCTGGCATCAGGGTGAGCAGAGGCCATTGTCCTTTTGCTGAGCCCTCCCCCCACAGAGCCCATTGACTGGTGCCATATCTGAGACTCCATCAACCTGGCCAACACTGTGTGACCTGCTTTGGAGATCGACAGAGGCTCTACTCCACCCAACTTATGGACCCACCCAATCTGCTTTTCCATAAGAATGGCTGGACTTGTCCTGGCTGGTGTGGCTCAGTGGATTGAACACAAGCCTGTGAACTGAAAAGTTGCCTGTTCAATTCCTGATCAGGGCATATGCCTGGGTTTTGGGCCAGGTCCCCGGTTGGGAGCATGTGAGAGGCAACCACACACTAATGTTTCTCTCCCTCTCTTCCTCCCTCCCTTCCCTCTCTTTAAAAATAAATAAATAAAAATCTTTTTTAAAAATACTTTTATTTTTTTAATTATTTTTTATTGAGGATGCTATTACAGTCGTCCCAGTTTTTTCCCTTTTGCCCACCTCTACCCAGCACCCCTTACTCCCTCAGACAA
Organism: Trachops cirrhosus; assembly: GCA_028533065.1. Taxonomy (NCBI): domain Eukaryota; kingdom Metazoa; phylum Chordata; class Mammalia; order Chiroptera; family Phyllostomidae; genus Trachops; species Trachops cirrhosus. Next base: position 49,640,405 of record CM052539.1, on the reverse strand, counting down.
TCTCCACACATTCGTTCATGTCTATGGGTCATGCTTATAAGCTCTTTGGCTACTCCATTTCCTATACTGTACTGTACTGTCCCATGGCTATTCTGTAACTACCTATTTGTACTTCTCAATCCCCTCACCTATTCACCCATTTTCCTCCTTCCCCCTCCCAGCGGATAACCCTCCAAATGATTTCCATATCTATGATTCTGTTCCCGTTCTACTTGTTTATATGCTTTGTTTTTTAGATTCAGTTTTTTTAAATATTCTATTTATTTATCTTTAGAGAGGGGAAGGGAGGGAGGAAAAGAGGGAGAGGAACATCAATGTGTGGTTGCCTCTCATGCATCCCCTACTGGGGACCTGGCCTGCAACCTAGGCATGTGCCCTGACTGGGAATTGAACCAGCCACCCTTTGGTTCTCAGGCCCACACTCAATCCACTGAGCTACACCAGCCAGGGCTAGATCCAGTTTTTGATAGCTGTGCATTTGTTGCCATTTTAATGTTCATAGTTTTGATCTTCTTTTTCTTAAATAAGTCCCTTTTATATTTCATATAATAATGGTCTGGTGATGATGAACTCCTTTAGTTTTTTCTTGTCTGGGAAGCTCTTTATCTGCCCTTTGATTGTAAATGATAGCTTCATTGGGTAGAGAAATCTTGGCTGTAGTTCTCTGCTTTCATAACTTTGAATATGTCTTGCCAATCCCTTCTAGCCTGTAATGTTTCTTTTGAGAAATCAGCTGACAGTCTTATGGGATCTCCCCTGTAGGTCACTAACTTCCTTTCTCTTGTTACTTTTAAGATTCTCTCTTTATCTTTAACCTTTGGCTCTTTAATTATGACATGTCTTTGAGTGGGCCTCTTTGCATCCATTTTATTTGGGACTCTCTGTGCTTTCTGAACTTGCAGGTCTACTTCCTCCACCAAATTAGGGAAGTTTTATTTTATTATTTTTTCAAATATGCTTCCAACTTTTTGCTCTTTCTCTTCTCCTCCTGGCATCCTTATGATGCAAATGTTGGACCTCTTGAAGTTGTCCCAGAGGGTTATACTATCCTTATTTTTTGTATTATTTTTTCCTCTTGTTCTGATTGGTTGTTTTTTGCTTCCTTATGTTCCAAATCATTGATGTGATACTTGGCTTCATCAACTCTACTGTGGTTTCCCTGTAAATTGTTCTTTTTTTTTAACTGGTGTATCCTTCATTTCTGACTAGGTCTTTTTTATGCTGTTGAGGTCCTCACTCTGCAAGTTGCTTGAGCATCGTTATAAACAATCTTTTGAACTCTACATCTGATAGATTACTTATCTCCATTTCATTTAGCCCTTTTTCTGGAGTTTTGATCTGTTATGTCATTTGGGCCATGTTCCTTTATTTCCTCATTTTGGCATCCTCCCTATGTTTGTTTTTATGTATTAGGTAAAGCTGCTTTCACTCCATTTCTTGATAGTGTGGCCTAATGTAGTAGGTGTCTAGTAGGATCCAGTGGCACAGCCTCCCCTATCACCCAAGCTAGGTACTCAAGGTATACTTTTTGTGTGGGCTGAGTACACCCTCCTCTTGCAGTTGAGCCTTGGTTGCTCTTGACAGATCAATGGGAGGGATTTACCCAGGCAAGTCAGCTGAAAGGATTGGCTGTGACCACTTACCAGCAACCTCTGCCCTCCATGGAGGTTCAGCTGTGTGGGGATAGGGTGGTGGTGGTTCAACATAGTCTGTAGCTGTCCACTGCATGCATAGGTTCTGGGATTTCCCAGGTGACGCAGGCCAAGGTCAGCCCCCATCCGTGTTTTGCCTAGTGCCACGCTGCCTGAGCTATAAAGCAAACTGAAATGACTGCTACTGAGCTGGGGTTGGAGATTCCCAGGTGAGGCCAATCTGTGAATCTAGGCTGGCTGCTGCTAGTGCCAGGCCTTGGCTCACTGAGTCAATCTGTTGCTTGTTTGAGGATTTAGGAAGTTGTGCAGCATGAACCAATACCAGCCATTCATATAGAATAGAAGCTTGGGTGGTCCTATAAACTGGGTGGGGTGGACTCTCTGGGGATCTCCAAGGTAGGGCAAACAGTGTTAGCCAGATTGATGCAGTCTCAGATATGTCAACAGCTTGCTGGCTCTGTGGGTAGAGGGTTTAGAAAAGAGACAATGGCCTCTGCTTGCCTTGATGCCAGCCAGTTTTGTTTCTCCCTGTATGCCATTGGTGCCTTTCAAGCTACTAACCTGGTGCCAGAGCTCAGAGGGAATGAGTCTGAGTAAGTGTGTGTGTGGGTTCTTTAAGAAGAACTGCTTGGGGTTCTAGCAGTTTCTTCCATCAACTCAATCCCCACTGGTTTTTGCAGCCAGAAGTTGTGGGGACTTATCTTCCTGGCACTGGAACCCGGGGCTGGGTGGCGTGGTATAAGGCTGAGACTCAGGCTATAGCTCCCAAATATCCCTCTCAAATTTTTGTCTGCCACACATGGGTGTGGGACCAGCCTATTCCGTGTCTGCACCTCTTCTACCAGTCTGGATTGGTGTGGTTTCTTTAATTCTGTAGTTGTCGGACTTACACTCAACTTGATTTCTGATGGTTCTGGGTAATGTTTTTCTATATTTTACCAAAAATATTTTTAAAGTATTTGTAAAAGTGTTTCCTTTCCTCTTTCATTTTTTTTTTTTTTATGAATCATTGGCCATAAGTACCCAGCAACTAAGCATTGGGAAGAACCTGAGATATAAACTCACAGACAAAAGTTCCTAAAGCCAAGGACTTGGAGATACCCTAAAATACTGGAAAACAGTGCATGTTCCTAAGCATCTTCCCACAGTCACAACAACTCTCCTTAAGATGTCATTGTCATTTCCATAATGCTTAGACCCTGAGATTTTAAAGTGCATATATTGCCTGCAATATGCAGTACCTTGGAGATGAGAACTACAAACATTTCCTTGTAGAGTTTAGGCTTTTGTCCCTTCTGTCAAGGTTGGTAAGTGTCACTGTCTTCATTTCTGCCTTCGTTTCATGCAGATCTGGACATTAACTTCTGTATCAGTTTCTATAAATACTCACTGCAACCTTGTTGATCATCAAGACTGACAAGGTTAAACTTGAGAACGTGAAAGTCAGCTGAAAGCAGATTGGTAAAGTATGGTCAGGGAAGTGTCTGGATGGTCCTGAGCCCGTGTGAGAAGGGTGTTTGTGGCCCTTCTTGAACCCCTGAGGCCTGAATCCAGCCCCCTCCCCTACTCCCCAGCTCTATCCCTAGGGCACCTAGCCCCAAGCCAAAGGCCAATCTTGTCACATTTTGTTAGTTCTCAGCAGAGTCAATGTGTTGTATAAGGGAAAGCACGTAGGGTAAAACAGAGGCAGTCTGGCTTCCTCACCCAGGTGTCTGGGCAACTAAGGGAAGCAGTTTTCCATAACCTTGATAATGGGCCTAACAAGTAGTATTATCATAGGCTTAACACTGGGTCCGATAGACTGTTCCCATAGCCGTGAGTGGGCTCGCATGCATAGTATGAAGCTCTGTTGCATAAGATCTGTTGGCATCCCGCTAGCTTTGTCTGTGTTCCAGTTTTAAAGGGCTAGGGGATCCCTGCTGGTTGCCATGCTGGGGGACAAGGGCCATGCTGTGTGCCAGGCAAGGGGACAGGTGACGTGCAGTGTGCCATGCAGAGACTTGCAGAGGGACATGTAGCTTGCAGCATGTGTGGATCGCCCACCCTTGAATAAAGGCATGTCAGATATTCCAACGGCTCCATGAATATTCCTCTGTCTGCCTGAATTATGTGAACTTGTCCAGCCTTAAATGGTTGCAACACACACACTGTTACCGAACAGTAGGGGTCCAGCTGCCCACTGCTACCCTCTAGGCAAAATCCCAGAGGCAAAGGTTTGGTGATAAAGGATAGCAGTCCTTATTCAAAAGCAGTCACTTCAGTCAATCAAGTCATAGCTTTCATCACTTATCTTTTTTCTATAGGGTTAGTTTATAAACTAAAACAATATAATGTACAAAAGCTATACAGTCTTAGAAAAATGGCAGGCCTCTGCCTCGGAGCCTGTTTCCCCTGGAACACCCAAGAATCACCCTGCCACTCTCTGCCAGGACAGGGCAGTGCCCAGAGTTCCTTCCCATCCAAAATACTGTCTGTTGGGAAACGCAGGCAGCTACAGCACAATCATCCAGGCACCCTCAAGAGAAGAACAGCGCCAAATCCAGAGAGTGCTTCTTTTATTTCAAATCTTCTCCCCTATAATTCCATGCACTCTGGAAGCATTCAGCATCTCAGCCAATCCCGTCCTAGCCTTGGGCAACCTCTTCCTACAGCCCCTCCCTACTCTTTCCCAGTGATCTGATCTGATCTCTCTGTATCTATGTCATCTGGAGTTAGACAAAGAAGTTATTTACCAACTTGTGCAACTACTTATCTGCTCCAAAAGGTTGTTTATTCAGCTATAAAATTTAAAAATATCAACAACATATGGGCACTTTCTTATGGTTCTGGGGTAGGGGATAAAGGAGGTAAAATGGTATGACTTCTCCCAAAAGCAATTTTTTATCACAAGACCTATAAATGACCAGATTATTTAACAAGGCAATTTCACTTTAGGGGAATCTGTCCTGAAGAAATAATCTGAAATTTATATTCCCAAGCATGCATTCTCCAAGGTATCCTTCTTCCAAAACTCCCTCTTAATACATTGATCCTGCAGCTTTTCTCCCATCTCCCATCTCCAGCTCTCTCTTTCCCCTATGACTTAAATGTACTTCTTTCTCTCTGGGGCAAGAATTCTTCCTTAAAAGAGAAGAAACAAAGCAAATAAATGCAGAATTCTCTTTGGCAGATAGGAAAGGGGTGGGACACCTATCTCTGAGACAGGGCAGTAAGAAGCTAGGAAAATTCCTTAGCAAGTGGAATAGGGAAACTGAGACAGACAGCTGAACACAATGGCTGAGCAATTTACAGCTAGATGCAAAAGGTCACCTCCCTTTTAGTTATCAGTATCCCAAGATAACATCTAGGCCTCAGTAGTATTTCAGCTCCAGGCCCAGAAAAGCAGCAAAACCAGGTGGGCAAGGCCACAACCAACTACAAAGACTAACCAGCCTCCTGCCCTGGCCCTGACCGATCAGTGGAGACCATGACCCTGAAAGGGCGTACCTGGAGAACTGATGAATAGTCTACTGAAACCCTCCCCTGAGACCTTCTCTTAGGATTCCCACCTGCAAGAAAGAGATAAAAGACTCAAGACAAAGGACCCAGCATGCCTATGCTCCCTCTGGAGAGCAGCGTGGGCATTCCCTTCCCCTTCTTCCTCCCCCACAGGCACTGCACACATCTGCTGAACTCTGAGTAATGCAATGGGTTGTGGCAGCTTGTTTCAGGCTAATCCCCTGAACCTCGCCCAAGGCCCCCTTCTCTCTGACTTCCCAGTGAGCTAAGGCAGCCCAGTCTAGGCTCTTCTGTTGCTTCTTCTATGCCAAGGCCTTCCTTATTTTACTGTCCCCAGCTTTAATAAATGTACCTTCAGTTACCTGGACTCATGTTGTGAAGTCTTTCCTACACAAAGTCAAAAACCCACACCCTACAGCTGGCCCTGGGCAGCCCAGCTCAGGGCTAGGCCACCAGTCTGGTAACACCTCTTCATGCAAGAAAAAGAAAACCTTTTTTTTTTTTTGGAGAGAATCGGATCACAAGGTAGTTAAGACTCTGAGCATAAAGACCTCCTGCCTCATTCTCCTCTTCCTTCTTTCACTCAACAAATATTTATTAATACTCACTATGTGCCAGGTGCCACTCTAGTTGTTGGCATATATTTAATGGGGGAGGTAAACAATAAGCAAAACATGGGAATGGCAAGATCAGTTTTACAGTTTTAAGAAATCACCCTGGCTACAGTGTATAAAATAGACTGTAGGCGTAAGGGAGTGGAGGTTGGTTACAGCTACAGTGGAAGTGGTCTAGAAGGGAAGTGGTACTGGTTTGGACCAGGGTGCAAGCAGAAGAAATAGTGAGAAGTGTTCACATTCAGAACATACTTGAAATGTAGCCCTGAAAGGATTTGCTGATGAATTGGATGTAAGGGTATGACAAAAGCAATGCCAAAGAATTTTTCCTGAGCAGGAAATGGTGGTATCATTTTACTGAGATAGAATATACTGGAAAAGGAGCTTGGAGCATGTTGGGGAGAAATTGAGTTTTTCTTCAGCTACCTTAAGTTTAAGATGACTTCTCAACCTTAGTTGTCAAGTGGGCAGCTGGAAAAACAAAGCTGGAATGCAAAGGAAAGATCAGAACTGGAGATAAAAATTTTATAGATGGTGTTTTAAAAGATATTAGATAAAATCAGTTATCATGGGAGTAAAGGGTAGATGGAAAAAGTTTGAAATTCCAAAATTTAGAGATTCAGGAAAAGGAGAAAAAAATAAAGAAAATAAGGAGGAGGGGCAAGGAAAGGAGCCTAAGAAGGAGTAACCAGTGATGGAAGAGAGAGCAAAGGAGGGAGGTGTCCAGAAGAAGGGAATGGGGGATGCGCAAGGGCTGCCAAGGAGTGAGATTGGTGACTTTGACCAGGGTGATGGTATGATAGCACGAATGGAGTCTTCTCAAGAAAGAAAGGGAGGTGAGAAACTGGAGGTGGTAGAGACACAACCCTTTGGAGAAGAGTTGCTTTAAAGGGGAGCAGAAGCACAGGGCAGTAGCTGGAAGAGACTCGAGAGTTAACAGAGACGACAGAAAAGGAGAAGTAGGATGATGACTCTGGTTTTGTTTCAAGTGTCTGAGGTAGGAATCATGGAGAGAGGAGCAGGTGTGGGGGAAGGACGTGTAGAACTCAGTTTTGAAGTGCCACGCACGAGCTACAGACACCCAGGACCTGGGGGTTTGGGTCACAGCACTGAATGGGCTCAAAAATAAATCTAGATTAGTGTTCTCAGTTTGAACTATTTTCAAGTGTCTGCAAAGACACGTGTGCTTTGTACATTACTTAGACACAAATTTAAATTGCACACACTACAAAGCTACTGTGCAGGACTGAACTATTTAGCTCATGAGTGAACCCAGCTGACCATCTAGGATCCACTCTCAATGCCGTCTGTTCATACCTCAGAACTGGTATTTTTCACAATGGAATTTGTTTTGGAAACAAATTAGCATCAGGGAATGCACAGGAGAGTTCAAAGAGGATGGTGATTTTAGGATATGAAACAGGAATTGTCTGGAGATGGAGGATTATGCACAACTGCAGTCCTGACAAATGTGGTGACTTGCAGAGATTTCAGAAACATCATTATGGATGTCAAGGGACTGCATTCCTGCTCCTCGGGTCCAGATACCTCTGCCTCACTCCCTGGGTTCTCCACATGAACCTCTGCCATCAGCAGGCGCCGTCTCTGTGCCCCTCCCCCTGATCGTGCCCGTCTCTACAGCAGGGCTCATAGCTCTACCTGTCCTCTGTCCTGACACAAGCCCTTGTGGGAGGCGGCAACAAGCACCATCTGCCTATGCCAAGAGATTCTATGGGCTGTTAAACCACTCCCACTGGAGTCTGTGCTCATGGCCTCCGAGTCTAGGATGAGCTTCCTAGAGCGAGCACCCTGCTGCTGCTGACTGCAGGGAGATTGTCTCAGTGCATAAAGCAGGGGCTTTCCACACTCACAGGCTCCTGTCTCCCAGCAAGTAATCTAACCGATGATGTGGCAAGAATCTAACATGCACTACCTCCAATTTCCCCATTAGGCAGAATTAATGTACTCATGTCACTGCTCACCTGTGACCCATCTCTCTGGGCTTAAAGCCAGCCACAGTCCCTCACGCAGCTGGCTGAGTAAGCATCTGTGCTGTCTACCCAGTAATGACCATCATCATCACAATCACAGCTAACTTTGGGCCAGGCTCTGTTCTAAGCATTTAAATCTTTGTGATGACTCTGTGAGCCAGATACAACTCTCTCCATTTTATAGATGGGAAGCCTGAGGCACAGAGAGGAAAAAATAACTTGCCAAGGATCCCATAGAAAATAAGCTAGTGAGTGGGGTTCTAACCCAGATAGTCTGCCCTGATGCTCCCCAAGTGGGTCCCGAGATCTGGACATGACTGAGGGCGTAGGGGGTGGGGAAGAGAAGGGGGACAAGTTTTTAGCAGTCCATTTTGGTATATGGTTCAAGCCATGTTTACTAACTGAGCTTTAAGCTTTAAACTATTTTCAATTTAATTTTTAAGCTGTTTGTAAACTCCTGTGTCCACTTCTCATATGGCACAGAGTTTGACAAGGAAAGGCTTGTAAATTACTGGCTCCCTTGGAAACTCCAACACTAACCTAGTCTATTTTACTGAAGTAAGATAAAGGATTAGAAATTGGATAGCCCTTTCTTTCCAATTTATTCCTGGGGACATATACATCCCCAGTGGATGGGAACCACACTGGGGACACTTAGCCCAGTTAGGAAGCCTTCGTACCTCCCTGGTCCGAGGACTAACTTTTCTTTCTCAACACCTAGACTATTGTTACACCAACCTCTCCCTACGTCATCTCGGTCCTCCAGCAACCTCACCCACAACTCAAATTTCTTGGGCAATGCCAGTGACCAGACAGACTAGAGGATGCCTGGGAGCCCCTAGTTTGTTGGTCAGGCCAAGGTCTCTGAGGGGCCAGCGACCCAGTTTCATGTCCTGCCCATCGTGGCAGCTTCAGAGCCCATGACAGCCTAACCTCCTCAGATTTCATGGAGCCTGCAAACCTTCTAATATTGTTTGAAAATATCTGTGTGTATACATATATGTGCATTTTCTCTGAAAAAGGTTGATAACCTCATCAGAATCTCGAAGACTTCCATAACCCAAAAATGGTTAAGAAACTACTGTTTTAGAGCAGCTTCTAAAGAATGAACTGTTAAGGTAGAATATGATAAGGTAGAATATTCAGAGTTTGACCACACTCTGAATTCTGGGGCTCTGGTCGTATCACCAGGAGACAGCAAGTGGACTGGATGTCAAAAGCGCTGTGAGCACTAAACCTGAAAGGTCTTCAGTCCGTCCTCTCACAGTGGCTGCCGAAGGCATTTGCCACAGGCTCTCTCTCCCTCACCTGCAGCAGAAGAAAGAGGTAAGCGAGGCACCCACATCCTGAGAGTATAAAAATCTGTGAGTAGAACCTCTCCGATCAAAAAAGTTTCTCTTTTATTCAGTTATATTTGGCATACAACATTGTGTAAACTTAAAGTGTATAACATATTGATTTGATACATATTGATTTGATTTCCCCTTTCACTTTTTATTTTAATTTGTTAAATTTCAGAACTTAATAATGAGGCACTGAACCAGCAGCACAAAAAAAAAAAACACAAAGAAGCAATGGGACATTAGCAGCATCTCAATTTGGAAATCTGTGGGAATATAGAAAAGTTCCTGATATGACAGACTCAACATCACTACTAGTCATGCTTTTGTTAAAATAAGGTGCTTAAATTCATGTCCTGATAAATTTAAAAAATAACTCTCCCACCTTCCTCAACTTCCCTCTGCATTTTCTTCCCATTCTCTGAATTTACATGCCTACCTTGCTACAATTCCATTGCCTCCTTGCATTGTATTTAAAAGTCAGCAAACATACCTGTCTCCAGAGGGGAGAATGACATGCTCCACTTTGCCCACGGGTTTCTCACACCACGGCACAGCCTGGAGTTTCCTTTTTGCTCTTAAAAAAGTGACCTACCAACTTTCTAAGTGAGAGTGTCTAGAATAAAGCTTGAAATTTATACATAATGGCGCACTAAACAACTCCCCAGGGAACACGTTGCAAGCCACCACTGTAGCAAACTGCGTGTAATTCAAAACTTCCTCGGATCTGCGTGTTAGCAGGACCTACATCACCTAATACACTCATTTTGCCAAGCTTTCTTTTAAGGTTTCGGTTTTACAAAACTGATTTAGAGTATATCTGTGACAGAATGACAGAGAATATGGTGTCCCTTTCCACCGAGGTCTAATGTAACATATGACAAAGAGGATAGTGTCCCTTTCCACCGAGGTCTAATGTAAGATAGCTCAAGATGTGGAGGTGGGGTGACAGGGGACTATATTTTTTCACTGGCAGTAAACTTCCTCTTCAGGAGAAATTTGTCTTTACTCTGATGGTCCCCTTGGTTACGGAAGGGAAAGCACACAGTAGCATGTCAAGGACAAGACAATGAGAGAGCCAAATTGTTGTACATTTTTCCAATAAAAGGAACTTTCAGTTGCCAGGAACAAGGAAGGAATTGCAAATTAGAGTGACAAAGAGATGAGAGAAAGGGGAGAAGAAAAGTTGGCAGGCCAGGGAGCTGGTCTTTTCAAAACAGGGGCAGCCAACAGTCAGTTTTAAGTCATCTGCTGCAGGTATTTTGCTTCAGTGCAACTGCCATTTTTACCGTAAAATCTTTATGAAATTCCCTGCTTTCACGAGTGGTGTCCGAGGTAAATGGAGGATGAAAACGTGGTGTTCCACATTTTGATGGACTCAGAATGTAGACGAGGGAACAGACACGGAAGCCAAGACGACAGTGAATTTGAAAACTGTGAGAAGCGGGAAATCTGACCAATAAATGACTAAGGGCACCAAGTCCTCCCCTGGGAATCCCTGAGATGTTGGAGGGACGCTGTGGCACGTAGGCTTTGTCAGACAAGCAGAACCACTGCATGGGATTTACTACAGGGACTACACCTTCCACAGCTGTGGGAGCTGTTGAGAAATTCTATGGCAGGCTGCTGCCTCCTTGTCTGCTGTGGGCCGGAGGTCTCTGTAGAGCATCAGGGCAAGCAGTTGGGAAGAAAAATTGAACATGGAAAGGGGAGATCAAGGATAAACTGGAGCCCTCATCTCTCTCTCTACCTCTCTCTCTCTACCTCTCTCTCTCTACCTCTCTCTCTCTCTTTCTCTCTCCCTCTCGTTCCCCCTCCCTCCCTCCCTCCCTCTCCCTCCAGCCTTGACAACACAAGTGATCTACAAAAGGAGCTGGCACTCTTCACCACAGAGCCACACACATACCTGGCTTAGGGTTCAGAGAAGCTGAAGGAGGTGATCCAGCAGGAGCTAGAGCAGTGGTGACCTTGGCTGCTACCTTATGCCAACAAAATATACCTGCAGATCAGTATCAACATGCATGAACTCCAGGAAGGCCTGGACCCCGCACCAAACTTCAACAAATAGTGGCTCACCATAGGTAATAATGAATAATAAACCATTTTCACATGGTTTTTTGGACCCATGAATCCTGGTGATAAAAGAAATCATTTGTCAATGATTTAGAGCACATATCACATCCTGAAGGGCTTTGTCTCAACCCTGCAAGGTGTTGCTACCCAGCTGGCATGGAAACGAAATCTTTGAAAGGCTATTCCAGCACTCCGCAGCAGCTACTTCAGGGTGAGGGGGAACATGGGAAAATCAGTGAATTCCATTAGCATGAGTCAATTGCCCCACTTCAGTTGCTGTTAAATGAGTTCCTTGATCAGGAGCAATGCTGTGGGAATATCTTGATGGGAATTACATTACATAAGTCTGCAGATGGTGGTTTTGGCAAAAACACTGAGGGCAAGTAGGCGCCTCTTCCAAGGTGAATGTGGTTCAATGCAATCAACCGGCCACCAGGTGGCTGCTTCATTCTCCTGGGGAATGGCGCCAAGTCAGGGGCACAGCGCTGGTCTCTGCTGGTTGGCAGGTTGGGCACTCAGACAGACCAGCCCGAGGGAGTGGAAGACCATGTTGCTGATCCCATGCATAACCTCCTGTCCTGACACCAGGGCCACTTTGTTCGTGAGCCTGCTGGGCAAGGGTGGGGTGGCCAGAGAAGAGCCTGTTAACGTCCCAGAGAAGAGTATCTTGCCCATCTTATTACTAAGCTCCTCCTCCACTGAGATTGTTCTGTGATGAGCAGCCACTTGGGACAAACATCTTCATGCTCTGTGCCTCTTCAGAAAAATCTATCCACATACCTTCTCATTACCAATTTTCCAGTTGTTTCTTTTTGAGTGCACACAAACATTACATTCATAACTCTGACCCTCCAGTCAAACCACTAGGCACTGCCTATGGATCAGTGTAGAGCCATACCTTGGGCCATCTTCTCTTCCAGGAAAAAATAAAGGACTAGATGCAATCCTATCCACCACTAGGACTTCCCTTCACTGCTATAGTACTTTAGAGCCACCTCAGATTGGCCAGCAATACTGATTATCTGCTTTGAGCTGTACCACCGTGTCATGCAGATCTATAAACCAGGTCTGAATTTTTTTTTCTTCTTTAGTCAACAATAGTCTAGAGAACTGCCCATGAGGCTGTATGTGTGGGTTAAGAGGAGACAAGACAGCAAGAATTGCAGCCCTATCTATCACCAATTAAATCTAAAAAAAGAAATAAATGACCAAGTAGAACAGAAACAGACTCACACAGAGCACATTCTGACGACTGCCAGATGGAAAGGGGGTTGGAGGAATGGGTAAAAAAGGTGAAGGGATGAAGAAGTATGAATTGGTTGTTACAGAATAGTCATGGGGACATAAAGTACAGCCTAGGGAATATAGTCAGTATTCTATTAACTGTGTGGTGTCAGGTGGGTGCAAAAGTTATCGGGATGATCACTTAGTAAGTCATGTAGCATCTAATCACTGGAATGTACACCTGACACCAGTATAATAATGTATGTAAACTGTAATGGAAAAATAAAAACTATTTTAAAATGGAAAAAAAGAGTAAGGGCCATAGACATCTGGGCCTGTTGCTCATTCAACTTACTTGTGCTTTCACAGGCTATGCTGAAGTTCAAGCAGCACTGCAGGCCCAACTTGATGGTTTGGTGAGCCAGCCAACACCCGCTTAATGACAGATAGCTCGTGTTTACGTGATGACCCATGGCCAAGTGTTGAATGTCTACTAAGGCCCACTAGCAAGCCATAAGCTATTTCTCAGAAGAAGAACAGCCATCTACCAAAAACGGCAGAGCTTTGCTCCACATTCTAACAGAGGCACGCACTGTGACTCACCTGTGGGGGTCTGCAAAGACTCCGCACACATCCCAACCCACACGGGCGCTGCAGGCACCATCGGGTCCACGAGTCATGCGACTGAGCACTTTGCACAGCAGCGTGGACCCGTTGCAGGGCCTTCTCTTTTTCTGGGTGATATTTTGGCCCCTTTCTGCAATCACTTAAATATACACAATATATAGTTACTTGTATTTTTTCCACTTATTTAGAACTTAAAGGAAAAAAGGGCTATTTATTGTGTGCTTCTCAAGTACTCTAACACATGGGATATGGGAACTCTGGCTAATCTTATTTAAATATTTAAGGAAAGGGCCCTGGCTGGTGTGGCTCAGTGGACTGAGCACTGGTCTGGGAACCAAGAGGTTGCCAGTTCAATTCCCAGTCAGAGCACATGCCTGGGTTGCAGGCCAGGTCCCCAGCAGGGGGTGTGCAAGAGGCCACCAATCCATGTATCTCTCCTACACTGATGTTTCTCTTCCTCTCTTCCTTCCTTCCCCTCTAAAAACAAGTAAATAAATAAAATCTAAAAAAAAAAGAGAGAGAGAAAGAAAGAAATATTTAAGGGAAGGGTAGCCCCCTAAGGCTGGAGCTCCTCAGGACCCCAGTGACTGGCATGTGTAAGACACAGATCCTTAAAATGGGGGAATGGGCCAAACGGTAAGCACTTCTCTTACACCAAAACAATGTGTTGCAAAGTGAAAATTTCAGTTAATCATCTCTTTAATGTTTTCCACTGCACTAAGCATCCAGTTTGACGCATGGGCCATGTATTTTGGCCCCAGAGCCTATAAATAACAGTCTCATGCTTCCAAGAAACAGAGGGACTTCGGTGAAATGGAGACTCACTTTGACTGTGTGAGCATCACGGTTCCGAACTCTTTGCTTCTTATCATATTTACTTTGTATCTTTCAGGCCAAGCTGAACAAAAATGCTAATTTAGCCCAGTTTAAAAACAAAGAGGACAGAGATCTCACTTGAAATGGGATCGTTTTTATTCTTGTCATACTGCCTCGGACATGGACTTTTAATATTTAAATGTTATTCCCTGTGAGAGCTGAACTTTCAGCATTTTGCGTCTATGACAGGATTCAAATTTCAGATTTTACCTTGTGTGAAAATATCATTTCAAAGAGTGTGCCCCAGGGGAATAATAATAAACTTGAGTGCTGGCATTTTTAAAATGAATCCTTTTCAGAGGTTTCTTAAAATAAAGCTGATTCTCTCTCCTTCCTAGACACCAGGAGTTAAGTAATGATGCCTTTCATTTTCTCCCAAATTCAGTCAGAATCTGTTACCAAATTACTTATTATAAGCAGTATAATTAATTGCAAAATGATGAAAGATTATTGTGTATGCATTAAACACATTAAATATTTTATAATATGCTAACCTTGCCCTTTCATTCTAATTTAAAATGTTAGATTAATTATCTGTAATTATAATTTAACTATTAAAAACGTGTCTGTTGTTTTCCTTTGTTATTAGTATAATCCTGAAAACACCTGCCCACAATCTACTAAATAATCAGGTTGCAGTGATTAATACAATAGTAATAAACCCTGTTAAGTCCGTCTTTATCCTTAAGCTGTCTGAACAAACGGGGCCATTTACGTACCTCAGCTTACACGCTGCATTGCACTGCGTGTTCCATCAAGTTGCACTCATTCTTCCACTCTGCTCCCCGTGATTCACGTAGGATGAGAAACGTGGCGTGCAGGATTTCACCACACGGTGCCCGCTGTCGGCCCTGGCCGGGCAAAGCTTACTGGGCATGTCTTTTGTAAAAACATTTATAAGACTATGGACATAATAGTTTTAAGATTTTCTTGAAAGACGATTTCCTAGTTTGGGTTCTTCTAGACTTTTTCCATAGTCTCTACTGTAATCGTATTCAAATGACTACCTGAAAGAGAACTAATTTTAAGCAGGTACACACTATAAGTTCTGTATTTTCACATGTACCAGAATGACCAGCTAATTTCTGCGTTGGCTAGAATTGGCTTTATGCCATAACTGTATATGACTGAAAAAGCAATTAACAAAGAAGTATTATTTTGCCTCTATTTCACTTTTTGTTTTCAGTTTGTTATGGTCCATGTTATGAATTAAGACCTCCCCCTTGACTTAATCCACTGACAGATTAAAGAAATTTGAATTTTACACCAGGACATCAGCATCAGCAAGGATTTTTAAGTCTTACAGCTTTGTGTCACTGGCATATGTATTCCCAAAACTTGAAGATAAGGCTAAACATGAAATTGAAAAAAAAATCAATAACTAAACTAAATTGTCAGAATAGGTGACCCACTGTAAGCAACAAGCTGAAAAAAAATGGCTGAGAAGTTTTAGTACACCCAAGTTCCAGCCATGATTTCAGAAGTCCATGGTTCTATTTGCATCCTGGTCGACTGTGTGGTGAAAGAATGTGTTAGCAGAAGGGTAAGTCTGAAGCCTAGAAAATGGCAAAGGATCTAGTGCCCAGAACCCTTGGATGACACTTCCTTAGAGTGGAGGTGACCCAGCAGGATCTCACAATTCAGAGACACCAGGCACTAAAGACACCGACTAGTCAGTTCTCTGGCTCTGACTCCGTGTTGCTACCCTCTCTGGGGTGTAACTTGGCTTCCCAGGTAAACTTTTGACAGAATCAACTGTTGAACCACAGAGAAAGCATTCTGGTCCCCTTGACATTCATTTACTTATTCAACAAATACTAATGGAGCAATTTCTATGTACCAAGTACCCCGCCAAGCACTGGGCCATAGTACTGCCCCAGGAACTGGAAGTCTAGCCAGCGAGCAGACACTAAACAAATTAACATACAAATAAGTGTAATTATATATTTTATTAAGTACTATAAAGGAAAGGTAAGAAGCAGTAACTAAGAGGGCTTAATTTGGATTGGAAGGATAGAAAGCTTCTCTGTGTGGACGAGATGTTTAAGTTGACATTCGAAACATGCAGGAACCAGGTGAAGGGTTGGGCAGGAACATCACCAGCAGAGGGACCGGCAGACCAGAGGAACCGGAGGCAGAAAGGGCTTGAAACACATGGGAAACTGGATCTGAGAAAAAACTGCTGTGAATACAGGAGAATGGAGAAGAGAGGAATGGTCCTTGAGATGAAGGTGGAGAGGGAGGCAGGGCTTGGACCATCAAGGCCAAACTCCTGAGAGTTTGGACTTTATTCTGATAACGACCAGACACAGAAGGATCCCGAGAGGGACAGGATCCAACTGATGTTCCTTAGGGATCGCTCTGGTCACCCTGTGGAGAAAGGACTGATGGGGGCAAGTGTGCAAATGGGGAAGCAAGTTGGGAGCTATTGCGAAAGTCCAGGTGGGAGACGAAGACGCTGTGCGCTGGGATGGAGAGAAGTCAGCGGCAATGACAAATCATCAATATGGCGATGCAATTTGCCTGCCAGTCTCTTCAGAGTCTGGCCACAGGGATTCCATGCCCAACTCTGACTGTGATGTCAAGTAATTCTGCATCTGTGAAGCTGAGGGGTACGTCCTGGCACAGAACAACCTCACCCAGCTCTGCCTCCCCAGGCTTGTCCGGGAGACCAGCCAGGCTCTCATGGTGCCATCCTTATCTCTTCTTCTCACTCCAGATACTACACTTTGAACAACAGCACAAGTCCTTGAGTAAATGAGCCTGGGGAATGGGGATGTAAAAGGAGCATAAATTGGCAAATTTGCCCCTTGTTCTTCTCTGGGGAACATTAGCCCCCTTTGCAGCTGTAACCAGTCATTTCGGTCAGAGATGAGAGTTTGCTTCCCCCGCCCACAGCAGCTATGAGCACTCACCGTGTGCCAGACCCTATTCCAAGCCCCTAACACGGATCCACCCATCTCTGGCCTTTTTAAACACTGGGGTGCCCCAGAACTCAGTGCTCAGTCCTCTACTCTGTCTGGACTCACTTCCTACGTGAACTCATCCACCTCCATGGTTTTAAATGCCACCTGTATGCTGTGTCCCAAGTTTCTATCTCCTTTCGCTCTTGCACTCCCAATTGCTAGGCAGCTGTCTCCTCAGCATCTCCACTTGGCTGGCTAATCTCATCCACCTTCACAAACTGAACCCTTAATTCCTCCCCCCAAAAGTAAACCATTCCCCTTAGTAGTCCCCACCTAGGTAAATGGCAACCCATTCTTCCCCTTGGAAACCTTTTGTGGAGATAGGTGGTGAGGTCTGTCTTTGCTCTCCTTGTTCCATCTCCTCCACAGGCCAGGACCAGCGGGGGAGATAAAGAGGGAGACGGAGCCTTGTTGTGATGGGTGCTCCTGTCTTTGGAAGCTGGCACCCTCTAAATGGCAGCACATGCTGCTGGACCTCTCTTTCAAGGGGCATGTTTGGGGTCTTCTACTCCCTCACTCCAGCAGCAGTTTCTGGACATTGACCCTTTCTGTTGCAGATTTCTCATCTTCTTAGGGAGTGACCCACTGCCACCTTCTATAGCATTCTCTCCAGCCCAAAGGATAGTCTTTCACCAAACTTAGTAGGCCCCCATTTTCAAATAGCCCTTTCTCTTTGCTCTGTGGTCAGAGTGATCTCCAGTCAATCTCTCCTTTGGAGAGTCAGGCACCGATTTCTGAGCTCCTCAAATGCAGTGGGCATGTCACCCCTCTCTGCAGTCCTCCCGAATCCCCCTTCATGTCACCTGAAGCAGGTGGAAAACAGGGGGAACACAGGTCACCCTGACCACTCTCTCTAAACAAATTGTCTTGCACAATCCCCTTTCTCATCACTCTCTCCGTTTCTAATACACAGTCTGGAGGTGGGCTACGAGTGGCTTTGGGGCCGCCCATTAGGATGTCCTGCATAGGTACTCTCTTGGAATATCTCCATCCTCAGCAAACTCTCTCATCTCTGCTTCCCTCTCTCCCTCTTAATCGTGATGTCTCTATCTGTATTGTCTAACATAGTAAACACTAACCACATGTGGATATTTACATTCAATTAGTTAAAATTACAGATCCAGTTCCATAGTTGCACTAGCCACATTTCAAGTGCTCATTTCCATGGTCACAGAAAGTTCTATTAGATGGCACTGCTCTGGGTCCTGAGCTTGCATGGCTTACCTTACTTCATGTGGCCTTTGTAGGTTGCACATAACTCAACATGGCTGCCAACTCCAGGTCTGTATGACCTTTCTGTGAAGAACCATCCCTCAAAGCCAACAGGTCCAGGCACTAAATGTCAAGGAGCAAATGAGGTCAAGTGTAAAGAACAATAGGTTGTGGAGGTTACAGAGTATGTTTAAAGGAGGTGGCCAAGACTCAGTCCAGTGGCTGCCGGGTGAAAATGTGAGCCCAGCAATGCCAGATCTTTCCAATTTCTGCAGTAGCTGGGAATAGAGAGCTACGTAAAATCTCAATGACATGTTTAAAATTAAGTTTCTCTAATTATACATGCTTATTGTAAAATATTCAAGGGATGCATAAATGTATGTAGAGAAACAGACGCTACCTGAAGATGTGTAGCTCTGCACTGGCTGCCATCAACGTTCGGACGACCACATGTTTACGCACGGGCACCTCTTTATGCACACACACACGTGTTTCGTTATTCCTGAGTGGGACATTATACATGCTACTTTTTACCACGGACAACATTTTAGGATTGGTTTCCCTTGTTCTCTTTTTTATTTTTTTAATGTTGGCTTAAATATTTTCAAAAACACTCTGTGGGCCAAACAAAACAGTTTCAGCTCAAAGACCTTCAATTCATCTTTTTTTAAAATATATTTTATTGATTATGCTATTACAGTTGTCCTATTATCCCCGCTTCATTCCCCTCCACCCTGAACACCCTCTCCCACCCACATTCCCCCCCTTTACTTCAGTCCATGTGTCATAAGTT
>CM052539.1:49580173-49621039 GCA_028533065.1 Trachops cirrhosus | reverse complement strand
GGGAGAGGGTGTTCAGGGTGGAGGGGAATGAAGGGGGGATAATAGGACAACTGTAATAGCATAATCAATAAAATATATTTTAAAAAAAATACTCATGCCCAGCCTTGGCTGGGTAGCTCAGTTGGTTGAAACATCATCCTGATACACTGAGGGGGTGGGCTCGACTCCTAGTCAGAGAACAAACAAAAATCAACCAATGAATGCATAAGTGAGCGAAACAACAAGTCCATGTTTCTCTCTCTCCAAAATCAATACAATAATTTTTTTTAAAAAAGTGATCACTCCCTTCTCTTTCCCTTAATGCAACAAAGTAAATTTCTTGTGCAAGTTTTAGTTTCTCCTGTATGTTTCAACACACGTACAAATCTTAGCCTGGCATTTTCAAAGACTATAAATAACAGAAGGCTCCACCAGGAAACTTTACGAGGTGAGGCATTTTCAAGGGGCATGTCACTTCCCCACAAAGCAATTCACCGGAAGTTGTCCTCTTTCCTCACAAGTCTAAATGACCTTGTCTCTAGGGTTTAATAATTTGGATTCATTTCAATTCTGCTTTTTTTCCTTCCCTACTTCCCCCATTTTCAGTTCTGACTTTAGCAATTAATTCCCTTGTCCAGGTCTGTGATGCTTTGATTTATACCTCCCCAGTTTACCTCCCAATGCCTCTCTAGGAACAGAGAAGCCATTAAGCAGGAGTTCAAATCATAGAGTTCAAACCCAAAATGACTTTAAATTTGTTCTTCTCAGTGAACCCCTCACAGATTTTACAAGCATGGCTTCAGTTAGGCAGGATCTCTGAGTCAATATCTTTTCCTTTTTTTTTTTTTTTTTAAGATAGCGATTTTCTTTTTCTCCTGGCAAGGGAAAGGCTTGGGAACAATATATATTTGTTCAGCCGTAGGGTTTAGGTGGTGGGGAGCTGCAATATATTTATGTCACTTTTTTAAAAACAACACATTTAAATTCAGTGCTCAGTACACAAAGAGATGCCTCCAGAAAATGAAAAGAATGAACCTCAGCATATTTAATGTTAAAATCTGGCAAACAGTTCTAAAGGTTGGTTTCCAAATCTCTGCCTTAGAACCATTTCTTTCTCTCAGAACAGATACCATGGAGCCAGTGGACCAGATAAAAGTAGGTGGATGATTGGGCAGCATCACAACTCATTTCTCAGATGGCAACCTTTTAAATCCTAAACAGCAACTGCCCTTTCCATTCCTCCTTCCCTCCTTCTGGCTGATGTCTTCAGCGGACTTTGCCACCTCTGTTTTCATGGGCCTAAACATTCCATCCACTGTTTATATCAGGAAAAGCACCTAACACAAACCATCTGAACATAAACACCCAGCCAATTAATAGCAAGGGATTGTTCCTGGTATCTGAGGTCCTGCCCAGAGGGAAAATCCTGCTTTTAGCTTGGACTGCAACAGGAATGTAATTCCTCAGGTAGGTGAAAGAGAGTGAAGTCGAAGTCCTTCCATTTGGTCAGCAGGTATGTAACAAAGGCAGAACCTATAACCCACCAAGAGCTCAGCACCGACATGAGGCAGAACCAGGCTACGCAACCTGAGCAGGACTTCCCCAATTCATAAGGATTCGAAGAAGGCTTTCTGCAGAGCTGTTTTCTTTGTGTGTTTGTTGTGGAAGAAGGAAACCTCCTTAGCAACACAAAATGAAAAAAAATTGGTATTTAGCACATTGATTCTCAACTCTGGCTGCACATCGGAATCACCTGGGGAGATTTTTTTTTTAATGGAAATGTCCGTGTCCCACCTCCAGAGATACAGCATTTAAAAAAGAGAAATCCCACTAGGGATTGAGAATAACTGATTTAGAATGTGGATAAAGTCCATAAACAGAGACTGGAGATCAAAACTCTGGCTGCAGAAAGAACCTCCCCGAGCAGAGCCCTGACAGATGAAGATGAACAGGCCGGACAGTGCGAGCAAGGAAGACTTCAGCACCATCGCGTCCTGCGATGGCGCCCTACGGGGAATTCGGTTTCTGTATCAGGACTCTACTGTGACTATATCCAGTTTCTATACTAGCTCCTCACTGCTCAAACTGTAGTTCTTAGACCAGCAGAGCAGGTGGCCCCCAGGAGCTTGTGAGATATGCAGAGTGTCGGCTCCTCCCCAGTCCTGCAGCATAAGAATCTGCATTTGAACGAGATCCTCTCAAGTAATAAATTTGCTCATCAAACTTTGAGAAACAATAGTCTCTCTCTTTGTGGAACTGATGAGCTGGTGATGACTCCAGAAACTTATTTTTATAAATTGATGAGAAGGATGGATGGAAAGATTGCTTTGTTTGTGGTTTGGTTTAATTTGCTAAAGAATAAGGGGTTTCATTCATGAGTGTTTGAAGAGAAAGGAGGAGACAAGGACAAAGGAAAATGTGGTGTTTTAAGTCTGAGTAGGAAAAAACATGAAGTCAAAGGTGAAAGAACTTGCTTTGGCCAGACGGCTCAGTTGGTTGGAGCATCACCCCCAAACACCAAAAGGTTGCAGGTTCGATCCACAGTCAGGGCACACACCTAGGTTCTGGGTTCCATCCCATCCCCTGGTCAGAAGTACAAATGTGAGGCAACCGATCCATATTTCTCTTTCACATCAATGTCTCTCTCTCTCTCTCTCTCTCTCTCTCTCTCTCTCTCTCTCTCTCTCTCTCTCTCCCCTGCCTCCTTTCCTCTCTAAAATCAATAAATATATCTTCGGGTGAGGATTAAAAAAAACAAAAGGTAAAGGGACTTTTCCTAAAAGACTCGGTGAGTCCCTGGTCACAGAGTGGTGCTCTTGCAGAACCCAGATGACAAAGTTCAACACCGAGACAGGCTCTCTCATGGCTGCCCAGCACCCAGCACCCAGCACCCAGCACCCAGCCCTGCTGATAGCAGCCTTGGCACATACACTGGCATTTTCAAGAAGGGGATCAACATCAGAAGCAATGATAAGGCTCCTTGTCAAGGCAGCAGTGGTAGCAGTGGAGCAACTAGCATTCTTCCTGAGTATGTGAGCCTGGCACACAGCAGGCATTCAGCAAGTATCTGTTGAATGGATCGGTGGGTGGCAGACACCACCAGGAGACTTCAGGGATAAGTGGAGGGAGAGAATCTGCAAGGGGACTGAGTACTACAGAAACAGAGATAGCATAAAGAATCATCAAAATGTAAAGATGAATGTATGTGACTTCATTTGTACCCATAGACAGTACAGTGAGAGTGTCATCGCAAGGTCCAAACCAAAGAATTTCCACGTGGTTTTGTATCTAGAGATTCCTCGAATAGGTGGGTCCTCACCTAACCTTTATTGCCAAAATTATGGTTCCCAAAGTCATTATTCTGAAAATTTAGTGAAGGAAAAAAATAAACCATTTATTCTGCCTCTCCTATATGAAGTACATCTCAGAATAGCCTAATAGTTGATGAGAGAAAATTCTTAAGAAAATCAGTGTTGAGAAATCTGGATATCCACATGCAAAAGAATGAAGCTGAACCCCTACTTTATACCCATCACAAATATTAACTAAAAATAGATTAAGGACTTAAATGTAAGACCAGAAACCATCAATCTCCTAGAAGAAAGCATTGGAAAAATTCTCTTCGATATTGGTCTTAACAACAATTTTTTTAAATATACTACCTTAAGCACAAACAAAAATAAACAAGAGAAACTACATCAATTTTTCAGGAAAAATTTACCTTTGATCTGAAAACACCCCTATTATCAAGAATATACTTTCTTAATACTATATTTTGTTTTTCATAGGTATCAGATATTATTTCCAGGTTTTATGGCATTTTTAACAATGACTTACAGTATTTATTATTATATCTTGAGTTGATTTGAATTGAAAAATGTGCCAACTTTCCTAACCTCATCACCGATAAAATTCTTTAACCTTCTCATTATGCTAGCAAATAGTTCGTTATTGTTTTGGAAATGAAGGATATGGAGCATTTCTCCATTGCTCTTTAAAATTTAGTCTAGCTGTGGCAGAATGAAGATGCTCTCCGTGTGGCAAAGCAGTGTGCAACACGCCACTTTGTCACAAAGATCCACCGCAGACTCTCTCGCTCCTCTGTAACTGAGCCCTTCCTCCCCGGCAGCTAGGCATGCCAACCACTCATTCTAAAACCACTGATGGTGACAACAAATGCAGAAAAGGAATCCAAAGTATAATGCGTTGTATCTAATGTAACGCAAGCAGAGGTTATATCATTTCTTCGTTTTGATTTGATTTGCCTAAATGCCTATAGTCTATCAGGATTGATACACACTAACAAAAGGTGTCATTTTTATGTTAAATATTCAGTATCCTAAAAAGCATATTTTCTACAGAGTAACTGATCCAGGCATATTGCATTCAATCTGTAAAATAAAATACAGATTCTCCTCTAATGAAAAAGTGAATTATGTTATCAGTTAAGATGATTTGGTTGCAAGAAATAGAAACTTCTTGGCTAACTTAAACAGCAAAAAGGATGTATGGGAAGAAGATAGAGTAATTCACAGAATGAAAGAAAAAATGTGGAACAAACAGACTCAGAAAGGACAGAAACTAGAGCAACCCCAGAGAAAAACAGAGGCAGGACCTGATGAATGGTCACTTCAGGGAGTGCTGTAGATATAAATAATGTCAGCCACTTGGGGTCATTATATCACTCTTCTCAAGAATGTAAATACCTTCCAGCCACCTGGTCTGGGTCAGGAGTAATCACATCACTGATTAATAGCCCCATCAAAGCAAAACTGGGGTGCTGTTAAGAAAGAGATAGCTGATGGGGGGGGAGTGACAAATGTTCACTGAAATCATTCATTTTAAAACGTGGACAAAATACCACTTAAAAACAAGTCGATCATAGAAATCCTTCACTCAAGGTAAAGGCCACCAAGAAAGTCCGTAACACAAAGTCTATCATCTCTTTAAGTCTGGTTGAACACACACACACAACACTCACATGCACATGCACCTAAAAATATGAGTAAAAATTATAAATAAAGTATAGTTTGAATCATATTCAGGCTAATAATATAAAGGGTTCATTCCCTTATTTATCTACAAATATTTAGGCACAGTTCTAGATATGATAAGACAACACTGAAAAAAAAATTTTTAAGCCCTGACTCATGGTACTTATTGTTCAGTCAGAGGAAGACAAACTAGAGTTGAGGTAAATAAGTAAATTTTGTAGCATCTTAGGAGATGACAAGTGCTATGAAGAAAATAAATAAAGGAAGGCGGACAGGGATAGCAAGTGCCAGGTCAAGGCTGCACACTTAAAGAGAGCGATGAGGGAAATCCTCACGGAGGTGGCAATGGAGCAAAGCCGTGTCAGGACAGAAGAAGGCAGGTTCCTGCGGGAAAGCATTGCAGGGAGGAAACAGGAGGTACAAGATATCGTGGCGGGCGTACATACCGCAGGTGTTCAAGGACCACAAGGTGTTGCCGAAGCCACGGCAGTGAGAGACGATAGAGGGGTTGACGGTAAGGTCGGAGGTCAGAGGGGTAGCCAGGTTATGTCAGGCCTTGTAGGTCCCTGTGAAGCCTTCAGCTTTTTCTCTGAGTGAGATGGGAATACCACAGTACAGAGAATTAATGCCCCCACCTAAGAATTCATCCTTCTGTGAATCATTTTTCTATTCCAAAATCTAACAAACATCAAGACATTCTTTCTTCCCAGCTCTCAAAGACTATCTGTACCCGTCTGAGGTGACTAAAGATTTCTGCAATGTCTAGGCATTGTCTAACTGCCACTCCATTGCTACTCAGCTGCCTCGGTCAGTGTCCTGCCAGGAGACAGGAACCACGCAGTCATTTTAACAAAGAAAGTTTAACGATAACAGATTAGAGTAGTAAATCTGGCGTGAGAGTAAAAAAAGACTAAAGAATGTAGGAATTGCTAATGGAAGGAATAGTGCTCCCTGGGGCTGACGTATTATGCCAAGAAAGAGCGCCCCACCTCATAGGACTGAGTCCCTGCCTGTGGGAGAGAGCATAGCCATAGCTCACTGGGCAGAGAGAAGTTGCTGAGGTGCCATTGCCATTGGAATTTGCTGGAAATCCACCCTCTGGGGAGCCAGACAAACTCCCAAAACCCTAAACCATGCGTAAGTGTGAAGTTCCAGGTTCTAAAAAATATAGTCTATCTATTCTGAATATTCTACACTTAGAAAACACCTGAACATCTGTTCAGGGCACCAAAGGGTCCTCTGATTAAAGAATGCCCTGTGTAGGTCCAGGCACATAGTGTTATATATAATCATAAATTCAATGGATTTTTATTCACTTTAAATCCTTGCCTCTTAGTATTTGCTTTTGTTTTTTCTTTCTGAGATAAGCACAAAATTGTCTTCCTCTACTTGGCTGTATTATGAATTAATGGGCCTATAAGATATATCATGATGGAAAGAGCCTCAGCTTTCTGTCAGGCAGACCTGGTATTAAACTTGACTCCACCGTTTTCTAGTTGTGGGGCCTTAAGCAGATCACTTCATCTCCATGAGCTGCAGTTTCTTCATGTCTGTCTGGGACAACAACACCCACATTGCAGGCTTAAAAAGTTTAAAAAGACTATGCGGAGCACCTAGTAGAGTACTTGCCCCATTTTAGTTTTTTATTTTGTTTTAGTTTGTGTTATTCTTATTGATCTTACTTGCCCCATTTTAAAGATGGCCTAGATCTGTGAATTCCCCCGGTCTGATATACGAGTATGTTAGGGATTTGATCCAACTGCCTGCAGTAAAAACTGTACACATGACAAATTAATTCAAAATTTCTTTCCAAAGGCACACGCAGAAGCATGAAATAAAGCTTTGCAAAGTGTTCCACTAATTACCATAGAATTTCTACACAATACTCCAGAGTTGTTGGGGGGGGAAACAGTAATGTGCACAGACACCAGAGGTTAATAGAGATTCTCAGAAGCACCACCTCTCCCCCTTTGCTGCCCCTCCCTCACTTTTGTTATCCTTTACAATGAGAGATGGGTTTTCTTTTCTAACTTTATTTATAAAGAGCCCAGTTGCAGGACGACACCCAACTGAGTCACAGAAACCAGGGATAATGACAGATGGTTTTTTTAAATGAAATTCCCTTTCCTCTTAAAAGTGTCTTGCTATAACAATTCTATTCTCAACTTTAAGTTCATATAACTACTTACAAGGAAATGAACCACTTCTTTACATAGAATGCAGCTGTTGACATCAGCCCCTGAAGGGTATAAGATGCTACACTAAAGGTCTGTGGAAATAAAGCTCAAACTTGAGATCTGTACACTTCATTTAGAAATACCAGGATGAACTGATTCCAGCTTCTCATCACAATAAACAAGTTGCTAGAATTTTCACCTAGTTTAATCTCAATTTCCAAAAACTACAATGGACCTAGACTGTAGGTTCCTTTGGTTCTTTTCATATCACCAGTGTTTTTCATATTCAGACTAGACCAGATGCCAAATAATTTATCTACTTCTTAAAGTAGATGTAGCCAGAAAGGAAGGTCACACTTCCTTAACAAGAGAGCTCTAAAGTTTCCTCTAAGTCAATTGAATTCTCAACATAAGATCAGACAAACAAGAATCTAATGGAACCCAGGTGTTAGACTAACTACTAATTTAACTATAAATGAGGAAAAGAGAAATGTTAATTCTTGATGCAAGTTGTGTTATTACAGAATTCATCATAATGAAGTAATGACCTCACTTTGCTCAGAGGTTAACTGAACAAATGGTGCTGTGTTAACCGAATGTTAATGAGTTGTATGTGTGGCAGCGGGTAAGCAGGAGACAGCAGAAGGAAACTATTGTGATAGGTAGAAAATTACAATGGAAGTCATGTCTTGGGGAATGAGCAGGATTCACATCACATCTTCTCAGCCTTAGCACAATTTCTCTAGCTGTTTACAGTAATCTGTGGGATTGACAGCAAGATGACACTTTGACTTTCCAACAAATTTTTCTCATAGAAATCACAATTACCCACTGATATTGTGATATGCAATTAGACACAGCCATGCTGAACAATTTAGATTTTTCAAACATACAAACAGTAGATATGTTGTTCATTAGCTCATGAGAGTCTTCTGTCCTTGTATTATAGCCCTGTTGGTCTGAATGCCTTAGTTATGTCCCATGGATGCATTCTGAAATTTTTTGATTGCCTATTCTTTAAATAAGAAGTTTCAAATTGTATTTATTTTTAAAGTATATATTATTGATTATGCTATTACAGTTGTCCCATTTTTTTCTTCCCTTTATTCCCCTCTACCTTGCACTGCCCCTCCCACCGGCGTTCCGCCACCTTAGTTCATGTCCATGGGTCCTATATATAAGTTCTTTGGCTACTCCATTTCCCATATTATTCTTAACCTCTGCCTGTCTATTTTGTACCTACCATTTATGCTTCTTATTCCTTGTACCTTTTCCCCTATTCTCCCCCATCCCACTCCCAGCTGATAACCCTCGTGTGATCTCCATTTCTGTGACTCTGTTCCTGTTCTAGCTGTTTGCTTAGTTTGTTTTCATTTTTGTTTATTAGGTTCAGTTGTTGATAGTTGTGAGTTTATTGTCATTTTACTGTTCATAGTTTTGGTCATCTTCTTTTTCTTAAATAAGTCCCTTTAACATTTCATGTAATAAGGGCTTGGTGATGATGAACTCCTTTAACTTGACCTTATCTGGGAAGCACTTTATCTGCCTTCCATTCTAAATGATAGCTTTGTTGGATGGAGTAATCTTGGATGTAGGTCCTTGCCTTTCATGATTTTGAATGCTTCTTTCCAGACCCTTCTTAGCTGTAAGGTTTCTTTTGAGAAATCAGCTGATAGTCCTATGGGAACTCCTTTGTAGGTAACTGTCTCCTTTTCTCTTGCTGCTATTAAGATTCTCTCCTTATCTTTAATCTTGACTAATGTAATTATGATGTGCCTTGGTGTGTGCTTCCTTGGGTCAACTTCTTTGGGACTCTCTGAGTTTCCTGGAATTCCTGGAAGTCCATTTCCTTTGCCAGACTGGGGAAGTTCTCCTTCATTATTTGTTCAAATGAGTTTTCAGTTTCTTGGTCTTTCTCTTCTCCTTCTGGAACCCCTATGATTTGGATGTTGGAAAGTTTAAAGTTGTCCCTAAGCCTCTCCTCATTTTTTGAATTCTTGTTCCTTCATGCTGTTCCAATTGAATGTTAATTTCTTCCTTCTGCTCCAAATTATTGATTTGAGTCTGTTTCCTTCCCATTACTGTTGGTTCCCTATACATTTTCCTTTATTGCACTTTGCGCAGCCTTCACTTTTTCCTCTGTTTTGTGACCATACTCAGCCATATCTATGAGCATCCTGATTACCAGTGTTTTAAACTGTGTATCTGATAGGTTGGCTGTCTCTTCGAGGCTTAGTTCTATTTGTGGAGCTTTGGTCTATTCTCTGATTTAGGCCATATTTCTTTGTCTTAGCACACTTGTTACGTTGTAAGGGGTGGAGCCTTAGGTATTCACCAGGGTGGGGCAACCCACATCACTGCATTGTGGCGCAGTATGTGGGGCAAGGGTCTGAGAGGGAGCAATGCCTCTTGCTCAGCTCTCAGCGGCCTTTCAGTCACATACTCCGCTACCCACTAGCAAATTGGGCCCTTCTAGTGCTGACTCCCAGGTAGGTAGGTTTGTGTAGGTCCTAACGCCTTGTGGGTCTCTCCCACGAACTCTCCTGTGAAGCTGGGAGCTTCTCCTGCCAACGCAACCCCCAGAGTTTTTTACAGCCATAGATTTTGAGGCTTTCTTTTCCCACCCTGGAATCCTGGGTTGTGCTGTCTCATGCCCCAGTTATTCCTCCCATTTCATCCACATACAAATGTGGGACCACCAGCCACCACCTTGCCCACCCTGGTCCTCCAGCTGCCACTTTTCATGCATGCTCTCCACCCCTGCTGCCCGTCTCCGCCCCTCCTACCATTCTGAGTGAATGTTTCTTCTTTAATTCCTTGGTTGTTGGACTTCCGTACAGTTCAATTTTCTGGCAGTTCTGGGGTTTTTTGTTTTTAAATTTGTTGTCCTTTTGGTTGTGGGAGGAAGCAAAGTGTATCTACCTACACTTCCATCTTGGCCAGAAGTCTCTAGACAAATTTTAAAATATAGGAGAATTCTGGGAGCTAAAACATCAGTGATGGATCAGATCTTTATATATGCAGAAACTGTGTTTCAAAGAACATTATTTGGCTCATATTCTATCTAAACCCATTTAACAAAAAAAATCCATATTATAAAAGAATTTTATTATAATATAAAATGTAATATGCTGAAAATATGTATTAATTCTTATGAGTCTAGTTGTTTTATTTAAACTCACTGAGGCATCAATAAGGCACCATACTGAAAATGTAAAAAAAAGAAAACCTCCTTTTATGTCTTTTCCAGGTTTTGTCAAGTTTAGGAAGGGAATTCTTTCTCTGGAGAAAGAGACAGTGAGTGCGCGTGTGTGTGTTCACATGCTTCCATATGTCTACATTTAGCTATTTCTCAACCAACTGCAGGTAAAAGGACAAAGGTTCATCCCACACTGGTTGTCTCTGACATCACTCAAAACCACCCTCCTCTCTCCTCAAAGCGTATTCAAGAAAAATCAGTACATTTTAGCATTAAGCCAAATGAAACATAATTAAATGGAAGAGAAGTATAAAACAAATTGTCCGTTATAGGTCATAGTCAAATAATTTAAGCATCAACAATGTGCTTGAAATCATGAAAAATATCTTTCATGAAATCATAAAAGATAAAAGTATCTTCTTTCTGTGGGGTATAGGCAATATTTAAAATATACCCAGAAAACAGTGGAAACTATTGTTCTCTTACACATCATAAGCATGTCATTAGTCAAAAGTAAAAAATCACACTAACTTCTTGGTGGAATATTATCTGATTGCCAGAGATTAACAGACATATTAAGCTTAGCTACATTCATCTATAATGCGGGATAATATAACTACCTCATGAGGTTTATTGTGAAGACTTAAGATAAAGCAGGGGTCAGCAAACCGTGGACCACAGCCAAATCCAGCGCACCCTCTATGTTTTTGCAGCCCACCATATAAGAATGATTTTTCATCTTGTAATGGTTTTTAAAAATCAAAAGAATAATAATATTTCATCATGTGTGAAAGTTATGTAAAACTCAAATTCCAAAGTCAGTAAATAAAATGATATTGGGACTCAGCCACACCCATTCACCTCGTACTGCCTATGGCTGCTTTCCCACACAGCAGCAGGGTTGAGTAGCTGCAGCAGAGAACTCGGTCTGCAAAGCCTTAAACATTTACTGTCTGGCCCTTAGGAAAATTTTGTCAAGCTCTGAAAAGAGCATGAAAATTACTTAGCACAAGCCTTGGTCCATAGTGGAGGCTCAATAAATGACATTTATTTACCTAAATATAATCTTAACATGTTCATACATATATTACATGGACTAAAATTTTTGGTCTCCCAAGTGCTATACACAATTGCAGAAGGTAATATGAAGACCCAGCTCAAAAGAACCTCCAGGCCACACTGGAGGAAGACTTTCCCCATCCCTATCCCACTCCCCCAGGACCTGCTTCTCTACTCACCTTCCCCTCTGCAGTGAGGGTGAAGGGCACCTTCTATGTACCTTATTCATGGCTTCCAATGCTGGCTTAGATTATTGCTCAGAAACACCCCCATCCTTCCCCACCATCTGCATGAGTAGAGTATACTTTGGGAATGGTCAAAGAAATCACTTTGGAGTGAATATAAGCAGACATACCATGACCTACTGGAGGCCTCATTTTCATAGCACTCATTCTAGACCTCAGTTACAATGGAAACAAAAGTTAGAACTAGAAATAATCCCTAGTGAGCTGGCCACCTATAAAATTAATCCCCACCTCAAACTTTCCTCACCATTGGGGTCATTCCTGCCCATCAGATCAGAATCTTAATCTTCTCTCCTGCATGTCCAATGCCTGATTCAACCCAAGCTGTACCTCACTAGCCCAGGTTTCTGCAGCCCAAGCAGTTGTCAAGGTTATCCTTGCAGGTCCACAAGAATGTTGAAATGAATAATTCAAAAATGTTAAGCCTCTGCCCTGGCTGGGTAGCTCAGTTGATTAGAGCATCATCCCAAAATGCCAAGGTTGGGGTTTCAATCCCTGGTCAGGGCACATACAAGAATCAACCAATGAATGCATGAATAAGTAGAACAAAAATCAATGTTTCTCTCTCTCCCCTGCCTCCTCTCTCTCTTTCTCTCTAAAATCAATAAATAAAAATTTAAAAAATATATTCTTAACATCCCCATCTATTTTATACCTATCAGTTATGCTTCTTAATCCCTGCACTTTTCTCCCCATTCTCCTTCTTCCCCCCCAAGCTGATAACCCTCCAAATGATCTCTATATCTATGATTCTGTTCCTGTTCTGGTTGGTTGCTTAGTTTGTTTTTTTTAGATTCATTTGTTGATAGACAGGGGGATGTTAAGAATAATATAGGAGCCCTGGCTGGTGTGGCTCAATGGATTGAGCACCAGCCTGCAAACCAAAGGGTTGCCAGTTCAATTCCCAGTCAGGGCACATGCCTGAGTTGCAGGCTAGGTCCCCAGTAGGGGGCAAGCGGGAAGCAACCACACACGGATGTTTCTCTCCCTCTCTATCTCCCTCCCTTCTCCTCTCTCTGAAAATAAATAAAATCTTTTAAAAAATAAAATGCCATTCAAAAAAAAGAGAAGTATAGGAAATGGAGAAGCCAAGAACTTATACATATGATCCATGGACATGAAGTAAGGAAGGGATTGCTGGAGGGAATAGGGCTGCTGAGCAGAGGGGGGACAAAGTAGGAAAAATTGGAGATAACTATAATAGCATAATCAATAAAAATTTTTTTTTAAAAAGAACTGGTCAAAAAATATTAAGCCTCAATTAACTTTGTTCTTTCTTCCAGCCACATGGAAAAGCCCTGGTGAAAATATAAAATGCAGTCGGCTGGGGTGACAACTCATTTTTTGATTGCATGGGATCAGCTTCAGATTCTCCTCCAGAATAGACTATTTCCAAATTCACTATTTAAAAGCGAAAAAAAAGAGAGAAATTGGTCTATGGACCACACTGCTAAAGTGACTATAAGCCACCTTAACACCCTCTCTTGAAACCCCTGTTTCTCATGCTCTAGGCAAATCAAAAGAAAAAATATATGAATAAATGTGTTATCATCATTTACTGGTGATGTGGCCAGGTGAAATATCTTCTAGGAGGAGGAGGACCCAAACCATCACTCTGGTAGGATTTCCTACCAGGAGGGCATGCGGTCATCACCATCATTCTCCAACAGCAAAAAGAAAGGATTTATGTCATCAAAGAACAGAGAGTCCTGCTTAGAAGGGACAAACCCTCTGAAGACTCCACACCACAAGGATTCTTGCCTCATTTTTTATGTAATGAAATGATTCAAATGTTTTCTACTAATACAATCCACCCTGATAAGACTTCTTTTATTCAAGGCTCATTTTTTAAATAATATTGATAACTTCTTTAAAAAAACAACTTTTTGTATCAATTCAAGTCTTATTTTAAAGTTACCTGTTGGGCAGGGGAGGAGCTACTTCCTGGCCAAAGGCACTTTGGTTGCTATTTTCTATTTACAAGAAAGGATATATTTCCATGTCTTAGCAGTCAGACAGGCATAAATGAATAAATTAGCATTTGCCTACATTTAAATCTTAAATCCTAAACTATTGGACAGCTGACTACAATTGATTTATTACTGCTCAGAGTTATTGTTTGCCAACTGAAACCAAAGGTTAAGGTAAAGGACAAGTTACCCAAAAAATGCTGCCTGAGTGCCCTGGTTTTTGATCTCAGAACTCTGCCCATGGTCTGTGATTGAGGACTGAGTGCTCCAGATTTCCTCCTACCGCATGCTCTAATAGGTCTATTTTTAATGCACAGTCAATTCTCAACCATCTATTTGAGGTTTGGGGCTTCCATAGACTGTGAAATTAGGTTTTAACTGTAGTTTAGCTCTTATTTAAAGGCCAGATATATCTGGGTACACTTTGCTAGCACCCAGAAGCCTCAGTGACTTCTCTGGGTTTCTTAGAATGAAACCCAAGATCCCTCACATTGCCCCCTCCACCTAGAGTAGCTACCCCAGCAGCCTAAATATTCATGTGCTTTAATAGACATTGCCCATCTGCATCCATATACAGATTTACTTTTCTTGGTGGACATTCAAAAGATGATAACTCCTAGCCCTCTTGCAGTTAGAAGGGGCCATGTGACTGGTTCTGGCCAATAACATGTGAGAAGTGACTTATATCACTTGTACTCTAAAGCAGCCTCTGTACATTCTCTCTCTTGCCCTATTGGGATAGAGACATTCCAGAAATGTAGCTGCTGTCAGGCTGGACCCCAGTGACTCTGTGAGGCAGAGCCCCACTACCTGCCCATTCAAACTGGATGTGCAACTTGAGCAAGAAACAAAGCTTTATGGTTTAGGCCCCTGAGATTTGGGGTCTAATATGTTCCTGCAGCACAGTATAGCCTATTCTGACTAACATGGTGTCAGGTGTCTCAATTAAGCAGTATATATCACTTCATCATGAGAAACATCACAGTTATACTTGCCACAGTCCTGAGAAGAGTAATGGCAAGAAAGATAACACCACTTCTGAAATTCCTCAGGGAAAAAAACTTCAATATAAGATTACTTAAATGGAAAAGTCTGAGATTAGAAAGATAGAATTGTATTAGATATAAATACATTTTTGACACTGATCTAAGCACTTATATGTACTTGCTCATGTATTCTTTATAACAACCATATGAGGTAGCAGCTATTATTCTTATTTTATAAATTGATAAAACTGAGACACAGAGTGGTTAAATGGTCATCCAATATTTCACAGTTTGCAAGTGGCAGAGTCAGGATTTGAAGACAGTAATCCAACTGCAAAGCCCACACTCTTGTGGGGATTAATACAAACATACTCTGAGTTTGATTGATAAATACAAACAACTGAGTTTCTCCTTGGCAACACCATAACTCCAGAAAGCAGCCTTTGGGCTTCTCCCCATCAGGCAAAGCCTGAGTCCTACTATTCACCATGGGCTTCTGCTGTCTTTATCATGTGTTACATATTTTGGAAGAAAAGCAAAATATTTTTTACAATTAATGGCCATTAGTCAAGCCCTTTTTAAATTTTTCATTATGAAGAGGACTAAATGGTAATGGAAAAATACAATAAAATTTTTTTAATTTTTTATCATGAAATCTTCAAACACCCAGAAAAGCAGAGGAATAGTACAAAGGTGGACAAAAAGTAGGTTTATAGTTGTAATACAAATAAATAATACAATAATTAATATATAATAATACAAGAATAAACTCTGTGTTTCACATACAACTATAAATCTACTTTTGCCCACCCCTGTATGATAAACCCCCATATACCCATCATCATCTACCTCTTCACAATCCATTGATCCCCTCAGGTCCTCCCCACCCCTCGTTCTGGTTTCTGCCTCCACTGTGCCAATGAAGGTATGAAGGTTTCCAATGAATCACAGTCAAATGGATGTATTCCAGCCTTTTAACAAAGTTGTTCCTCTAATCTATCTGAATCTCTGACACTCTTAAGATGATACTTCTAATATCATATTAGAAAAACTGCCAGCCAAGATGGAGGTGTAGGTAGATACTCTGTGCCTCCTCGCACAACCAAAACAAGGAAAACAACAAATTCAAAAACAAAAAACAACCAGAACTGACGAAATCAAACTGAATGGAAGTTTGACAACCAAGAAGTTAAAGAAGAAACATTCATCCAGACTGGTAGAAGGGGCGGAGTTGGGCAGCTGGTGGTACAGGACTCGTGGCAAGGCTGTGGCTGGTGGACCGGGCGAGGCGGTGGCTTGAAGACTAGGTGGTCCCGCATTCATGTGCAGATAAACCGGGAGGAACACCTGGGGACCGAGACAGACCATGGAACCCAGGGTCCCAGCATGGGGAAAGAAAGCCTCAAAACCGCTGGCTGAAAACACCTGCAGGGGATCAGGTGGCAGGGGAAGAAACTCCCAGACTCACAGGAGAGTCCATTGGAGAGACCCACAGGGTCCTAAAATGTACACAAACCTACCCACCTGGGAATCAGCACCAGAGGGCCCAGTTTGATTGTGGGTAGCCGAGGAAGTGACTGAAAACCGGCAGAGAGCAGAGCAAGCGGCACTGTTCCCTCTTGGACCCTTCCCCCACATACAGCATCACAACGCAGCCACGTGGGTTGCCCCACCCTGGTGAACACTTAAGGCTCTGCTCCTTACTACTAACAGGCACACCAAGACTAGAAAAAAAAATGGTCCAAATGAAAGAACAGTTCAAAGCTCCAAAAAAAATACAACTAAGTGACAAAGAGATAACCAACCTATCAGATGCACAGTTCAAAACGCTGGTTATAAGGATGCTCCAGGAACTCACTGGGTACTTCAGCAAAAAAAAGACCCAGACAGAAATGAAGGTCACATTATGTGAAATAAAGAAAAATCTATAGGAAACCAACAGTGACAGGAAGGAAATGAGGACTCAAATCAACAGTCTGGAGCAGAAGGAAAAAAGAAACATTCAACCCAAACAAAATAAAGAAATAAGAATTCAGAGAAAATGAGGAGAGGCTTAGAAACCTCCAGGACACCCTTAAACATTCCAACATCCGCATCTGATATCCGCATAAGAGGGGTACCAGAAGGAGAAGAGAAAGACCAAGAAATTGAAAACTCATTTGAACAAATAATGGAGAACTTCCCCAATCTGGCAAAGGAAATGGACTTCCAGGAATTCCAGGAAGCTCAGAGAGTCCCAAAAAAGTTGGACCCAAGGAGAAACACACCAAGGCACATCATAATTACATTAGCCAAGATAAAAACGAAGGAGAGAATCCTAGAAGCAGCAAGAGAAAAGGCGACAGTTACCTAGAAAGGAGTTCCCATTAGACTGTCAACTGATTTCTCAAAAGAGACCTTACAGGCAAGAAGGAGCTGGAAAAAAGTATTGGAACTTGTGAAAGGCAAGGACCTACATCCAAGATTACTCTGTCCAACAAAGCTATCATTTAGAATGGGAAGGCAGATAAAGTGCTTTCCAGATAAGGTCAAGTTAAAGTATTTCATCATCACCAAGCCCTTATTATATGAAACATTAAAGGGACTTATTTAAGAAAAAGAAGATGACCAAAACTATGAACAGTAAAATGACAACAAACTCAGAACTATCAACAACTGAACCTAAAAAACAAAAACAAAAACAAACTAAGCAAACAACTAGAAGAGGAACAGAACCACAGAAATGGAGATCACATGGTTGGTTATCAGTGGGGGAGTGAGACAGGGAGAGAGGGGGAGAATGGTACAGGGAATAAGCGTAAATGGTAAGTAGAAAATAGGGGGAGGATAAGAATAGTATGGGAAATGTGTAAGTCAAAGAACTTATATGTAGGACCCATGGACATGAACTAAAACAGGGGAATGCGGGTGGGAGGGGATGTGTAGGGTGGAGGGGAATAAAGAAGGAAAAATGGAACAACTGTAATAACATAATCAATAAAATATATTTAGAAAAAGATAACTTTCTCTTTTTTCTTGTATTTTTTCCATTACCATTTATCCCCCTTATTGCCTCTTTCACCTCCACACACCCCCTCTTCCACCCCCACAATCACTACACTGTTGTCCATGTCCTGAGTCCTTTTTATTTCAAATATTATTTCAAAAATAATGAATGACATGGAAGTACTCTTTCTTACATTTTTTGTCTTTCTTTCTTAAATATTTCTTTAAAATAAATGCAAAAATCTTAAAAATATATCATATTAATATGATAGCTACCATTCTTTTTTAATTTTTTTATGTATAGATTTTAGACAGGGAGAGAGAGAGAGAAACATTGATTGGTTGTTCCACTTATTTATGCATTCATTGGTGGATTCTAGTATGTGCCCTGACTGGGGACCAAACCCCCAACCTTGGCATATCAGGACAATGCTCTAACAAACTGAGCTACCTTGCCAAGGAGATAGCTACCATTCTTTAAGAATTTCTCTGTGCCAGGCACAATCCTGAGCACTTTTTATGCATCATCTCATTTAAGCCTCAAAATAATGCTGAGGTAGGTCAATATATGAGCCTCATTTTCAAAATGAGGAAACAGACTAAGGCATAGAGAGG
The DNA here is from genome assembly GCA_028533065.1 of Trachops cirrhosus. Lineage (NCBI taxonomy): Eukaryota > Metazoa > Chordata > Mammalia > Chiroptera > Phyllostomidae > Trachops > Trachops cirrhosus. Next base: position 49,602,830 of record CM052539.1, on the reverse strand, counting down.
CTAAGTAAATTTGATGTGGCTCACACAGTCACTGAGTAGAAGACAGACTGAAAATGAGGTCTTTGTGACTATGAAGCTCACGTTGTTAACCAGTGCACCATATGCTGATTCTCCTGCCTCCCTGACTTTCACTACATCACTTTATCCTAGAGGTATTTGTATCTCTTTCACCCTCCTTCTCTGTCTCTTTTGTGGCTTCTATCTTCTATCCATCCTCTAAGTGTCAGTGTACCTTATGGTGCCATCTTCTATTCTCTTCTTTCTTATACCCTCTCCATTTAAAGGCCCTCACCCATGCTCAAGGCTTCGATTGCCACTTCTATGCCAGTGACCTCCAATCCATGATTCCAGCTCATCTCTTGCAAAGGTTCCAACCTCAACATTCTCCCTACCCACTGCACATCACTTCTTCACTGTCTCATAGGAGCCTCCACCTCAGCATATCCATTCATCATCTTACCCTCAAAATCTACTCCTCCTCCTGTGTTGCTGGACTAGAGAAATTGCATCACAGAGTTGTTCACCAAGTCCCATCAATTCTATCTCTGGAATATTTTTTCAATCTTCTTCCTTCTCTCTATCCTTATTAGCTTAATTCCACACCACTTTTTCCTTGGGTTACAGCAAGTATTTTAGTATCATCAGCTCTTTGTCCTTCACTTTCTAAAAAAATTTCACATTGATTTTTTGAAACACAGATTTAGAACATCACCTGCCTGTTTAAAAATATTTCATCAACTTCCTGTAATCATCCAGATAAAATCCAAATTTCTCATTATGGTCTATAAGGCCCTTTTAGTTCAGTCTGGTCCTGGAATACTTGTCAGAGGTGTACCTCATCAACTATCCATTTGCATGCAATTCTCTAGCCATCTTGTGTCTCTTTGAAATTCTTACATGCTATAATTTTTGATATTTTCATGTTTTTCTACATAAGGTCTAGATTATCTTTCCACTCATCCCCTTCCTTGTCCCCTGACATCACACACAAACACAAGTTCGCATATTCTGTACCTGGTTAACTCATCTTTCAAGACCTGGCTCAAGAGTCATCTTCAAGAGCGCCTTTGACAAACCTCCCTCTACCTTAGTCCAGATTTGGGTTCCTTTGTTCATGCTCCCATAGCACCCTGGGCTTCTGAGGCAGACACTGTAAGTTGCCTACTCAATATCCCTTCTCCCCTCTTTCTCACTAACAGAACTCCAAGATTGTAATCTGTTCAGATTACAATGTGTCCAGCTAAAAATACTCATCTTCCCAGACTCCTTTGAGTCAAGAATTATCCTATAACTTACTTTGGCCAGTGATATGTAAGTAGAATTCTGTTGGGTCAAGCTTGCCGAAAGCTGTCATTTTCCTAATAAAAAACAGCTGGACTTACTGGTACACGCCCTTGCCAATTACCCTTTCCCTGTCTTCCTTCCTGGAACACAGACAGAGCACCCAGAATTAGAACAACCATCTTAAGTCTATGAGGATGAAAGCCAGACAGAAGGATGGAAAAGTAGGAAGCTGGATGGATCCTGGTACTGCACGACTTCCTTGCATGTATACACCAGCCCTGAACAGCCTTCCTCTGGACTTCTTGTTAAAACTGTCGAGTTTCTGTTATACGTAGCCTAACACAGTTCTAGCCGATAAACTCTCCCTTTTGTTTTGTTGTCTCACATTGTATTGTTTGTAGTTGCCTATTGTCTGAGCCTACCACTAGATAATGAGGTCCATGAGCACATGGCTGTTTTGTCAGACTCTTCTGCCACATCCTGCTGGCCCACTTTTTAGTCCAGCCGTGGGCATGGCAGCCAGCAGATGAAAACCGAAAGTGGTTCTCTCAGCTGCACCAGTATCTCTTGCTTTCTATTGCGGGTTCTCTGACTCTGCTGGGGGACATCAAGAGTCACTAAGCCAATGTGATTCTTACATGAATTTGGAAGTGGAGAGAGTTAATACCCCCAAGGACAATCCTTATTCAAGTGACCGAGTATTGCCCACCTCCATATCTCAAGTGGGCCATTCTGAAGGGTGTCCTATATAGTTTCTCAGGGGGTTCCCATTGAGACTGAGCCCTTGTTTCCCACAGTGGTCAGCCAGCTCAATAACACTTTGCTTCCTTCCCTGTTTCACTATTTCTAGTTTTCACCCCTATTTGTTTCCCAAAATAAAATTCCCTACCAGCAAGCCTGTGTCGGTTCTGATTTAGAGATGAACCAGAGCTGAGGGAGCTGTGACTTCATTATCTTACTAGCTCTCAGTGTGGTGCCCAGTTCTTAACAAACACTGACGCATAACTGAATGAACTTCTTTTCAATCACATCTCTTTGTGAGAAATGCTTTTACTTCATCAAAACATTATAATCATTTGAAAAGATTGGGGTGTTCATAGGGGTGTAGTTTAATAGCTACTAGTCCACTTAAAATGTTGGCCACAGAGGAGAGAGAATCCCAACAGCAGCATCCACCTAGATTTCCACCAGTGAGGTCTCACAACTTATTATAATTAATTGGGGAGTGAGGAGGGATGAATAAAATGCATTGTCCAAAATACAATGACACTTAAGAACTAAGCCTTAGATGAAAGACGATTTAGCAAAATAAAAGGAATAAGGACTCATGGACAGGGACAACAATATGGGGATTGCTGGGGGGAGGAGGGTATGAAGGGACTAAATGGTAATGGAAAAAATACAGTAAAGATTAAATTGTTTTAAAAAACACAAAAAATAAGTAAATAAAGGTATTAAAGTGTTATAACAATTAAAAGGCTTAATTAGGAAATCAGTGACATCTATGAATATACAATCACTTTTTCCCAAAAGATGTTATTCTAAGCTGGAAAAAATTCTTCAGATCTAAAATAGCTATAATAATGTTTCAACCACTAATTTTATCTTAGAAAATCAGGAGAGAAATAACTAGTTTTTAGACTAATAAGAAAACGTTAGTAATAAAGCATTATTAGAAAATACGAGGCAACATTCTAGGCTTTGTTTTTATCTAGATTAATGATTTGATAAAAACTCAAATATGTTCCTTTCTATTTATTTTTAAAAGAAATGTAAAAACCTACCACAGTAAAACGTCTCCAGGTTTGTGCACAACGCCTTAAAAATAAAAAATGGATTATCAAAGGATGGCTGTAGCCTCAGCTCATCCAAAGAGCTCCTCCTACTGGTTTTTCTAAATATGAAAGCAGTCTAATGACAGGAATGCTCACTAAAGGACCAGAGCATGACCAAATCAAGGGGCAGGAACTGAGGGAGTTCAGGCTTCTGAATCAGAGCTGGGTCTCTGACGCCTTGTGCAGGACAGGCCGAAGGCCGGACTCTGACACAGGCGGAGCTTCCCGGGATCCTCAGGGCCCTTCATTCCCACGAGCTGCCTCGTCCAGGAACTACGCTTACCTGCAGCTTTACAAGGGCTTTCTAGCAATAATAAATGCCTTATCTCCACGAAATTCAGCTCTAATAAGGACATTACTGAAAACAGAGTAGTAGGAGAGAATTTTGGAACAAGGCACCTCTTCCCATTATCTCCAAATAAGGGGAGTCTCCTTACTCTGCACACAAATCACCTTGAAGAGAAGCATGAAAGATGTAATTCAGGCATGAAACAATTATTTTTTAAATGAAGAGTTAGTAGTAAGTTCCTAACTTACAATTAATTCCTAAATAATTCTAATTGCTTAATCAATCTCTGACATTTTGGGTAACTGGGTAGCAGATTTTGTTTTTCAATCTATGGACATGAAGGCACACACCTGAAACAAAAGAGTAAACTATAAAGGCAGGAAATGATAAAGATCAGGAAGCTACTCATCAAAGTTAATACTGGTACGGATGGAGCAGTGAGGAACTGGGGCAAGAAAGAGTATGAATGGGGACTTCTTCTTAGTTGATAGAATTCTACATTGTTTGAATTTTTATAATAAGAATGTTTTTATGTGTAACTTCTGAAATTTTATTTTTACATAAAGATCATCTAAAGCGATTATTCTCTGTGATATACTCACCTGTCTAGGTAGCGATCCAAGTTCTCTCTTCGGTCACTTTGTTCAGCCATTCCACACACCAGCTCCTTTAGGACTCCCCTCCCCAGGCAGGCTCTGCAGGGGCTCCAGAACCATCCTCGGAATAACTGACGTTTATGACGTGCGGGCTCTGTGCCAGGGACCACATCCACAACTTTATCAGAACTGTTGCATTTAGTCCTCACCCGAGTATGGCAGTGCTGGATTACACCCATTTCTCCAATGGAAAACAAGGCACGGAGAGATTTAACAAATCGCCCAGGACTGTTTAGCTAGCTGCCACAATGGAAGTGGAATTCAAACCCAAGAAATTTGGCTTCAGGCTGTACCCTGAATTACTATGCTGTTTTACCTCACTAAAAGCAAAATAGTTCCCAATTTCTGAGGGTTTACAATATGGTCAGGGAGGAATGAAGTAACCGATCACAATGCTATGTTCTAAATGGTACAGTAAAATTACACACAAAGAGAAAAATGGGAAGAAAACTTGATTGAGTGGTCAGGAGGGGTAGGAAGTGTCAAGAAAGGTTTTCCAGCCCTGGCTGGTGTGACTCAGTGGATTGACTGCCAGCCTGTGAATCAAAGGGTCGCTGGTTCAATTCCCACTCAGGGCACATGCCTGGGTTACAGGCCAGGTCCCCAGTAAGGGGTGCACTAGAGGCAACCACACATTGATGTTTCTCTCCCTCTCTTTCTCCTCTCTTTCTTTCTCTAAAAACAAATAAATAAAATCTTTTAAAAAAAAAAAAAGGGTTTTCCAGAGGAAGGCCTGGTCAAGCCAAGAGCTGGCCTCACCACAGAGCTACCAGAGACGGGTCACGGACCTCTGCACACCTGTTTGCCAGTCACTTGGTGAGTGTCTTACACACAGCCCCCATTCTTCCCCCATGACAGCCCGATGAAAAATGTGGTGTTACCCCCATTTTACTAACAAGTAAAGTAACTTGCCTGAAATTGAACAGTTACCAGGTGACAGAGCCATGATATAAACCTTTATCTGTCTAACTCAGAAGTCTATGCTCTTTCTAGTCCCCACCCCTACACACACACACACACACACACACACACACACACACAGAGGAGGAGGAGACAAATGGAAAAATAGCAGGTATAGGCAATATGTAGACATACATTAAAAACATCATGGATTGGTAATCCTCCATGCTCTCATAGACTGCTATCAGATGAACTTCCATCCCCAAGAATGTTTGTGCAAATGCTGACGTCTGTCTGCCCCTTCATGAAATGTCTAAGGTGAAAGTTTAGGCTACCCAACCCCTAGGGACCCTTACACCTAGAGATAATATTATTCTGTAGAATAACTCTGGGTTTCCATGGTAACACAGTACTCTGAGAAGTTGAGTGTAACCACAAAATGAAGAGTCACTTGGGACTGGTTTTCTTTCTGTGACTACATCATCAATTCTCTGACGACAAAGATTGAGTCCCATCCTCTTTGCCACCCTGGTCAGGGGCCTCACTCTTCTCAAGGTCACTTATAACCTTTAAAGAAACAGATCTGATTGCTGTTTCTCTATTCTCATCTTACTGAGAGATGAGATTATTCTCATCTCTCAGGAACAGTTAACACTGCTTCCCTAAAACACTTTTTCTTTTGGTTTCCAAACACCAGCTTTCCGCCTACTGTGCTATTTCGTCTCCATCTCTTGCCGGCTCGTCCTCCCCCGCCCCGTCTACATTGGTGTGACCTATGATACAGTTCTGGGCTGTCTTCTCTTCAATCTATACTCTCTCCCAAGATCAGCTAGTCCAGTCCCTTGTCTTCAAATACCATCAATATACAAATGATGCCCAAATTTATATCTTCAGCTCTGACTTAACTGTTATCAGTGTTCTGATGTCCAATAAGCATCTGAAACTAACCATGTTCAAATCAGACTCTTAGTTTACATCCCCTCCCTAAAACTCTTCTTTCTGACCTCAGCGAATTGCTCAGAACAAATGTCTCTTTCCCTCAGTCCCCACATCCCATTCATCAATATATCCTATTGTTTCTCTCTCCAAAGTACATTTTGGAATCAATCATTTCTCGCCATTTCCACTTTAGGTCAAAGCCCCTGGACTTACCTGCAGTAGCCCAAACTGTCTTCCTGCTCCCACTTTGGCCCCTGCAGTCATTCTCCTCACAGCTGCTAGAATGATTTTCTTAATTCTCCAGCAGCCTTTGACTGCACATAGAATAAAATCTAAACTACTCACAGGGCCTTGCAAGATCCCACAAGGCTCAGTGCACGTCTGCCTCTCCCTCCTCATCTTCCATTCTCCCTCTTGCTCACCAGGCTCCAACTACAAGAGCTCCTTTCAGATCCCTGAACGTGCCAAGTTTGCTATGCCTCAGGGCCTTTGCACTTGCTGTTTCCAGGGCTTGGGATGCTCTTCTCCCTCCCTAGCTGACTCCATCTCCTCAAACACTCCCTTAGAGACACCTTTTCTCTTCCCACACCCATCACTCCGATCTACATTGTCCCATTTAATTTTTTTATAGACTCCATGTTAACTTGTTTGTTGTTTTTATTCCCACTGGAAAGTAAGCTTTAAGAAATCGAGAACTTCATCCATCATGTTCACCAGTATTCTATTGCACAGAATAATACCTGGCACATAATAGGTGCTCAATAAATACTTGTTAAAGAAATGAATATAAGTATTCAAGAGAGGTTTTTTTGTTAACTGAAAGGTTTTGGTTAACTGATGACTTTATGCCACAACTGGACTTAGGTGCTAAAAAAGCACTGCTCTCTGTTATAAACAAGTGAGTACCGAGTTGCCCAAGTTGCCCTAACCAGTTTACCCGGGATCTGTGACTTGTTAGTGGTGCTGGAAGAGACTGTGACCAATAACTCCTGGACTCAACTCCTTTTGTTCTGCAAATCTCAGTTTCTTAATGTAGGAAACAGACTTTAAATAACGAATCAGCCTGCCTCTCCCAGGATCCCACAATGTACTTACATGAGGCTGAGACACCAAGACAGAAAGCCTGCGAAGGGTGCCAGTTGGGACCATGACATGAATTACCCATTTATATTGTCAGTTGTGTACTTTGGATAATTCTCAGGGAATTATCCAAAGTAATGTCATGAACCATTCCCAATTTCATATGAAAAATTCCAACATTGATATTATCTGCTATTCCTAATGAGTTCAGCATTTACTTATTTATTTTGTATAATTGAATTTATTGGGGTTATATTGGTTAATAAAAGTGTTTAGGCTTAAGCGGTACAATTCCATAACTCATCATCTATATATCACACTATGTGCTCACCACCCCAAGTCATGTCTCCTTCCAACACCATTTATCCCCCCCACCCCGTTACCTCCCCACCCCCATTTCCCTCTGGCAATGACCATGCTGTTGTCTGTATATGAGTTTGTTTTGTTTTGCTTTTATTGTTTAATCCCTTCACCTTTTCCCACCAGCTCCCCACCCCTTCCCCTTTGACAGCTGTCAGTCTGTTCTCTGTATCTGTAAGTCTGTTTCCATTTTGTTTGTTAATCTACTTTGTTCATTAGATTCCACATATGGGTGAAATCATGTGGTATGTCTTTCTCTGACTTGTTTGTTTTTACTTAGCATAATCCTCCCCAGGTTTGTCCATGCTGTGGCAAGCCTAGTGAGTTGGTACTTCCAACAAGCACATTTTCAGAAATGTCCTTTTTTTTTTTAGATAGTAAAGCAAATCTCACAAGGAGGATTAAGGATTAGGTTATCAATGTAAAGAAAAAATAATCATTCTTAATCATAACTGCATTATGTGAAAAAAGGACTTCCTTTCATTGGATTTTGGTTTCAACCACTATAGGAAATTGACTTCTGAAAAGTTGTCTCAGATAGCTTATCTATAGTCATGATGTGAAAAAAAATTTCCATCAGTATCCTATTATTTCTATACTGCTCAGTTACTTGTGAGCTGAATAAATAAGGCCTGGTGATTTAATAGCATGAGAAGGCTGCTAAGATATGTAGAAGCAAAGATAAAACCTTTTGTACATCCTCCCCAAGAAGATGAACTCGATCAGATGCAGATACGAGCCATGACACTTCCAGAAGCACAGCTGCGCGCCCAGAGCCTTTCCTGCAGAGCTCCGCTTCCAAGGGTGCACAGAACGAAGTGAAGCAGCCGGCCTGAATAAGGTGATTCACGAAGAAAATTTGGTTTTTTGTTAGAGCCATGTGAATATCTCAGAAAAATAGATTTCCAGATTGACTTATTGGGATTATTTTTCATTTTCATTTTCCTTTGCATACTGAATCACAGCTGAATGTTTCATTTCCATCCTTTATTAATGGTGAAATTATGAATTAATGTTACTTGCCCAATTCGTAGCATGGTGCATTGCTTGATAAGATTTTAAAAGATTCTGAGGGAAAAGACGCCCACATCGTGTGAATGTCACATCTCTGGAGAAGAAAGGGCTAGAGCTCTCTGGCTTAGTAGTAACTTGCTAGCCATCAAATTACTGAAAAATACCTGAAATTTTTATCCTTTAAACTTCAAATTCTTTGACCAATGCCCTGACACAGATATCCACATCCTTTGTTTGCTTTTGTTCATCTCACAAATGACATGAAGAGGTGATGCACTGATGAGCTGAAATTGAGTGTGTGCATGTGTGCACTTGTGTGTGAAAAGAAGAACATCTGGTTTCCCAGGGTGTGTCAGAGATGTATGATTCTTAATGACTTCTCTCTAGGATTTACTCATAATCAAATGTTCAAATTCCTCATCCACAAAACATCTGAGCCACACAAAATTAATGGAAGGAAGTGGTAATTGCTCACTAGGGGAACAAAACAGAATTCCACATTAAGAAATCATTGGAAACCCTGTTATCCATTATCACCATCCTACTACAAAAGTTGGAGAAATAAGGCCACAGAAATTAAAGCTGTCTTACCACTCAAATGAAAGGCGGTTTGCCTCCTCATCTAAACTCTTGGGTCTATGCCACATCCCTGGGTCCTAACCCAATGCCCAACAAACCAAAGGGGCTGAATACATGTTTTTGATGATGATGACGATGATGATGATGATGAACTAACTGCCTTTTATTTTTACCATGAAATAGATTCCATACATTTACATAATTACAACCATGTTTCTCCAACCATGCTCCACAAAAGGTACGCATCTTGCAATATTGATGGTCACCTATGAAAAATGGAGGAGAAAAAGGGGTTTCTGAAAGTCAATTACTATTGAGAAACTTGAGCCGTACAAAATTAAATGTTTCACTACCACAGAATTTTTTTTAAACTTTGAAACTTGTTTGTGCATTGTGAAACTCTGAGGCTCAAAGTTTGTAACATTTCCCAAAATTGTTTAATATGAAAAACTTATGAAACTTTGAAGGGCACCTGTGTCTTTCAGAATACAGTTTGGGAAATGCTACATTAGGCAAGTATTAAATGGGTTCCCCCGTAGACAAGAATATGTCCATGGAAAGGTCTTTTCTCTCAGCCTTGGGTTTTGTTTTGTTTTTTTCATCTGTAAACAGATGATAAAAACACCTGCCTCACAGGGTTGTCATGAGAGAGAAATGAAATCAGATATATAAAGGTCAAGCCTGGCACAAAGGCCCACAAGAAATGCTCCTTTGCTGTCCATGTAGGCAGTTTTGTCAGGAAAATAAAATTATCCTGAATTTCACTAGACTTACACACACCTTTGAGCTGTGTGCATTTGAGGGCAGAATCTTGGTGTGTAACACTCATTCTCTGATTCAGGAGGCAAGACAGGCCGGCCGTGGCCACTGCCCACCCCAAATGGGGTTTTCCTTCCTTTGCTTGATAAACATTCACCCGCCACTGCCTTTCTCAATTACATCTGTGATCACTGACACAATCACACACATTTGTAGAGACCCCAACACTCAAGCCTAAATCCAAAACACAGTGCTTCCAATTGCTGACATGGGCTAAGGAATATTTCTTAGCCAAGGATCCTGGGCCAAAGAACTATATCATTTAGGGCAATGCAAGTGCTGAAGAGTGCATTAGAACTGCTTTTTGTTCCTAATCTGTTTTAGCAACACTGTGTGGCCAAGTTGACTAGAATAGACATTTAAATAAAATCTAAGTTGCTCTTCCGGTCAACATGGTGGCATAGGTAAATATCTTAGCACAACCACATCAAAATCACAACTAAAATATAGAACAACCATCTCTCAGAACCATCAGAAATCAAGTTAAATGGAAGTCTGACAACTACAGAATTAAAGAAACCACATCCATCCAGACTGGTAGGAGGGATGCAGACATGGAATGAGTTGATCCCACCCCCATGTATGGTGGATAAAAATTCCAGAGGGATATCCTGGGAGCAAGGAGTCCCAGCCCCACAGCAGGCCCCCCAGCCCAGGATTCCAGTGCCAGGAAGATAAGTCCCCCCAGCTTCTGGCTGCAAACCAGCGTTGACTGAGACAGTGGAAGAAACTGCTGGAGCTTTCTCAGCAGTTCCTCTTAAAGAACCCAGACATGGACTCACCTGCTCAGATTCACTCCTTCTGAGCCCCGGCACTGGGATAGTAGCTTGAAAGGCACCAGTGGCACTTAGTGGGAGGCTGAAGTGTCTAGCATCAAGGAGAGCAGAGACCATTGTCCCTTTTCTGAGCCCTTACCCCACAGAGCCACTGAGCCAGCAAACTGGTGCTATATCTGAGATTCCATCAACCTGGCTAACACAGCTTGCCGGGCCTTGGAGATATCCAGAGATTCTGCCCCACCCAACTTCTGGGCCCACCCAAGTTGCTTTTCCATATGAATGGCTGATCTTGGCAGATGCTTCACAACTTTCTAAATCCTCTCTCAAACAAGCAACAGCTGGCCTCAGGGAGCTGCAGGCCCAGTACTTGGAGCTGCCAGGCTAGAGTCACAGCTTCCCTACACTTGGGAATCACCAAGCCCAGCACAAGTAGAAACTATATCAGATTGTTTTATAGCTCAGATAGGCGGCCCTGCACTAAACACAGGTGGGGGCTGACCTTGCCTGCACCACCCAGGAAACCCCAGAGCCAGTGCACCCAGTGCCCAGTGGTCAGCTATAGACCACGTCAGAGCACCACCACGCTGCCCCTGTACAGCTGATCCTCTACAGAGGGAGGAGGTTGGTGGTCAGTGGTCACAGCCAGTCCTTGCAGGCCTCGGTAAATCTCTCCCATTGACCTGACAACAGCAATCAAGGCTCAACTACAAGAGGAGGGTGTACTCAGCCCACAAGAAGGGTGCACCTTGAGTACCCAGCTTGGATGATTGATAGTGGAGGCCGTGCCACTGGACCCTATAGGACACCTACTTCATTAGGCCACACTACCAAGGCAGGGAGTCAAACAGCTCTACCTAAGACATAAAAACAAACACAGGGAGGATGCCAAAATGAGGAGACAAAGAAACATGGTCCAAATGAAAGAACAGATCAAAACTCAGAAAAAGAGCTAAACGAAATGGAGATAAGCAATCTATCAGATGCAGAATTCAAAACACTGGTTATAAGGATGTTCAAGGAACTTAGTGAGGACCTCAACAGCATAAAAAAGACCAAGGATACACTAGTTGAAATGAAGGACAATTTACAGGGGAACAACAGAGTGGATGAAGCCAAGAATCAAATCAATGATTTGGAGCATAAGCAACCAAAAAACAACCAATTAGAACAAGAAAAAATAATCCAAAAACATCAGGATGTTACAAGCGGCATCCAGGACTTCAAGTGGTCCAACATTTGCTTGATAGGGGTGCCAGAAGGAGAAGAGAGAGCAAAACATAGAAATCTATTTGAAAAAGTAGTGAAAGAAAACTTCCCTAATTTGGTGAAGGAAATAGACATGCAAGTCCTGGAAGCACAGAGTCCCAAACAAGATGCATGCAAAGAGGCCCACTCCAAGACACGTCAAAATTAAAATACCAAAGGTTAGAGATAAAGAGAGAATCTTAAAAGCAGCAAAAGAGTTTAGTTGCCTACAGGGGAGTTCCCATAAGACTGTCAGCTGACTTCTCAAAAGAAACTTTGCAGGCTAGAAGGTATTGGCAAGAAATATTCAAAGTCATGAAAATCAAGGACCTACAGCCAAGATTAAATTCCTCTGCCCAAAAAACAGATAAAGAGCTTCCCAGACAAAAAAAAAAAACTAAAAGAGTTCATCATCACCAAACCATTATTATATGAAATGTTAAAGGGACTTATTTAAGAAAAAGAAGGTCAAAACTGTGAACAATAAAATGGCAATACATACATATCTATCAACAATTGAATCTAAAAACAAACTAAGTAAACAAGAACAGAGACAGAATCATGGATATATAGAGTGTTTGATGGTTGTCATATGGGAGGAAGGTGTTGGGGAATGGGTGAAGAGGTGAGGGGGTTAAGAAGTACAAATAGGTAATTACTGAACAGTCATGGGGATGTAAAGTACAGTAAGGAAGTGAAGTAGCTAAAGAAGTTTTACACGTGACACACGGAAAAGAACAATGTGTGGGGATTGCCTGAGGGAGTGGGGGTTGCTGGTGGAGGGCAGCAAAGGCGGGAAAATCAGGACAACTATAATAGCATAATCAAAAATATATAAGTAAAATAAATAAAATAAGAAATAACATTTAAAAACAGAACTAGAAAAAATTTTTTAATCTAAGTTGCACAAGCAGGCCCTCAAAATTCATCGGTGATGCATTTGCACCCCCTGCTGGCGAAACTTCCCAAATGCTCAGACTGTTTTGTACTGCTTTTCCTTTCCCTTGTTTTTGTTTTTTGTTTTTCGGTTTTTTAAATATAAGTGTTTCATTTTAATTCAATTTTCTGGCACACAAATTAGTAACAATTATCAATAAAACGGTAATCAGAATGCACGGAATTCTTTAAAATTACTACCTCATTTCAACCCTCACTTCAGAGAGGTATCTTTGTCAAAAACCACTTAAGGGAACTCCTGTTGGGCTGTAATCATGGAGTATATGTTATTGTTCTTTAAATTGTAAAATATTCCATAAAAGGCAATTTGTGTAGGCATCCTGCTAGCAGAGCACATAGGTTCTAATTTTTATTTATCATAGATATAACTTACTGTTCATTTTACATGACCTATCCCTTAGGGCTGCCAAATTTAGCAAATAAAAATATCCCCCATGTACTTAATGGAATATACTTATTCTAAATACCTATACAAAAAATATTAAATATTGAGTAACAACAGTACCCATTTTCTATCTGAAATTCGAATTTAACTGGGTTTCCTGATTTTACCTGGAGAACTTACCTCATTTTATGAGAAATTATTTTCTCTTACAATATTCAGTTTTTATCCTACTGTGATAATGAATAAAAGCAAAATATCTCTTTCTGTTTTTCTATTTCTGCCCTCACATTCTTTGAGACACTGCATAGGTCTTAACATATCAAAGCCTAAAGCAAAAAAAAAAAAAAATGAATTAGCAGAGTCAGCTAAGCATGAGATTAAAAACATTTGTTCTTAAAAGTTACTTAATTAATGGATGTATTGAATGAAAAAATCCTGAATTCCTAAACATCTTTTATGGAGCAACAAAGATACTATAATGATACTAAATGATACTAATGATATTTAGTATAAAGATACTAATAAAATGTTTTGTTTCATTTTGTTTTCAGTAAATTTGAGAACAAGGGCACCTAGGATGCAACATAAGTCAGTGAATTTCAAGCCAGCACAGTAGAATTAATCACATGTGGAAGCTTTCGATCTCAAGGAACCCAGACCCCATCTGCAGACCAATTAAATCAGAATCCCTGCAGTGGGATCCCAAGGAACCTTAGGGCTTAAAAGCAGCCCAGGCAATTTTAGTATGCAGCCAAGGTGGCAAACCACTGTCCTGAGGCCTAGAAGTCCCTTCAGGAAGTGCTTCTTGCCTTTGAGGTGCATGCAAACCAATGGGCATTTCTAACTAGCTTCCAGTTCAAGTCGTTACTGCTGGGCCAAGGACCACACTTAGAGGAGCAAGAGTTTAGAAGAAGCCAGAAAGGAAAAGGCAGTTTACGTCGATATGGAATGACATAATGTCTGTGTGAACTGAGAATGCAGGGTACTCGTAACCACATTACCATAATGGTAATTGCCCTAGACCAAGGAGGGAGAGGGAAAGGACACCTTACCTCAAAGTGGTCGTACAGCGGGTCACTGTACCACCTTCAGTGACTGTGTCCTGTCACAGTATCCCAGACTGGCCAAAAGGAGTGAATATTTGCTCCTGATGACTTTTTCAGCGATGGTGCAAGAATTTGCATTAGATCATTTTATGTGCAGCATCTCAAATATGCAGTAATTTAGAGCATACAAGCTTAGATCATATTATAATTTAGCTCATAGTTCATTTCCATCGACCTTTTTTAACTGTTTTAGTCTGCTGGAGCTTAGAGCAGCAATATGCAGATTGTGCGCCCACATGCTGCTGATCAAATCAACCCTTGAAAGTGTAATTGGTAAATCTCCTCGTGTGCTTTTGAAAAATTAATCAAGACAGGTTTGGTGAACCTTTGCTGAGAGAGTCTCTTTAGGACAAATGACTTGGTTCCCAGTGTATTTGCCATAAAGGAAAACTCCAGCTGCAAATCCCAAGGTGACCCATTTGTCTCGCTTGGATGGAGCGTAATGACTTCTTAAGCACTGCGAATAATTCTGCTGGTTTAAAATCAATTTGGTTAATACAATTAAACGAAACTGTTTGATCCTTCAGGTTCAAAAACCATCAATTCGACCATACATTAACATTTTAATATGGAAACTGCCACCTTTATCTTGCAAAGCCTCCTAACAATGTTCCGTGGCAATACGTTGTAGAAAGAGGTGCATATAATGTTGTCTTTAACATCTCTCCAGAATCAGTCATAAGCGTTGGTACTAAAATATTTTTTCCTCAAGCACTTACTTATATTTTGCCTCAAAATTAATGCCTTTGTCAGGTCTTCTTCGTGTATTCACCAGAAAAGGCAGGAGTTCCATGCAGGGCCTCAAGTTCCACTCGGTAGCCAATCTCCCTACCCCACCACCTTCAAAGTGACAAGACCTGCTTGCAGCAAAAAAGCAGGGTCGACAATATTTTCAGTTCTCGTTTTAATGACTCGGTCATTGCTGTGGAACACTGGTGACTGTTGGAACTCACTTCTCCGTTTTTCCTGTAGGGTACCACTCCTCCTTCGGGTCTCTTTGACCAGACCCTCTCCACCTCTTCTTTCTCCGACAGAACCCCTGATGTTGGTACGCCCCAGTCCTCAGCCCGCTCCGTTTCCCATTTTATTTATTCCCCTTCGTTCTATGGCTTCAACTGTCACACTTGGGACAGCTCCATCCGTAACTCCAAGCCTGGCATTTCCTCCAAGCTCCAGATCCATGCTGCTCGACAGGGTAGCTATTAGTCACATGTGGCAAATAAGTTTAAATTCATTAAGAATAAATAAAATGTAAAATACCACTCCTCACACTAGCCATGTCTCAGTGTTCAGTAAGCATGTCTGTCTGGTGTAGCTAGCGGAGCGTTCAGATAATGAAGGTCTCCAATGTCACAGGAAGTCAGTCTATTGGACAGGGATCGCTAGATAACAATAGCTGATAACACAGGGTGGGGCCGAAGTAGGGTCGCAGTTGTTCGAACGGAAAATAACACAATAACTAACAAATAACAATACAAGAATAAACTCTGCTTCGCGTGCCCCCGACTGTAACCCTACTATTGCCACACCCTGTGTGTGTGCCAGGCACTCTTCCGGGCCTCTGTCTCGTTTGTTAATTTAATCCTCACAACAAACCTTTGAGGTACTTACAGTCGTCAGAGTCACAGAACCAGAACCCAGTGCTGGTTGCTGGACCCCGGGAACGGAGACTGGGGAGTCGCTGTTTAATGGGTACAGAGTTTCAGTTTTGCAAGATGAACCTAGCTCTGGAGATGGAGGACGGTGAGGGCTGCACAACGTAAATGCCCTTAATTCCACTTAACTGTACACTGAAAAGTGCTTCAGGTGGTACATTTTGTGTGTGTGGTAGCACAACAAAAACCAGCAAACCAGGTTTGTACTAAACACGTTTAAGACTGTGGTGAAGCTAGTGTGCACTGTAGCTCTGGAAATGAGTGTTTGGGACTCCTCCGTCCACAGAAAACTGGTGCCAGCATTAAGTCTATGAAGGAGAATCCAGTTAAAATGGGAACTTGATGGTAGACAGTGAAAAAAAAAAGGTGTCCTGGGGACTATAGCTCGAAAAATGATGAAAGTAAATTTAGCATCTATTTAACAGCGTCTAGATAAAGATTCCAACTGTTTGCTCCTGCTTAAAACAAGACTCATTGGTTATATTGACATAATAGTTTAGAAAATATTATAAAAAACAACTGAATGCACATTAATTAATTTTTAAATAATATGCACATGTTCAAAATTCAAAAGTTTTAAAAGTAACACTGTTAAAAGTTAATAGTAACACTTCCTCCCTCTTCAATATCCACTTCACTTATCCGAATGAAGATATTTCCCTTCCCCTGTCAATGCCCAGCTGTTTTTACTTAGCGACGTATCATGGAAACCACTCCATGTCAAGAGTATGTGTATTCAAATAACAACTGTCAAATTACTCTCCTTAGAGGTTATAGTCTAGTTACACCCTCACTAGCCATGTATGATAGTGCATCATATTTTTTAATTTACTTGTATTAAATTAGTTTCAGGTGTATAACATAATGACTAGCTGTTTGTGTACAGTGTGAAATGATGACCATGATAAGTCTAGTAACACGCTTCACCTTCCATACTCACCAGAACAATATTTTCCTTGGGTGATGAGAAATTTAAGAGTAACTCTTAGCAGTCCTCAAACACGCAATACAGTATCCTAAGCTATAATCACCATGCTATACTTTATAGCTCCACAATTTAGTTTATAGCTGGAAGTTTTTACCTTTTGACTACCTTCCCCTCCTAGGCCCCACTCTCCACCTCTGGCAACCACCAATCTGCTCTCTGTATCTATAAGCTTGGTTTTCTGGAACTTGTTTTGGTTTGTTTTTCTTAAAGATTGCACAGATAAGTGAGATCACACTGTATTTGTCTTCCTCTGTCTGACTTATGTGAAATAAGAAAGTATATAGATCACATTTTCTTTATCCATTCATCTATCTATGCACGCTTAGGTGGCTTCCTTACCTTGGCTATTGTAAATATAAATAATGCCACGGTGAACATGGGCGTGCACATATCTTTTCAAGTTAATGTTTTCATTTTCTTTGGATAAATACCCAGAAGTGGACTTGCTACATTACATGGTAGTTCGGTTTTTAATTTAGTGGCTGCACCAACGTACATTTCCACCTGCAGAGCTCAAGGGTTCCCTTTTCTCCACACCCTCGCCAATACTTACCTGTCTTTCTAACAGCTGTGTGGTGCTAGCTCATTGTGGTTTTGATTCACATTTCCCTGATGATGAGAGAGGTTGAGCATCTTTTTATATACCTGTTGGCTATCTGTATGTCTTCCGTGGAAAAAAATGTCTTGAGAAAAATATCTATTGTTTGGTTTTTATTATTGAGTTGTATGGATTCTGTATATTTTTTGGCTATTAACCCATATCAGATACATGATTTGTGAATATTTTCTCTCATTCTCATTCCCTTTTTTTTGAGTGTTTCTTTTGCCGTGCAGGAGGTTTTTGGTTCCACATATATAATATTTTTGACATTTGTGAGTGTGAAACAAACGAGAGGTGAAAACAGCTGTCATAGTTTACACACCTCTTATTATGAGATCACACAAGTGTCATGCTTAAGAGGCACTATTTCTATTTTCTCCCATATCATTTGCTTATTTTTCTGTTGTTTTATATAGATGTAAAAAATTTAGTCATCATTTTATTATAAAATAACAGGTAGTTCATGATTCATTGTTGAAAATACTTTTATTCAGCTTTTTTTGAAGGTTTTAAATATGTCATTAAGTATATCAATATAACTTTTTGTAGTTTCTTGATCTTTGTGTTACTTTAGGCTTTGCAGTTCTAAGAGTATAAAAAACTTCCATGTTCTGCCATGTTTATGGCTTTCTTTTCTTTTAACATCTTTGATATCTTTGGGGTTTGTTTAGGTACAGGAATGAGTTAGGGATTTAACTTGATTTTTCCAGATGTCCCCAGTTTTCCCCAAACCATTTATAGAGTATTCCATTCTTTCCCACTATGTTTACCTCCCCCCACCTTTTTCTTAATGTTTACGTTTTTGATTTGAGACTCAGGTCACATAGCTTCTCCTCTCCCTGGAATTGGGTACAAGTGTCCTCAGGAACCAGGTAGTTTGCTCAACATTACCCTTCTCCACAGCCCTTCCCCCACCTCCCCTACCCCACGCCAAGGCCTTCACACAGAGGGTCTCCTCTCATCTGGAAGCCTCCTTCCCGACCCCTTCACTTGCTATGTCCTCTTCATACTTCAGGTCCCCATTTAAATGTCACTTCCTCTAGGTTCGCTGCCCTGTTATACATACCCATATCACCCCATGCTTCTTGCTCTTTGACACAGCTACTCCCATGATGACAAAGATCCAATCCATGTTGGCCACTTCGGTATCCCTGGTGCCTACATCAGTACTAATGGACAGTGAGTGCTTAACAAATATTTGTTGGAGAAATGCAATGTCTGCTTTTCCTTCAGAGTGATTCCCCTCCTCAGGTTGTGGTTGTGAGAAGGAGGGCGAGTGATAGTTCCCTCAGTGAGCCCCAAGTCAGCCACCTGATTCTCAGAGGCTCCTCAAGGCCTCCTACTAATAAGTGTCCAGCCCAGTGGCCTGCCTGGCCCCTTCCAGGCATGTCTGGCTCTGACCCTACAGACCCAAAGATACTCTGGAACTTACTAGGTTTCAGAAAAAGAAACATTACTGGAGAGTTTCCTTAACCCAATTTGATTTTTCACCCTCTTATTTTACCACCTTGGATGTGAGCCAATATGAATGCAGTTAGCACTCAACAGTAGCAGTCCCTTGCCACTTAGGATGTCACATGATTAATTTTTTTCCTCTTAATTTAGTATTTGTACCTGTTAAATGAACAATATTGTCCTTATTAAATCCCAGATGTTCTATTTGGTAATTTCCATAGAACCCAATTCTGCTCTTTGGAACTCTAACACTTGCATTGTCAAAGTTAGAAGCGGAAACCAGTAGGAAAGATCAAGAAGAAAGAAAATAATGCAAAAAAATGCAGGTTATTAGAATGCGTGGCTCTTGCTTCTCAAATATTTTAAATTCAGGAAAAAAGTTTTAGAATTCAAGTGCAATATTATTATCAACATAAATTAACATTTAATTAAATATACACTAAGGGTATTGTTCTGAAGTGAGTTTAATTAACAAATAACTAGGTTTGGTAACATCTTGGCTGAATATCCCTCTCCCCTGAGAAGGGGAAGTTGAGTAGTTGAAATAATATTGTCTGATTGCTGCAGACTAAGATTACCCTGTTTCATTCTTCTGCCTGCCCTTCCTTCTCTCTCCCAAGGGCAAAAATGAACAAAACAATGGTTTTTCTAATTGTTTAGCAGTCAATTTCCTAACTAGAAAGACTGTGTAATAATGCCATTTCTTGTGATTTTAGCTCTTTAAAAATCATTATTGCATTTAGAATTTGATGCATATTAATCTTAACTCCTTTCCCCCAATTAAAAAAAAAAAACTTAATTGTGAAAAATCTCAAACATGTGCAAAGTACCCAGAATACTATAATGAATATCCTCGCACCCAGCACTCAGGTTTGACAATTTCAACATCGTGCCGCCTTGTTTGATCTATACCCCGCCTACTCTTCACCTGCCATTCAGCTCTTTTTCAAGGTAAATTTCACATATACTGAGATGTCCAAATATCAGCTGTACAACTTTAACAATGGGTACATCTGTGTAACCTTCATCACAACGAAGATATAAAACACTCCCATCACCTCCAAAAGTTCCTTCTCCTTTGTCCTAATTTTTTGTCCTCTCCCCCACCCTCCAGGCAACCACTGTTCTGATTTTCTTTTAACATAAATTAGTTTGGCCCGTTCTATAATTTCATATGCACAGAATCATCAAGTAAGTGCTTTTTTATATCTTAAGTTCTTCTAGTCAGTATAACGTCTGTGAGCTTCGTTCTTCTCATTGTGCGCATCAGTAATTCTTTCCTTTTTATTGCTGAAAAGTGTCATGGATCGACTATATCACAGCTTGTTTATCCACTCTTCTGTTGGTAGACATTTGGTTGTTTTCAGTTTTGAGGGTTTATAAATAAGGCTGTTATAAACTTTCTTGTACAAGTCTTTTTGTGGATTTGTTTTCATTTGTCTTAAGTAAAATACCTCACTTGGAACAGTAGAGTCAAAGGGTAGATGTATGTTTAACCTTACAAGAAACTGCCAGGCCTTTTTCCAAAATTATTCTACTATTTTACATTCTCACCAGTAATGTAGGAGTATTTTGTTTCTTCACATCCTAATAAATTTTTCTAGCGGTCTATTAAATTTTTTGCATTTCTAGTGTGTGTGTGGTGGCTTCTCGTTGTGGTTTTAATTTCCATTCTTTGATGACTCATGAGAGTAAACATTTTTCGTGTTCGTTGATCATGTGTTCAGTTCTGTGTCATCTTTTGTAAAGTGTCTGTTCAAGTGTTTGTGCTATGTTTTTATTGAGTTGTTTTTTGAGTTATAAAACTTTATATTTTCACATAAGTAGGCTTTCTCAGATAAATACATATACTCTTCAAATCCATAGTTTGCCTAAGTCTTTAATTTTAAATGAAGTCTAATTTATTAATTAAAGATATCTTATGGTTCTCTTCACTTTCTGTGTCTTTGATGCAGTTTGATTTGCTCTGAGTCAGTTTTTGTATATGGCATTACATAAAGGTCCAAAGTCCTCGGTTTGCATGTGGATTTCCAGTGTTCTAGGCATCATCTTACACTGCCTTTTCCTCATTGAATGGTCTTGGTACTCTTGTCAAAAGTCATATAATCATATCTGCGAGGGTTTATTATTTATGAATTTTGAGACGTATTTTTCTGTTTCTGCAAGAAAAAAGTCATTGATATTTTGATAGTGATTGCACTGAAGCTGTAGATCACTTTGAGCAGTACCAACATCTTAACAATATTAAGGCTTCCAAACAATCAAATAACATGGAATGTTTTTCCATTTATTTATGTTTTAATATTTTTCAATGATAATTTGTAGTTTTCATTGTAGAAGTCTTTTACATGCTCTGGGTAGTTAATTCTTAAGTATTTTATTCTTTTTTATGCTATTGTAAATGGAATAATTTTTTAATTCCCTTTTCAGGTTACTTTTCTTTAGTGTATAGAAATACCACTGATTATTCTGTGTTGACTTTGTATCCCACTACTTTGTTGGGCTTTATTACTTCTAACAGTGTGTGTGTGTGTGTGTGTGTGTGTGTGTGTGTGTGTGTGTCTGGAATCCTCAGTGTTTTCTACATTTAAGATTGTATCTTCTGCAAAGAGAAATACTTTTATTTCTTCCTTTCCAATTTGGGTGTTTTTTTCTTTTACTTGCCCATTAGGACTTCCAGTCTCATGTTGAATAGAAGTGGCAAAAGCAGGCATTCTTGCCTTGTTCCTGATCGTAGAGGAAAAGTGTTCTTTCATATTGAGTATGATGTTTAGTGTGGGTTTTCCATATATGGCTTTTATTATGTTGAGGTAGTTTCCTTCTATTCCAAGTTTGTTGAGTGTTTTTATCAAGTGTGTTTAATTTTGTCAAATGCTTTTCCTGCATCAATGAGATGACTATGAGGTCTTTTTCCTCCATTGTTAATATGGTATATTTTATTGGTCAATTTTCAGATGCTGAACCATTCTTGCACTCCACGAATAAATCCCACTTGATCATAGTTATGATCCCTTTATTATGCTGCTGATTTTGGTTTGTTAGCATTTTTGAGGGGGGGTTAACAACGTTCATAAGGGATATCAGTCTGTAGTATCTTCATCAGGGTTTCATATCAGAGTAACTCTGGCTTCATAGAATGAGTTGGGGAGTGTACCCTCCTCTTCAATTTTTCAGAAAGTTTGAGCAGGATTGGTGTTCTTTAAATGTTTGATAGAATTCACCAATGAAGCTAGGGATTTTCTTTGTCAGCAGACTTTTGATTACTGATTCAATTTCCTTACTAGTTATAGGTCTAATCATATTTTCTAATTCCTCATGGTTTGGTGTAGGTAGGTTTTGTGCTCCAATTTGTGGATATATAGTTGCTCACAGTACTCGCTTATAACCCTTTTTATTTTTGTAGCATCAGTAGTAATGTCCCCACTTTCACTTCTAATTTTAGTAATTGAGGTCTTTTTTTAGTTCATCTTGCTAAAAGTTTGTCAAGTTTGTTGATTTGTTCAAAGAAGCAATTTTTTGCTTCACTGATTTTTTTCTATTTTTTTTATTCTGTTTCATTGGTCTCTGCTCAAATCTTTATTATTTCTTTCTTGTTTTAATTTTTTTATTTTAGATTATTCAGTACAATTTCTATCCTTTATTCCCATTCCAGCCCACCCACCCATCCCTCCCATTTCCAACCCCCCTAGTTTTGTCCATGTGTCCTCTATATTTGTTCCTGTAAACCTTTC
>CM052539.1:49532304-49579673 GCA_028533065.1 Trachops cirrhosus | reverse complement strand
TATTTCGCTTAGCATAATGCTTTCCAGCTCCATCCATGCTGTTGCAAAGGGTATGAGCTCCTTCTTTCTTTTGGCTGTGTAGTATTCCATTGTGTAAATGTACCATATTTTTTTGATCCATTCATTTACTGATGGGTACCTAGGTTGCTTCCAGCACTTAGCTATTGTACATACACAAAAATAAATTCACGGTGGATAAAAGACTTAAATATAAACCGTGACACCATTAAAGTCCTAGAGGAGAACATAGGCAGGAAAATCTCAGATATTGCACACAGAAACATTTTTACTGACACGTCCCCTAGAGCAAGGGACATAAACGAAAGAATAAACAAGTGGGATCTCATAAAAATAAAAAGCTTCTGCATGGCTAAAGAAAACAGTATTTAAATAAAAAGAGAACCAACTGTATGGGAAAATATATTTGCCAATGATATTTCTTTCTACTAGCTTTGGATTTAGTTTGCTCTCCTTTTTCTAGTTCCTTAAGTTGAAGAGTTAGGTTGCTGATTTCAGATCTTTCTTGTTTCTTAACATAAACGTTTAGAGCTATAAATGTCCCTTTTAGCACTGCTTTTGCTGTGCCCCATACATTTTGGTATGTTGTGCTTTTGTTTTTTTTCATCTCTAAGTATTTCTAATTTTCCTTGTGATTTCTTCTTTGACCCATTGGCTGTTTAAATGTGTTATTTAGCCCTAACCAGTGTGAATCAGTTGGTTGGGCATCATCCTGCAAAGCGAAAGGTAGTCAGTTTGATTCCCAGGGCACATGCCTGCGTTATGGGTTCAGTCCCCAGTCCAGGCGCATACGAGAAGCAACCAATCGATGTTTCTCTCCCAAACTGATGTTTCTCTCCCTCTCTTACTCCCTTCCTTCCCCCTCGCTCTAAAAATAAATAAAATCTTTTAAAAACAATGCAAAGTGTTCTTTAACCTCCACAAATTTATGAATTTTTCAAATTTCCTTCTGTTATTAATTTAACTTCATTCCTTCATGATCACAGATGTATGATATCTATCTTTTAAATATATTGAGACTTAACTTTTGGCCAAACATATGGTCAACTTGGAAAATGTCCCATGTACACCTGAGAAGAATGAGCATGCTTTTGTTGTTGCCTAGTGTTCTGCACTCGTCTGTTAGATCTCATTGGCTTCCTATGTTATTCAAGCCCTCTGTATCCTAAGTTGTCTTCTGTCTGGTTCTATCCATTACTGAGAGTGGGGTAGTGAAGTCTTCAACTATCATTGCATTGAATAGAACTTCTATTTCTCTCTTCAATTCTTCTGATTTTTGCTTTATATATTTTGGTGATCTGTTAGTATATAAATGTTTATAATTGTTATATCTTCTTGTTCAATTGAATTTTTATTAATATATAATGTTTTTGTCTCTTGTAATCTTGATTTAAAGTCTATTTTGTCTACTGTTAGTATAGCTACCCCTGCTCTCTTTTGGTTACTATTTACATGGAATATCCCTTTCCATCCTTTCATTTTTAATCTATTTGTGTCTGCATCTTAAGTGTTCTATAGACATCTTATAGTTGGGTAGTATTTTTTTCCATTCTGCCAATCTATCTTTTAATTGGAAAGTTTAATTTATTTACATTTGAAGTAATTACTGATAAGGAGGGATTAACTTTTGGCATTTTGCTATTTTTTACGTATCTTGCAGATTTTTCTCTCCCATTTCCTGCATTATTCTCTTCTTTTCTATGTAACTGATTCTTTGTAGTGAAACATTTAAATTGTTTTCACATTTCATTTTTGTAAATTCAATGGCTATTTTCTTCATGGTACCATGGGGATTATACTTAAGAACCTAAAATTTTAACATTCTATTTTGAATTTATACCAGCATAACTTCTTTAACACACAAAAATTCTGCTTCTTTAAAATTCTATCACCCACCCTTTCAGTTTATTTCATAAAACTATGTATTTATACATTGTTTCCTAAAACATAAATAATTCTTTTAAGTATATTAGTATCTTAAAATATGTACAACAAAATGTGGCATTGCAAACCATTATTTCTCAAATATTCTCTCTGCCCCTTGCTCTCTCTCTCTTCTCCTTCTGGGGCTCTCACAATACAAATGTTCAATTTGATGGTATCCCACAGGTCCTTCAGGCTATTACATCTTTTGTTTGTTTGTTTTAGAGAGAGGGAGGGGAAAGAGAGAAAAACATCAATTTGTTGTTCCATTTATTTATGCATTCATTGGTTAATTCTTGTATGTGCCCTAACTGGGGATCGAACCCACAACCTTGGTGTATCAGGGTGATGCCTAAACAACCTGAAGTACACAGCCAGGGCTGTTCCATTTTCTTTGATTTTTTTCTTCTGATCCTCAGACTCAGTAATTTTCATTGTCTTGTCTTCAAGTTCACTAATTATTTCTTCTACCTATTCAATCTGCCTTTGAATCCCTAAGTAGATTTTTCATTTGTTATTTTACTTTCCAGTTTCAGAATTTCTTTTTGTTTCCCTTTTAAGTCATCTATCTCTTTGTGAATATTTCCATTTTGTTCATACATCATTTCTTGACTTTCTCCACACCTTACTTTAGTTCTTTCAGCATCTTTAAAACAATTGTTTAAATTATTTGTCTAGTAGATCCACTATCAGTTCTTTTCCAAAGAGTGTCGGATTTTTTTTCCCTTTGAGGTATACATTCCTGTCTATGCCTTGTGTGTCCTTTGTATGCCTTGTGTGTGTGTGTTTTTATATGAAAACTGGACATTTGAATCTAATGATGAGGAACTCTGAAAATCAGATTCTCCCCCTTCCCTAGGGTTTGCTGTTATTTGGGGTTTGAGGGATTTTCTGTTGTTTTGGGGGGAGGGGGATTGGGAGTGTTGTTGTTATAGGCTGTCTCGGTGTCAAAGATCTACCTGATGTATAAATTTAAGGTCTTCCTGGCTCTCTTCTGAGCTTGCACCTTTTCCTGGGCATGCATAGTGACTTTCTAATTTTCCCTGTATATGCCGCTATTTTTTAATGTTCTAGTCTTCAGCCCTGGCCGGTGTAGCTCAGTGGATTGAGCTCGGGCCTGTGTACCAAAGCGTGACCAGTTCAATTCCCAGTCAGGGCACATGCCTGGGTTGCAGGCCAGGTCTCTAGTAGTGGGCATGTGAGAGGCAACCACACACTGATGTTTCTCTCCTCTCTTTCTCTCTCCCTTCCCTTCTCTCTAAAAATAATAAAATCTTTAAAAAAATAATAATAATGTTCTAGTCTTCAATGTCTGGCTCCCAAAAGGGGGGATAAATATCAATAGGAAAAGAAGACATCCGCCCTTTAAATACCCTGTAGGTCACTTCAGCCAGATGACAAGCAGGTTGCAGAAATGTGAGGTGCAACAGTGCCACCATCTCTTTATCTGAAGATCTGTGAAAAGCAGCAGCGATCAGAGCAGATCCCAAATACATGGAGGACAGGGTGCTTCTTTGCCCACCCTGGCTCCCACAATCTGTGCACAACCTGTTCCAGGAAAACACGCAGAGCTGCCTGCCACAGGGCACAGTGTGGGAGATGGAGAGCCATTACTGCGCTAAGGGCTAAAATTGATCAAAATTAGCTTCAATAGACCACCTAAGACTCCCCCTGGAAATTGCAAGCCTTCAACAAGCTCTAGAAGTCCAAAAATGTACATCAGACAGATCCAGCCAGTGCAATTTTCTCAGTGGGGAGACAGGCTTCTGCTGTTTCCTATTCCGCCATCTTCCCAGAATCCTCGAACCATGTTTTAATGTTTAATAAGTTCCTAAGCTTGAGTTATCACTTTATAATTTATATTTAATCAAATTTTAACTCAATGAAGTTAGCAGGATTCTTTATTTTATCTTTAAACCTTTAATTAGCCACCATTACACACAGGCATTACTGTCTTAGTCTGGACATGGGCCAAGAGATGTTTGCTGGGACTTAACTGTTAAGGGAGATGGAGAAAACGACCATGTTTTCTGAATTCAAAACTCAGATTAGGGCTTGACAAGAGATTTAAGAACGATTATGCAAAAAATCCTATAAATATATAAAAATTAAGTTCAGTTGCATTATAAATTTAATGCACTGGCCTTTACTTAAAAAAACTTTTAAAAGAAAGAAAAGAAAGGAAAAATCTAATCAAGACTGTCCACAGAAAGTTAAGCCACACAGACTCCACATATATTTGAAAGAAGAGCCAGGAGTGGGAAGGCACTGATCATTGACTGAATTATTTCCAGCTCTCATTCCTTATATGTTTTGATCATAACCACATCACAATAAATGTCCCATAAAGACATCAGTACATTTTTCTTTGAGGCTGATCCTGGCCGGCAGGATCCTTGTATGTTGTGGCTGCTTGTGAACAAATACACATGGACAACAGAAGTCCTGTGGAGAAAAGGGACGGCATGGCCACTCTCTGAGAGAGAGGGTGAGAGGGCCAGAGAGAGCCAGTTCCTGCCTGGACAGGCTTTTATTGCTCCTCTGGGTACATTGCATGGAGGGTAGTCCTCTTTTACTGAGCACAGGTTCACTGCAGGGGATTACCTTTTACAGATAACAAAGGAAAGAATGTTGCTAATTACTTCAAAGGGAAGGATGTTGTAAAGGGAAAAGTGGTTCAACCGGTCACACTCCATACTTGGGAGGTTTAGCACAGACTTTAGGAAGTTACAGTAAGCACTTGCTGCATCAGTTCAGGGTGAGAGAGTTTTAGCAAAAGCAAGTCTCATAGCAGTCTAGGTACAATGCAGGCCTGATTCCCCACAGGAAAACCTCTCCATGGGTGTGGTCCTGTGTGCCACTCACTCCCCACTGGTTATCCACGTGAGTGCTGAGCTACAATTCCATACCATGCGAAGCAATTCCCTACACTTAATCTTTACACTTAATATAAACAAATACCAACACTGGTCACCTATCAACATCATACTACAGTACCACTTCACAGTTTTCTTAATCAAATCTAAAAAAAATGTAATAAAAAATAAAATCACAATAATAAAAAACACAAGTACAATGTAGAAAATACCAAAATGTAATTTTATTTGCCTTACTTACCAGATGCTAAGCTATACAATTTTTGCCTTGGAGTTTAAGGCAGTTTCATTTTTCACCACTTACTTTTTCTGATCATATGCTAGAATCAGCATCTTTTATTTTATCTGTATTTAATTTATTGTTTATGTTTCATACATTTGTGCATTTGAGAATCATATTTTCTCCATGATCACTGAAGCTCTGTAACATAAAATGTCATTTCCTTCATATATTTGAGTAATACCGATCACGGTTTTGAAAGTCTCTATGAGCATATTTTGCATAAGTCTTGTTATGAGGGATCCTTCCAAAAGGTTCATGGTCATTGAAACAAGATTCAAAAACTTCATCAACCGCCTTTTCAGCTACTTCTTTGCTGATATTCCTAACAGCCAGGATAGAAAGGATGGCTCTGTCTCTCACACAAGTCTAAGGGGAAAAAAAGTATGTGCCTTTAATTTTATATGAAAATTTAAACGTGAAATAATAACATTTTACATAGTGTCTGAACCATAATCAAAATTCAGTTTCCTATTATTTTATTCAGTCATTCCAAAGAAGAAACATAACTCTTAAATTACAGAACATATTTTAAAACAGAACTAAATTCTATTTGGCTTAATATTTGTATTCTTGACTTCCAGTCAAGATCGCAGCATAGATAAACATGGTTTGCCTCCACATACAACCACATCAAAATTACAACTAAATTATAGAACAACCATCACTCAGAACCATCAAAATCAAGTTGAATGGAAATCTAACAACTACATCCATCCAGACAGCTGGGAGGAGAAGACACACAGAACAAGACAGTCTCGCATCCATGTATGATGGATAAAAATTAGGGAGGGAAATCTTAGAAGTGAGGAGTCCCAGCCCCAAACCAGGGCCCCCAGCTCAGGGTTCCAGAGCCAGGAAGATAAGTCCCCATAACTCTGGCTGCAAAAACCAGCAGGGATTGAATAAGTGGAAGAAACAGCTAAGGTCCAAAGCAATCCCTCTTACACAACCCACACATGGTCTTACTCAGACTCACGCCCTCTGAGCTCCAGCACCAGGGTAGCAGCTTGAAAGGCACCAGTGGCATAGAGAAACCGAGGTGTCTACCATCAAGGCAAAAGCTGGGGGACAGCTTTCTCCCAGACAGAAAGGTGGGCAGAGGCCATTGTCCCTTTTCTGAACCCTCCCGCCACAGAGCCACAGAGCTGGAAGTCTAATGCATTTCTGAGATTCCATCAACCTGGCTAGCACTCTTTGCCCTACCCAGGAGATCCCCTGACACTCCATCCCACCTTAGAGCTGTTACCAGTAGCTTTTCCATATGAATGGCTGGTCTTGGCTCATGCTGCACAACTTCCTGAATCCTTTCAAACAAACAACAGCCCCTGTACCTCTTGCTAAGTGGCCCCAGGCATGGTGTTAGCAGCAGCCAGCCTAGATTCACAGCTTAGCTTCACCTGAGAATCTCCTAGCCCAGCACAGCAGCTGCCATCTCAAATTGCTTTACAGCTCAGGCAGAGCAGCACTAGGCAAAACACAGATGAGGGCTGACCTTGGCCTGCACCACTGGGGAAACCCCAGGGCCTGCACACCCAGTGGACAGCTACAGACTACCTGGGAGCACCACCATCCTGCCCCTGCGCAGCTGATCCTCCATGGAGGGTAGAGGTTGGTGGTCAGTGGTCACAGCCAGTCCTTGCAGCTGACTGACCTGGGTAAATATCTCCCATTGACCTGCCAACAGCAACCAAGGCTCAACTACAAGAGTAGGATATAATCAGCCCACATGAAGGGTGTACCTCAAGTACCCAGCTTGGATGATAGAAGAGGCTGTGTGCCACCAGACCTTACAGGACACCTTCTACATTAGGCCACACTACCAAGACAGGGAGTCAAAGCAGCTCTACCTAAGACATAAAAAAAACACAGGGAGGCTACCAAAACAAGGAGACAAAGGAACATGGCCCAAGTGAAAGAACAGATCAAAACTAAAGAAAAAGGCTAAATGAAATGGAGATAAGCAATCTATCAGATGCAGAGTTCAAAACACTGGTTATAAGGATGCTCAAGGAACTTAGTGAGGACCTCAACAGCATAAAAAAGACCCAGTCAGAAATGAAGGAGACACTAATTAAAATAAAGAACAATTTACAGGGAAACAACAGTAGACTGGATGAAGCCAAGAATCAAAGCAATGATATGGAACATAAGCAATCAAAAAACAACCAATCAAAACAAGAAGAAAAAGAATCCAAAAAAACAAGGATAGTGTGGGAAGCCTGTGGGAGAGCTTCAAGTGTTGCAACATTTGCATCAGAGGGGCACCAGAAGGAGGGGAGAAAGAGCAAAAAATTGGAAATCTATTTGAAAAAATAGTGGAAGAAAACTTCGCTAATTTGGTGAAGGAAATAGACATGCAAGTCCAGGACAGAGAATCCCAAATAAGATGGATGCAAAGAGGCCCACCCCAAGACACATCATAATTAAAATGCCAAAGTTTAAAGATAAAGAGAGAATCTTAAAAGCAGCAAGAGAAAAGCAGTTAGTTACCTACAAGTGAGTTCTCATAAGACTGTAAGCTGATTTCTTAAAAGAAACTGCAGGCTAAAAGGGATTAGCAAGAAATATTCAAAGTCATGAAAAGCAGTGACCTACAGTCACGATTGTTCTACCCAGCAAAGCTATAATTTAGAATCAAAGTGCCCTTAAAGAGCTTCCCAGACAAGAAAAAACTAAAGGAGTTCATTATCACCAAACCATTATGACATAAAATGTTAAAGGGACTTATTTAAGATGAAGAAGAAGGTCAAAACTGTGAACAATAAAATGGCAATACATACATATCTATCAACAATTGAATCTAAAAGACAAACTAAGCAAACAAGAAAGAACAGAGACACAATCATGGATACAGAGAGCATTTTGATGGTTGCCAAATGGGAGGTGGGTTGGGGGGTGCTGTGAAGAGGTGAGAGGATTAAGAAGTACAAATAGGTAGTTACAAAATAGCCATGGGGATGTAAAGTACAGTACAGGAAATGAAGTAGCTAAAGAAGTTTTACACATGACATATGGACATGAACAATGGTGTGGGGATTGCCAGAGGGAGTGGGGGGTGCTGGGTGGAAAGGAAAAAGGGGGGGAAATGGAACAACTATAATAATATAATCAATAAAATACAATTTAAAAAGATAAAAACACAAGAAATAATTCATATTATTTTCATATGAGTAGTTCTTTCAAATTTCAAATACTAAATGTACTTCTCATGTCTTTATTCATTATTTCCACTTTTAACACTCTTGAAGGTCAGCGATTTCATGTTAGTTTTTACCTGATGGTGTTGTTTTAGTCCAAAATGCAATCTGAATATTTCATTTACAAGAGAGCAGTCTCCACTAAGGTTAGCAGCCCGAACCTATCACAAAGACAGAAGGCAAATGAAAGGAAAGTGCTCACGCTCTATAATTTTATATCAACCAAGTTTTTTAATGTAAAAGATTATAAAATCAGTATGTCTTTCTGAGATCAGAGTAACTATAAGACTCTTTTTTAAAGAATATTTTAAACTCTATTGCCTCCCATGACAGCAAATATCCACGAGCTGCCTCACACAGTGCCAAAGGCACTGGGCTGGGTGTGCGTTACAACCTGAACAGGACACGTTTTTTAATTTACTACATTTTTCAACTAAAAAGCAGCTTTAATAGATGAAAAAATCTTGGGAACTACCCACATAGATTCTACAGCTAACCTGGCCACATTTTTGCTAATTCATTGCAAACAGAATGACTCACTTCGTATTATTTCACAATAACATGGCCTCAGTCCTCCGAGGAGCTCAAAGCACATCCACACTTAGCTAACAGGCATTAATCCTCATAACACCCAAGAGAGAGACCTATTTAAAAACTCAGGATTCAGTCTGCTCTCCACATAATATGAGTTATAATTACATGTAGTGAGGTCGCTTATTAATTTCAAGGGAAAGAGAAAATAATCTAAGTTATAAAGTATAAGCTTGAAATTTATATGAGTTTTTTTAACATCTCAGCACATTGCACTCTTTGACTAATGAAATGCAAGTAAGTATGAAATAATTAGGTCTCTCTAGGAGCATATTTATATTTATATTCCTAAGAGCAATCCAAAGTGCTCAATAATAAATACCTTTTTATGTTGTATTTTTAGACTAAATGTTTGCAGGAGTGTCCAACTTTTTGGCGTCTCTGGGCCACACTGGAAGAAGAGTAGTTGTCTTGGGCCACACATTAAATATACAAACACTAACGAAAACTGATGAGCAAAAAAAAGTTTAAGTAAATTAACAATTTTGTGTTGGGCCGCATTCTTAGCCATTCTGGGGCACATGCGGCCCGTGGGCCACAGGTCAGACACCCCTGCTACAGCAAGATAGGAGCTTCACCTACAGAGGGCAGTACAGAAAACCAGGTAAGAACCTGGTTGGAATCCTGTCTCTCCCTCTTACTAACCTATTCAATCTAAACAAATGCCTCACTTTCCACAGATAAAAAATAAGGATAATAGCAGTCACTTCCATGGATTGTTGTGAGGATTACACAAGAATCCACAGACACTTTCTGTGCCAATAGTGCTCTCACAAACATGGTGAACGTTCCTAAAACCCACCGGATTTCCTGTAAGAAGTGTGGCAAGCACCTACCCCACAAAGTAACAGTACAGAAGGCAAGGATTCTCTGTATGTGCAGGGACAGTGGCATTATGACAGGAAGCAAGGTGGCTATGGTGGGCAGACTAAGCCGATTTTCCACAAAAAGGCTCCAACTACAAAGAAGATTGTGCTGAGGCTTGAATGCATTAAGCCCAACTGCACATCCAAGAGAATGCTGGCTATGAAGAGATGCAAGCATTTTGAACTGGGAGGAGATAAGAAGAGAAAGGGCCATGTGATCCAGTTCTCGGTTTCATACTTTGTTTTATTATGAAGACAAATCTTGGGGATATGTTCACTTAAAAAATCCACAAACAGAACAGTGCCATGCAGCCCTCGGCGAATGTTAACTATCATTTTTTTATATTATAGTTTATTCTGTCAGAAGCAGTTTATTATTATAATTAAAGTTAATCATCACTGCCATTAGGGTTTAAAGATTAAATTTAATGTAATTCTAAAAAAATAATTAAAATGTCTCTTATTGCCCTGGCTGGGTGGCTTAGTTGGTTGGAGCATCATCCTATACACCAAAAGGTTGCAAGGTCAACCCCTGGTGAGGGCACATACCTAGGCTGTGGGTTCGATCCCCAGTAAGAATATACAGGAAACAGCCAATCGACCTTTCTCTCTTACATCGATGTTTCTCTCCCCGCCTCCCTTCCTCTCTCTCTAAAATCAATAAACATATCCTAGATAAGGATTAATAAATAATAATAACAAATAGATAAAATATCCCTTGTATCTCAAAGATTGTATTCAATAGTTAGAAACAAATTCAGGACTAAAATGGAACTATGACAGTAAGAAAAAGAATACTTTTAAATAGTCATTTAGACTTGAATAAACTGTTCAAGCACAGAGTTCTGCAAGAACAAAAACAAAAAACAATCTCTTCTACAATAAAACTCACCTCTGAGCAGGCCAAGTGTCTGACATTGGTGAACCAGTCGACGTGAGCACGACAGTGGTCAAACGCATGAATGAGTTCGTGGGTGACCACTCTGTTCATGTGGGCCTGACTGCGGATATTATTCTGGCACAAAACAATCTAGGAGGCACCAAATAAGGGAAATTTGGTTACATCTAAAATCTACTCTCATTTAATGCTTTCTACCCTTTCTCTTACATGAGAGGGACTTACCTGCTGGTATTACCTCTACCCACTTTTCTCCACTGAGCCCACACCTACCTCTCCATCAAGGCCCAGTCTTAACTACATGCTCTGTTAAGCCTTCCCAATGACCAACTTGTCCCTTCTCTTCTCTCTGGACTATAATAGCACTTATATTAAGGACACTAATTCACATAATGTCCTCACTGGACTATCAGTGTGTCTTGAACTCCAAGGCACTACATTTAGAGCATGGACTTTGGAATGAAACAGACAGATTCAAATTCTAGCCCCATTCCTTACTAATTTGGTGACCTGGGACAAATTTCTTAATCTCCCTGTGCCTCAGTTTCCTCAACTATTAAAAAGGAGATAATTATTGTACCTACCTCATAGAACTATGAGAATTAAATGAGAATATATGTGTAATGCCTCTTACCAAGTTTTTGAATGAACAATGAATCAACAATAAATGACCACTACTGTCCCACTCCACTAGAATTGCCAGGGAAAACACTCAGAAAGACCTTCAGAAAGAAGTGCAAGAAACCAACAGCCCACTGAGCAGGACCCTCTCAAGAATAATAAAGACACGAGGGATCCTCATAATTACAGTTACAATTTAGTGTGTACTTCCTATGTGCCAGCACTGGGACATACTCATATACCAGGTATTTCATATATGTTCATTCAACATCCATTTACTCAAATAGTACTTACAGAGACCTATCAGATTTATAATCTACTAACAGAGATAAAAATTAATCAATATTTACCAAAATGCTTAAATACATGCAATGACAGATGTCATGCAGCAAACCCCAGGTTGTCAAAAGTACTTACAATGAGAATGCCTGATCTAGTCTGGAGGTTTGGGAAAGGCTTCTCTGCAGAAGGAATGTTTGAACTGGGATCTGACGGATGAATGGGAGTTAAATTTGAGGAGCTGGAAGGGAGCACACCAGACAGGGAGAACAACCTTGCAAAGGGTTTGGGGAGGGTTGAAGGAACAGAGCGTTTGAGAAGCTGAAAGCAGGCCTCCATTGCTGGAGCACAGAGTGTGAGGGCGTAGGCAAGAAGAGATGAGGCTGGTGAGGCCAGCAGTGGCCAAGTAACTGATCGCCTTGTCTTTACCCAGAGAGCAACGGGAATTCACTGAAAAGCAGGAGTGAAATGGGGGGGGGGTGCTTTCATTATATTTTGTTTTCATCTTTTGACTGTAGTTGGAAAAATAAGCAGAAGACAACCAAAACTGGATGCAGAGAGACTAGCCGAAAGCTAATGAAGTATTCTGGGCAAGAGGTAATGGTACTGAGCTAGGATAATGGGAGCCAAAAATGGTTTCTCGGAGGTAAATTAGATAAAATTTAGTTATGGATAGAATATGGGAAAGGAATCAGAGGTATCAAAAATGACTCCTAATTTCTGGTTTGTATAATATGATAGATAGTGGTACCATTCACTGAAATATGCAAAACGAAAAGACCAGGTTGAGTGGGGTCAGGGATGGTAAAAATCATCAATTTGGACTTGGACAGTCAGGTCTGAGGTACCTCTAAGACACCCAAGTGTGGGCATTAAGTGGGCACTTGGATGTATGGATGTGGAGTTCAAAAGAGAGCTCTGAGCTAGGAAAATAAATGAGTTCCCCTTTGCAGAGTAGAGTAAAAATAAATATAAAAGAGGATCTAATGTCACGGATTAAGGGACTACAACATTTAAGTGCTGACAGAGAAAAGTGAGTTAGCAAAAGAGCAACCAGAAGCACTATGGGAAGACACAATGGAAAGAAAAGTGGTTGGTGTTGCCTGCTCAGTCAAATGTATGCATAACATACAACCAGCAATTGCACTCCCAGGCATACACCTTGGGTAACTTTTGTATGTCTGCACCAGAAGAAAAGTTTAAAAATATTCACAGCAGTGCTGTCCAAAATAACAAAGGTGGAAAGAACCAATATTAGATTAGATAGGGTAAACTGCAGTACAGCCATGCAATGCAATACTATCCCACAATGAAACCAAATTTAACCAGAGGTGTACACCATAACACAGAAAACTCTCAATGTTGAACAAAAGAAATGTTACAGAATATTATATACCATATGATTTCGTAAAACTACAAATTATTACCTATAACTCAAAGTATTCCATGAATAAGCCCTAAGAGCAGACAACTAAATAACACACAGTTGGGGTGTATACATAGATGGTAAAGTCCTTCAGAAAGCAGGGAACCATGGCCACAAAAGTCAGAATAAGGAATGAGAGGTAATGCGGCCCCAGAGGGGCGCAAGGCTTCCCGAGTCCTGGCAGCGCTCTGGCTCTCACATCTGGGGGGCAGCACACGGCTCACTCTTTATTATGACCCACAGTGTGCACACAGATTTTTTACTCTCCGTATGAATGAGATACTTCACAATACAAATTTTAATGTTAAAAAAATCTAAAAGAGAGCGCTCACTGTGTTCAAAACTGCTGAGAGGTAACATTGAGGGTTCAAAATGTCCAATTTAACTCCAAGGTGGGGGGCAGGCAGTGAACTTACCAAGACCCACTTTGAGAGCTGTAGGTATTGTGATTACCAATTTACAAATGAGGAAACTGAGAATAAGGCAAATAACTCGCCCAAGCCCCACAGCTAATGAGCAGGGGAACTAGGATTTGAACTCAAGTCTATCTGACACCAAAGCCCAGACCCTCACCCCTGTGCTACACTGCTTTTTCCCATGATTACTGTGAAACAGCTATAAATAACCAAAATACATATAAAATTCTCCATCAGGAAACAATTAAGTGCAGTTAGATGTGGGTGATATTCAAAGAAACAGTATACTTACGACACCTTCATCTGCCCTCATCACATGACATAATCTACCACCTCCGAGATCCTCTCAAAACCCTCTAATGATGTAAACTAATAACATGTATTGAATGCTACTGTGCTTACTATGATAAGCACTCTACAAGAAATGTCTCATTTAATTCTCCTAACCATTCTATAAAATAGATACAATCATTACCCATATTTTACAGATAAGAACTCTCACTCCGCTAATCAAAAATCTTCAAAGGTATATATCAGTTCTCACCACATAAAGGTGGAACTCTTTAGCTTGGCATTCAAAGCCTGCCACCATATGGCTTGCCCTTCTTTCCGATCCTGTTTCCCCTATTTGCCATGCATCCCTGTCCTCCAGTAAATGAGACAACACGCATTCCCCAAATACACCTGGCTCTTTCCCAGCATGGCGCCTTTGCTCATGCTTCCCTGTTTGGGCAACAGTCTTTGTCTTCCTTGCCCTGAAGAGGCTTTATATCCTCTGGCTGAATCTGTGGGCATCTTTCAGTCAATCATATCACTGTCCCACTGTGGCAACCATGCCCACCCGTGTTAATCTTTTATCTCCCCCGTGAAGGTGGAAGTTCCTTAAGGGCAAGAACGATGACCAACTCATTTTTTCAATCCCACACACAGTCTACCTAACAGAATCCCTGGCATGCAGAAGGTGCTCAGCAAACATCAGGAGAACTGAAGGAAAGAAAGCAACTTGGCAAAAATGCCTACCTGAGACACTGAAGCATCAAAACCTCCACTGACATTTCCATTACAATCTTCACAGGAAAAGTGTCTTTCTCTGTTAACAGCACTAAAAGGCAAGAGCGAATTAGAGACAACGTACAGAAGCGGCGTGCACGCGGCACAGGGAAACAGCCCCGGGTGGGGAGACCTGTATCAAATCCCCTCCACCACTAACACAAATGAAACACTGGGAAAGCAACTTAAACCCTTCCCGACTCAGTTTTCTCATCTGTAAAATAAGGAAATTGTCTCTAAAATCTATCTTAGTTTAAATCCTATGAACTCTATGATTGCATAAAGCATTTGGTCCACTAATTAAAACCACAGTAGAAATACGAGGCGTTCCCACCCTTGGGCCACAATGGTAAGTGGGCCTTGTAGTCACTTCCTCTCATCCCCTCATAGCTAAACAACACCTGGACGGTTCCTACATAACAGGCTGCGGCTTCTTCTCCATTAAGGACAATGCTGAGGCTAGCAGAGTGGAAAAGCCAGTTTAGTAATTACTTACAGAAGGATTTTCAGTATTGTCTTTACTAAATAACCAAGGTGAATGGTAGAGCCAGAGACTCAGAGTTAGAGCAGATGCCTGAGAAGAATAAGCAGCCAATCACTACCACCTACCACATGGGAAAGGATTTGTGGCCTAAAGTGAAATATAAGTACTTCCAGTTTTGGGGGGGTTTTGTTTTTAGCAGCCAGAATATAGAGAAGACTTCAAAAAGATTTACTTACCAACCTGAGTGCTTCATGGCATCAAGCAGAAGTTTGACATATGGATCTAAAAAAGATAGTGATTCAATTACATATGCTAATTGAAAAGTGGCCAATTAAATCATCCAAGTAGCAGTATATTATCAAAAAGTAATTCACAAATCTTAATGAGGTAATACTGTATTAAAATTGATTAAAAAGAAAAGACAAGCTTAAATTAACATGAAGGCAAGTCTTTAACGAAATGAAACACTGATACAAATACCTAGATGGGCACTACCAAACATCTTAGACAATACCAAGTATGTTTTTTAAAGGCCATTTTTAGTTAAATGATCAAAGACTGAGGGAATGTGGGCCATCTCTGTGGAAACAAACAGCAACACAGTGCCCAGATTTAGAGGAAGGCAGTCAGTAGCCCCCTGCGGCCTGCCCCCTTGTCAGACCACACAGGTAACAACAGTGTCCCCTTCTGAGTTCCACACTAACCCGGGACCTGACCACAGCAGCTCTTCCATGAGGGAAAGCAATTAGAATGGTATAGGACTACGTTCAGTAAGTAGCAAGAAAGAATTTGTGGATTTGGAAAAAAGAAAGAAGACTTAACTAGGACCACAATGGCTTCAAGTATTTGAAGGGATGACCAGGTGGGAATAGATTCAGTCAATATTTCCTAACAGGGCAGACCAAAGACCAAGGGGTAGAAGTTACATGATGCAGATTTCAATTCAGTATGAGAAAGGATTTTCCCAACAATCAGAGTTTTTGATACAACAGACCAGCAGCCTCAAAGAACAGATAACCTGTTCCAGCAGAGGTCCGTCAATACATGCTCTGGGCAGCGGTGGCCCAGCGGTTTTCCTGAGCGGGGTGGAAGGCCTGACTCCTGGGGCCCTCCCACTTCTAAAAGTCTGTGAGCCTGGGACAATTAGAGGAAAGTACAATGAACCCAAATGCCTCTAATAACTTTTCACATAGGCATCTTGTCTGAGAGTATAAATGCACAACAAATCATAAAACATAAGCAAAACAATAGAAATAGAAAGAAATCAAGGTTACTGTTTTAGTGTTGAAAGCAAAAACAGGAGAGTAAAAGGAAAGTAGTAATTGGGAATGATAAAGTTAGGTTACATTACTGCTTTACTGACCTGTCTCCTCATAAGAGTGTTAACAGTAAAATAATTATCATTAATGATAAATATTATTTAGTGTATATCAGGTGTCTGGCACCATATCAAGTATATTATTACTCAAGCAACTAGAAGACTTTTACAGAGTTGAAATATGTTCAAAAATCTATAGTCTGCCCTGGCTGGTGTAGCTCAGTGGATTGAGCACAGGCTGCGAACCAAAGGGTCACTGGTTCAATTCCCAGTCAGGGCACATGCGTGGGTTGCAGGCCAAGTCCCCAGTGGGGGCCACATGAGAGGCAACCACACATTGATGTTTCTCTCTCTCTCTTTCTCCTTCCCTTCCCACTCTCTCTAAAAATAAGTAAATAAAATCTTTTAAAAAAATCTATAGTCCTCTTACTGGAAAAAAAAATTGCAGGGAGCACAGTGGGTTTTGTACTTCAAAAAGGACCTGCAGTATTTTAGAATCAATGTGCTTTGAAGAAAAAGAAAAGAAAGGTCTCCCAGGAGGCTGGTTTCTCCCATCACTCCTGCCTCAGGTATAGAATTTCAAAGCTGCTGGCTCATGCTTTACCACCACCAACAGGTTTTCCCAGTTGCCCTCCCTCGAAGGTTGAGCCCTGTTCATTCCTACTGGGGCTCGTACTCAGCACCTCACATCCTGTGTCAACCTCTTCCTTCGCTGCTTGGCTCTTCCTCTGCAAGAACGGCTACCCTTTATTCAGCTCCCGATATGCTGATGCTTTACATTCATAAAATCTAGTCCTCAAAACTCTAAAAGAGGTATTTTAACTAACTTGTCCCCCCACCCCTTTGTTTTTTGCAGATAGGAATAGAAGGGGATCTGAGAGGTAAATCACTCTTCCACACCTAACGGAGAGGGAGCAGAATTTGAACCAATGTCTAACTCTGCCTCCCATGTTCTTTCCACTGTTTTCCACGGAAACATCAGCAAGGACAGTCTTTACTCCTCTTAGTATTTTTCTCACACCAGAACCTAGGAGGTATTCAGTACATATCGTAAATACAGTGTCATCATTCCCTCTACTTCCCTTCTGCCTCACACATCCCTTGATTCCCTACATGCAGGTAATCTCGAGAAAGTCAGAAAATCTGTGGGTAGTTGAGATGTTTTGTTTTGTTTTTAATTGATTTTAGAGAGAAGGGGGAGAGTGACAGACAGACATCAATTTGTTGTTCCACTTCTTTATGCAGTCATTGATTGATTCTTAGAGGTGCCCTGACCAGAGATCTAACCCAAAATCTTGCCATACCAGGAGGATGCTCTAACCAACCAAGCTAACTGGCCAGGGCCAGGTTGTTGATTTTTGAACTGTGACTGGCCAGCTATGAAAAGAGCAACCTTGCTTTGCTTTTGGACAAGTACATTTAAGACTTTTGAGCTCTAAATGCATCCAAAGTAAAATTAGGAAGTCTATGTCAATGTAAAAAAGTCAAGAAATTTCTAGTGCAACGACCCTGGGATGAGAGAAGTTGGTGCGCAGGTAATTGTGCTACCTGCTTATTGAACCCACAGCAGTGGCTCTTAACCCTTTTGAGGTCTTGGGCCTCTTGAGGATATGATGAAGCTAAAAACTCTCTACCAAAAAAACTGCACTTCGTGCATATGCACACGATTTCACAGTCCATTTCAGGGGTTTCTACTCTGTGAAGCCCATCCATGTATGAAGGCTAAGGCCCCCTTCCAACGAAGGGCAGGTGTGTGAAATTGTCACTTTTGCACTGCCAACAGTATGTCTTCGTTAACGTGGCTCTTCAAGGCTCTTCAAAACTCGGCTTCGCCCAGATTCTGAAGTTCCCATATCGTTGCAGATCTTACATAAGAAATCAGATCATCTGTCAGCCCAGCGAGTGAGATAGAAACGGGCAAACTCCTAGTCCGGCTCCCGTTCACTGCACAGGCAGGAGTAGTGCTGAAAGGGGCCTCGGCGCCTCTTCCGGTAAGGAAACTGAGGCCCAGACGCCCACTCCCGCCCCCATGCTGGCGCATCTGCCTCATCCCTGCGCTGAGGGGCCTAAACCTGGCCCGTGCCTCACTTGGGACTAAACCCGGGCCCCCTGGAAACATGGCGCCCAGGCCCTGCCCTGCCCACCGGGTTCAGACGTCACCCGCCGACCCCAGCCTCGGGATCAGCTCCTACTTGTCTGCAGAGTCTTCAGAAGCATGAGCTGGCAGCTCTGGTTGTTAGTGGAGAAGCTGGAGAGGAAGCTCTGCTGAGGCTTCCCCTGAGCCAGCCGCTCGGGGAAGGCTTGGCACGCGACGTGCGGCCGCCGCTCTCCCGCCGCAGGGCCCGGCCCGCGCCCGTCCGGAGCTCCTGCCATGCCATCTGCGGCCCTCGCCGCCACTTCCTCCCGGGGTGAGTCAAAACAGGTGAACCACCCTCTCGCCAAATCCACAAGTCCACAGCCCAAGCCCTCCCCCTGCAGCCCCGAGGGACGCCTGGGCTGGGCGAAAGGCGTGGGGAGGGGAGGGGCGACGGTGAGGGGCGGGGCGAAAGACAGCGTGTGCCGGCGGGAGGAGCTAGGATGGGCATCTGCAGGCTGTACAGCGGCTGCAGTGGCCTTCGCCTCCTCCCCTCATCGTTGTTGCGGGTCCCGTAAGGGTCACAGCCCTGCCTCTGCATGGACACCTCCTAGCCAGTGTTGGCCTCGCAGTCTCCTTCTCCCGCTGAAGGTTTCTGTCGTCCTCCTACTGCCTGTCGTTTCCACCAGCAGGCCATTGCAGTCTGTGTCCCACCTCTCCCCTGACACCCCAAGCCGTACTGAAAGCAGTATTTTTCAGAAGCGTTTCAAAGCTACAATTATAACGACTGGTCACATCAAGATCCTCATACTTCAGGACCCAACTACTTTTTTCCTGCTTCAGCTGGGCCCATTCACCCGACTCTACTTTCTTGCCCCATCAAATGTGATAACAACACAACTCGATTACTTCTACTTCCAAGCCATAACTCACACTGCCATCTTTAAGCTCCTTTCCTCTGTCCTTATCCAGATCCTGATCAAATCTACCAGCCCCAAAGGGCATTCCCAGATACCATAACCGAAATCAATCTCTCCTGATCTGCTAATGTACAAAGTATTTTCGTACCTGTTACGGCTTTCGTCACATCTGTCGGGTTTTAACTTGAGTTTCTCTTTCAACACTAAATTATTCAGTTCAGCTCACACATTTATTCAGCACCTACTATGATGAGTTGGGTATGGTGACAAACAGAATAAGAGAATTGCTGAGGTTGAAGAGGGTCATATAAATGGTTCATGTAAGAAATGGTTCATGTATCTAAATAATAAAGGCAGTGGGTGCCTTTATGTGTCACAGATGCTTAATATCTAAATCGGATGGGATGCTCAGATTATTCATTCATTTGAAACACGATGAAAATACAAACACCCATTACAAGTTAGTGTGTTTAGTATGGAAAACTCAAGGAAGGCTGGAGAGAGGATGTCACCTGAAATGGACGATAGCCTATAAACATTTGAAGTACTATTTGAATTATTCAGCTACATGAATAAGCAAAGAAATTCAAATTAAAAGATGACCTTTTTCCCTACGAAATTAGCGAACATGTTTTCAATATTCATTCTGAAGGCAACA
This sequence comes from Trachops cirrhosus, assembly GCA_028533065.1. Classification (NCBI taxonomy): domain Eukaryota; kingdom Metazoa; phylum Chordata; class Mammalia; order Chiroptera; family Phyllostomidae; genus Trachops; species Trachops cirrhosus. Next base: position 49,559,775 of record CM052539.1, on the reverse strand, counting down.
GAAAAACCTAAAATAAATTTATGCCAAAATATGATCAATAGTTGTCTAGGTGTTAATATATTTTATTATATTCTTCTGAATTTCCCAACATTCTATCATAAGCGTGTATTACCTTTCTAATCAGAAAAAATAAACTTTTAAAAACTGAGTAGGTTTTGGATGCCATGTGTGTAACTTCTCCTCTTACAGAACCAAGACGGGTGAAATGGGAAGGTATTAGGGGAAAGGTAGGGACATGCAAATCCAAATGACTAAGTTAAAAGAGAAAACTAAATACCACAAAGAAATGAAAGCATGGGCAAAGACTTAGCTCCAGAGATTTTCACTTCTGGATTGCAGCACAAATTAAAAGCAAAAAGGATAAAAAGTTTAAATGTCCAACAAGAAGTACACGTAATACATGTAGCCATGTTGTTGAAGTTTCTTTTCTCAAATGTGTTCATAAAAGTTTCTTTAAAATTACAAAACAGCATATACAATGTGATTCCTTTTTGAAACTTTTATTATAAACATAGAAAGGTCTGGCAGACTGCTCCGAAATGTTCACAATGGTTGTTTCTGATGGGTAAATTTGAGTGTTTTGGTTTTTTGTGCTTGCCTTCATTTTTATGAGCAAAACTAATTGCTTTTTATAGGAAGTTGTTCAAAGTTCTAAAAATATATCACAGCAACAAATGACAAATAATCTTAATTCAAATCTTAATCAAATAATTGCAAATAATCTTAAACGGCTTTACACCTTTCAGCTTTTTAATAGCTAATATCTAATCCATTTATTGAGCCCAACAAAAATTCGACTTGCCTGTCATTTCAAATGCTGATTTAAAAACAGTCCCCACGGCCCTGCGCGGGAACGTGCATACTCGGACCAATAAGCCCACAAGGATAGGAATGAAAGGCCTCTACATCCGGGGGAGTCAGCCCTCCGAACCCCGGAAGTGAATGGGAGGGGTGCACAGCATTCTGGGAAGTTACGGAAACGGCCTTGGGCGTCTGCTGACGGTTACCAGGGCAACCAAGAGCAATTGACAGTTCTGTGAGGTTTGCAGCCATTAGCGGGTTAGGCTGAAGTGCTCCGAGGCTATTTGGAACAAGTCAGGAGAGCAAGAGGGCCCTTTTAAAAGGCGATTGCCCTAGTCAGAGGTTATCCGGTAGGGTCCTGCAGGAACACCTGCCCCGGGGATCTGCGTCACACCCACCTGTACTTACTCTGAGCCTTGCAGGGAAATGTGTGATCCATTAGCTTCTTACTGTCACTTCTCTAGTTTTCTGCCTCCTTTCAGAAAATGTAAGTTGAGAATTTCTAATTTACATTGTAATGTGGTCTAATGTCAAAGTAAATTATTCTTGCTTTTAAAATTGTGAGAAAAAAAATTTTTTAAACTATTTAACTGCCCAGAAGTAATTAAATTTTTCGTGTGTTTGATCATATTCTTTTCTCTGCATAAATATTTTTTACATAAGTTTATTTGGGGAAAATCATTTTGTAGCCTGCTTTTTCACACATATATATGTATATATGGTATAATTCTGATATTGAAATCTTGGCAACAAAGGCATTGAAGATTTTAATATGAATCTGTAGTGAGTCGAAGAGATAGAAATGAAGTGAATGCACCATGCAGAGACAATTCTTTCAAAAAGTTTGGTGGTAAAAGAAGAGAGAAATGTCAGTAGCCAGAGGAGAATGGCAAGTAAAATGAAAGACTCGAGGCTTTTCTTTAAGGGGGAGAGACTTGGTGATGTTTATTAGTGCAAGAGAAAAAAAACTGGTAGTCAGAGGTTACAGATAACTGGCAAGAAAGGAGATAACTGAGTGAATTCCTGAAGAAATAGGAGATGAAATGCATAAATCAAGTACATAAATTAGCTTTAATAGGAGACAGCACTGGGAATGAAGATGTCAAGGTGGGTATGGATATTAATAATTTAAAAACTTACAAATTGGCAAAAGAGTAACAAAAACATATCAAAAAGTACATATAAACATGGCCAATAAATAGGTATCTTCAGCCACATTAGTGATAAATATAACCGGCAAAGATTAGAAAGAAAATAGTAAGTGTTGGACTAGGATTAGTGAAACAGGCATTGCAGATGGGAATAGAAATTGGTACATCTCCCTTCTCCCTCAGGCATTTTAGAACTATGTATCAAAACCCTTAAAATGTATGTACTATGACTCAGCAAGTATCCTTCTAGGAAATTCTCAAGAGGAAATAATCAAAACTGCACATAGGCATTGAACTGGAGTTCAATTCAAGTTGTCCACCAACAAAAGATAGGTTAGACACAGATAACATAGTTGCGGATAAGGGAGGTTCACTCATATTAGTTTAAGGGCAACCTCAGGCTTTCTAGGAAGGCAACGTGATCGACTACCTGATTCACAATCAGTGGGACGTTTGAACCATTGAAAATGATGTAGAAGACCAAGGAAAGATGATGTAAAATGCATCATTAAGACAGAAAAGTGGGTTATGAATGCAGCAGTGTGTAGTTTCTTACCAGATAGTATTTTTTTTGTTTTTTAGCTATTCTGCTTTTTACTTATCTGTGTCCTATGATAAATATATTTTGTAAAAACAAATAAAACGTTGCTCTCTTAAAGAGTTGAATGAGTTTGTAAGAGGGAAGGGAAGTTGGAGAAGTGCTCTCCTGACAGCTTTGAAATAGATGATGGCTCTCTGTGAATTCAGAGGTCAAAAAAAAAAATAATAATAAGGTGCCTTTAGCAAGTTTTAAGAACTACTTTAATGTATTTTATAGATGTATATTATTTATTGATATTCAACCTCTCTCACAAAAGATTTAGTGTGCTCAGAAAAAGATATACATTGTAATACAAGAAAAAGATTGAAGAGAAAATAGACACAAAAGCTCATTGAAAAGCAAAATAAAGGCAGAAGTAAGTTAATACCCCCAAAAATTATGCCAAAAGGTCCTGTGTGCTAGAGGGGTGCCACCACAAATTAGGCTCAGGGTTCTTCGCAACTAAAGCAGAGGGAAAACATAGTTTTATGTTTCCCATGGTCTATAAGGTTGTTATTTTTAATTTGCTTAAAAGAAGTATAGTTTTGGTATAGAAGCCTGAGGGGAAAAAAAAATCTCCCAAGGTCCTCATAAGGGAATAATATGAGATTCAGCTGTTAGTATTATATTCTGGTTTTATAGAATTTAGGGACATCTCAGAAAGGTTATACACATATCCATTAATTCAATAATTATAAGCTCTTATTCTTATTAAGTAATGTGAAAAATATAAACACATGTAAGACTAAGTCCCTGCCTCATCTATTATGGAAAAATAACTATAATATATAATAGTGTATTTATACTATGTGAGGAATAACTAGTAAGATGAATAATTAGTATGATGAATATTACAATAACTAATGTGAATAACTATAAATCAAGAGAGGAACCCTGGCTGGTATGGCTCAGTTGATTGAGTGCCAGCCTGCAAACCAAAGGGTAGGCAGTTCAATTCCCAGTCAAGGCACATGCCTGGGTTGTGGACCAGGTCCCCAGTAGGGGGCACACCAGAGGCAACCACACACTGATGTTTCTCTCCTTCTCTCCCTCCCTTCCCCTCTGTCTAAAAATAAATAAACAAAATCTTTAAAATTTTAAAAATTAATGATTTTTTTTATTTAATTTCTTTTTTTAATCTGGATTTTTGTCATTTACTACCCAAAATTTCCTAGTACAGATATACCTCATTAAATCAATATAATTTCTGTTTCTTCTATGACTTATTTTAAATTTGTTACTCTGGTTCTCACTAAATTTATCCACAAATTTAGTATAATCCCAATCTTAGTCCCAGTAGTATTTTAAGAGCTTTTTGTTGTTGTTGTTTTCTTGCTTTGGAACTAAGCAAAATTACTCCCAAATTCACTCCGAGAAAAAAATTAAAATACCAATAAATAGGGGGAAAATTTATAAAAGGGAACTGTATAATCAGATGTCAAAGCATATTATAAAGCAAGAATAATAAACATAGGCCATGGATGGTATAGCTCAGTGGACTGAGCTCGGGCTGCAAACCAAAGGGTCTCCAGTTCAACTCCCAGTCAGGGCACATGCCTGGGTTGTGGGCCAGGTCCTCAGTGGGGGTGATGTGAGAGGCAACTACACACTGATGTTTCTCTCCCCCTTTCTCTCTCCCTTCTCCTCTCTAAAAATAAATAGTTTTTTTAAAAAGGAATAATAAACATAGGGTAGTAAGGGGGTAGGAATAAACAGTCATGGGATAGAATTGAAGCCTGAGTATATATAGGAGTATTTACCATATTTATGATGTGGCCAATCAAAAAGATTAATTCAAGCCCTGGCTGGTGTAGCTTAGTGGATTAAGCACAGGCCTGTGAACCAAGAGATCACAGTTCGATTCCCAGTCAGGGCACATGCCTGGGTTGCAGGCCAGTTCCCAGCAGGAAATGCACAGGAAGCAACCATACATTGATATTTCTCTCCCTCTCTCCTTCCCTTCCCCTCTGAAGATAAATAAATAAAATCTTTAAAAAAAAAGATTAATTCAATAAAGTGTTTATGAACAATAAACTAGATTTTGGGGAGAAAAATAGATCTTTCCCTTATTTACCATCCCAGAATAAATCCCAAATGGTTTTGTGACTTAATATGTAAAAATTAAAGCCAGATTCTCAAGAGATATTGGAAGGTATATGATTGGTACAATCTTTAGCAATGTCTGCTAAATTTTTAATATCAATACCTTTGCGTCCAAGGTTTTCATTTTGTGGGTTTGGAACCATGTGGACTTTTTATTTTGTTTTGTTTCATTTTGTTTGTTTTTGTGTTTTGGTAGCTGTGCTTTGGCATATGTGGCTGAGAATCTGGAAAAAAGAATGCTCACACTCAGAGCTTGTCGTCCGTCTGGCTGTCACCCAGCAGCAACCTTATGCCCTGAGTAGCTATCAAACTTATATCCACCCCTGTTATTAGCATTGTCTCAAAAACTGGGTATTACGTTTATCTCCCTTAGTTTCATCCACATAGTTTCATCCTAGGAGAAATCATTTTCCACTTTTGAGAACTGGCACAAGGAAAAAGGAAAAACTAAACCTGTGGGGATGAAACTGTTACCAACAGGTACTCGAGAAGGCAGCAGATACCGGAGGTTTCTTTGGTCTGACTAAATGCGCGCCACAAATCCCTAGACACTCAAGGATGCTGAGTGAATAGCGGACACGCACCTTTAACCCTCACTTAGTTCTTACCGCCCTCACAATCCCAGGCAGGAAAAAGCGTATCCATCAAGGGCAAAGATGATGAAACCAGCCCTGGCTGGTGTAGCTTAGTGGATTAAGCACAGGCCTGTAAACCAAGAGATCACAGTTCGATTCCCAGTCAGGGCACATGCCTGGGTTGCAGGCCAGTTCCCAGCAGGGAATGCACAGGAAGCAACCATACATTGATATTTCTCTCCCTCTCTCCTTCCCTTCCCCTCTGAAGATAAATAAATAAAATCTTTAAAAAAAAAAAAAAAGAGAGATGGTGAAACCAGCCTTGTGGCACGGCTCCTCTTTAAGGGAGTCGGGCACCCACCAATGTCTTCCTCTTTCCCCCTTTCAAAGCCCACCCACCTGGTGGGCTGTCAAGAAAGGGCCTCCACGCCATCGACCTAAGAAGCCACCCCGCTAACTCCAGCACTTCATCTGACTGGCCCTTTATGCCGCGCCTCCACCGTCTTTTCTCTCTCGACCTTCACCCCTCCCTCCCTCCGCTGCTTCATGAATCATCCACTACTTCACCAACCGTTCACTGGTACCTCAACAGCCCCTGTGGTCCTCTCCTTCCCCAGCCTGACGGAGCCTGCGTGGCAGACAGCAGTCCCCCGCACCCACGGTTTTCCTCTCAGAGGCTGCAGTTTCCTGTGGTCAACCACAGTCTGAAAGTATTGAATGGAAAATTCCAGAAATAATTCATAAGTTTTAAATTGCACACTATATTGAGTAGCATGATGAAACTTCATGCCATCCTGCTCCATCCCACCTGGAACGTGAATCATCCCTTTGTCCAACAAACCCGCCCATCTGCCACTCAGCAGCCTCCTCCGTTATCAGTGCGGCTGCTGTGGTACCGTAGTGCTTGTCTTTACTTAGTAAAATCCCTATTTTACTTAGTAGTGCCAGATTCACATAACTCGTATTGCTGCATATTGTTATCATTGTTTTATTTTAGTGTTCGTTATTGTTAATCTCTTACTATGCCTAATTTATAAATTACATTCTATCATATGTATGATGGTTTCAGGCATCCACTGGGGGTCTTAAGAATGTACCCCCCACAGATAAGCGAGAGCTCTACTAACTGTGTTAGAAACAACACAGGCTTTGAATGAGAAAAGGGAAAGTTTGACTCTTGGCTCTGCATTAATGAGCTTTATGATCTTGGACATATTATAGGTCTCAGTTTCCTCACCTGTAAATGGAGATAATGAGATTTGCTTCATAGCGCTGTGAAAAGATCAATAATGATGCTTTTAGTGTCTGACGCATCAGTAACTCAGGCGGCATGTGGTAGTGGCAGTGGTAATAGGGAGAGAGAACTGAGCTTCCTACATAAAATCCCCACGTGAGAAAGGCCAAAAAACCTTTATTCTTTATTTTCTTTCCACCTTCTAATCTTCTAATCTGTGCTTCCTCACTTGAAAAAGTGAATGATTTTAAAATCTTTTCCAACACTAAAATTTTATTTTTAATGACAAAAATTGGAATAAACTGATGTATATTAAAGTCCTATTGTGTGCAGAGGTCACATAAGATTAAGTTAAAACCTCCTGAAAACTGTCTCTAGATTTTCATTATTTTTCTTCCTTCACACAACATTCCCAATGGTATCACCGCATATATAATCAAAAGGAGCAGCAAGTGACAATCACTCCTCTACACAGCAAGTATTTTGGCATCTGAGGCTCTTTCCATATGTATTTATATATATATGAATTAAATAATGTTTATGCCTCAAAAATTTGATTTTAACCTTCATTATTTTCTAAGCCTGTGCTGCCTGATATGAACTCCACGAGCCTTGTGTGGCTGCTCAGCTCCGAAGCGTGGCCAGTCGGAGCTGGAACATGCTGGGGGTGTGGACTGTGCGCTGGGTCTCGAAGCCTTACATTGGAAAGAAAGAGTGGAATATGTCTCCTTGATAGTTTCATGTTGATTGTATTTGAAATGATAATATTTTAGACATACCAGGCTAAATAAAACATTATTAAAATTAATTTCATCTTTTTACCTTTTTTAATGTGGCTATTATCATTCCTAAGTGGCTCACATATTTCTATTGCTGTAAACAAATAGGAAGTCTATGTAATGTTAGTAATCTCCAAAGCATTATTGTCACTAAATTTTAGTAAATTTAATTTTCTAAGTTATAATATCTATAAGGTTTTTTTCTGTGCATACTCTCTAGGGAGTAAAGTCAGTACCCACTCTTTCTTAGTGAGTTTTACATTTTAATTTTTGGGGGTGATCCTCAAGTCTCTGGATAGCAGTTGCTACTTGACGAAGACCGACTGTGACCTCAGCAGTGTGGGCCCATTCTGAGGAGCCCATCAGTGAGAGCTCTCTCGAGGTGATTGTCCTTCAGCTTCAGCATCTAGGAAGCTCGCTTCGTTAAAACTGGATTGGTTCGGGGCTGCCCAGCTCAGCACTCCCATGGGCACCGTGACAGCCGTCACTGGCAGCTGACGAGGTTATCTCTGGGAAGCCGCCTTTCACCCTGCTCATCTCCTCTGATCATCACCATTAAAAGGCTCTGAATCCAGGGCTATGAGATATGCTTTGGTGTGTTCATGACCTCTTTAAATTGCGTTCAGTTTTGTGTGTGTCTGAGTTCTTCTATGTAGAGGATGCATAGCTTTCACCAGATTTTGCAAAGGTGTCTATGACCCTCAGAAAATGAAGGGCCACTGACACAAGAAATTAAGTACTGCCCTACCTGCTATATTAGTTTTGTATTGCTTCAACAACAAATTACCATAAATTTAGCAACATAACACTATTATAATTCTGTAGGTCAGAAGTCTGACATGGTCTCACCAGGCTACAACCAAGGTCTTGGCAGGCCTGCGTTCCTTTTGGGAGGCTCTAGGGGAGAACTGATTTGTTTGCTCCCTCAGGTTGTTAGCAGAATTCAGCTCCTTGCAGCTGTGGGACTGAGGTCCCACTTCCTTGCCAGCTATCTGAGTATGCTTCCCAGTCTAGAGGCTGCCCTCAGTTCCTTGGCTCATGGCCCCCTTCCTCCATCTTCCAAGCCAAGGTTTTAGCCCTTCTCAATTTTTGAGTCTCTCCTGCCCCATCATTAGTTTCTTCTTTAGTCTCATCTCTCTGCCTCATTTCCCTGCCTTTCTCTTCCACTTTTAAAGACTCATGTGATTACATCTGGCCCATCGGGATAACCCAGATTAATCTTCCTATTTTAAGGTTTCTAACCTCAATTCCCCCTCAAAGTCTTTTTTAATCATAGAATTTAATATATTCACAGATACCAGGGACTAGGGGGCCATTATTCTACCTACCACACTTTCCACCCACATTCGTGCTCCTTGCTGCATTCCGAGCATGGAGTTGAGACTGGTGACTGTCCCCTGTGAAAGATGTCCATCAACAAAAACTGTGCAGCAAAGTGTACCCAACAGCTTCCTCAGTCTTATGTTAGTTACTGCTCAGCAAAGTGCCACCCAAGTCCCAGTGCACTCAGGCCCCAACAGCACCCCACTCCTCCTGCTCCTCAGGCTGGGCAGAACCTCCACCTCTCTATCTTTCCTCCTCTTAAAAAATAAAGTCCCATAGTTACTGTCTGGAACAGATCTAGTAAAATAAGTCCCTCTAAATTGTTAAAAACTGATAAGCAATAACCCTTCCCTAATAATCTTAGAGCAAAAATTAAGAGATTTTAATCTCGGTGAATTGCAGTTAAGCCATATCGTGGCTTACTCAACACTTCTGCTCGCCCGTGTCCTCTGTGTTTCCTCCCTGCCGTCAACAATCCACACCGTTCACCGGGTTTTATCGTGGGGACTGGCATTCATCCCTCTCCCACCCAGGAGACTCACCTTCTGTGCCTGACCTTCAGCCCCAGCTCTGCTCACAGGTCTCCCAGAGAAAATCGAGGGCCTACCTTTCATTAAGATTATAAACAACCAGAGAAGGAGGTTGCATTACAGAGGGAAGGTCCAGGTGTGCTGGCCCAGACCACCGTCAGCTGTCTCCGTTGTAAATGAGATCTGCCCCAGGTGTTTCCTCACAGCATACTTGTTTCGTAGAGAAGTGGTCAAATTTTAAACGATATTTGGAATAATTGTCTTCATCAGTATAGAAGATCTTTTTATATTTATTTAAAACAAGATTTAGCAGCCAATCTAAAAAGATAGGAGAAAAAAGTTATTCAGAGACTGAACTCTGTCTTGCTTACAAACTCTCTTTCTCTCCCTCCCTCCCCCCTCCTCCCCGACCCACACACACCTGTTTCATCGATGCAAGGCTGCAATAAAGAAATCTAAAACGTTAAAGCTATTTTGTTGCTGATGGACTGTTTTCAAAACTCAGACTTTCCAGATGCCCTTCCCTAAACCATCTCCCAGGCACAGGGCAGGCCTCTCCAGCGCCACACCCGCTCACCTACTGGGGCAGGCCCTGGTGGTGGGGGCATCACACTTTAACATGGCTGCTTTGACATGGGGCTATTTTTCACGAGGTCTGAAAACAAGACATCATTTCTCCTCACACTGTCTCCCCACCTCATTTATTTTGTATCATCAGGTAACGTGTACTGTCCACATCCTTCTCCCAGTCCTCACGTCCCATCTCTGATCTGTACCGCACCCCACACCCCACGCCCTAGCCACCTCCCCGGGTGAGTCACAGTGAGGCCAACAAAGCCTCAGCCTCAGGGTCCCCTCATTTGAGAGACCTCTGAGGGTTGTAGAGGGGTCCAAGTGGGGAGGTGAAGCCAGGTTGCAAATCAAAGCAGTTCTGTGTGAGCTGGTAAATCACCTAAAAAGATATCAGAAGAAAGTATTCTGAATCTCCAAAGCATGAATTTTCTCATTCTAAATAAATACCTAAACAGACAATTTTGTACATAATTTTGCATGTTTTTTTTCCTTAGAAGGCCCCCAAATTGTGAAAGCTTCAGCCTCACAAAACCTAGCTCTGCCTCTGCTCACCTCATCACGGTTCTGTCACACCCCCAGGTCTCAGCCCAATTCCCCAGGTCTCTTACTTCCCTCCTAACCTCCACCCCAACTCTCCCCCAATTCTGGGAACCGCAAGGTGAGAAGTCAATTTAAATGCTATTTTCCGTCACTTATTAGCTATGTGCCCCTGAGCACGATATTAAACCTTGTATTCCCCGCCTGTAAAAGGTAGACAATCGTATCTATATTGAAGGGTTATTTTCGAAGATCATAAATAATGGATGCAAAGTGCCTGTCACCTTGCTCAGCAGTCAGCACTGAATTTATATCACCCAAGACTTTCGAACGGTGCGATACGTGGGGACATGGGACACTAATTACGCTCGAGCCAGGCAGATTCTACGAACAGCGTTAGTCCTCACGCGACTAACTTTTTACCTTTTTGGCGTGTCAGACTCAAAGAATGAGGGAAGGTTGAACGAAGGATTGTTCAGTCCTGACTTCAAAGGATGGAAAGAGATTTGGTAGCAACACAGAGGAAGAGGGAACAGGTGTGGCAATGTGTCTAAGAGCCCGGCTTGGTGGAAGTGAGCACAGGAGTTCTGAGAGCGAAAGCTGGAAGAGAAGTTGAGGTCAGATTGCAGGGGCCCTGGATGCCAGGCTAGGGACTTATGAAGTGGGCAGTGGGGAGCCCCGGGAAGGGAGTGAAGAACGAGACAAGAACCACTGTGATGGGGAAAAGCCATCAGAAGTGCGCATGCGCCAGCGCGGTGAGAGGCCTGGCGGTGGGGGAGCCGGTTTCCACCGCAGCTGCAGCCCGACTCTGTTTACGGTGCAGAAACTCTGCGGATGTAGCTCTTGGAAGGAAAAAACCTTCATTAAAGACTAGGATGAGCATTGAATAAATGAACACACTGGTAAGAAAACACAAGCTTTATCTAAAAAAATTTTTTTAAAAAACCAGCCAGCCCAGCTTTCTGACTCTGTTAGAACAGACTGCAGCCCGAGTTCGCCGGCCGCTTTCTTCACTCCCCGTGCGTCTCCCTCTGCCAGCCTCCCTTCCACTTCTTCCCCAGCTTCTCTTCTACCCCCTCCCCACCACTCGTTTGCTCGCCAGAGTTCATCCTCAGCAACCTCCACCAACTGCACACTCCTCCACACACTCTCTGGGTCACTTCCCTTCAGTCTTGTGATCCTACACCCGGGCCCATGTATCCAGATGGGTCTGGAAACTCACAGACACCACTAGCTTTTACAGCCCTCTGAAAATCTCCTCCACCCAGACCCCAAGCCAAAACCCTGGGTGACAGTCATCCTAGAACCTTCCCTCTCTCTCATTTCCTCTACCAGTTCTATACCCTGAATAGTAAAGGTCCATAAGAGACTACTATGAAAACAATTATGTGGGCAGCACATGCAAAAGAATGAAACCGGACCCCACCTTACATCAACACTAATATCAATTCAAAATGGACTAAAGACTTGAATATAAGGCGTGAAGCCATAAAACTCCTAAGAAAACACAGTGAGTAAGCTCCTTGACGTCAGTCATGGCAATGATTTTTCTTGACAACAAAAGTAATAACATCAAACTAAAAAGCCTCTGCAAAGAAAACCAACAAAAGGCAGCCAACAGAATGGGAAAATATACTTGCAAACCATATACCTAAGAGGTTAATATACAAAAATATATAAAGAACTTATACAACCCAATAGCAAAAACTTCAGTTAAAAATTGGGCAGAGGAACTAAATAGACATTTTTTTCAAAGTGGGCATACAAATGACCAAGAGGTACATGAAAAGGTGCTCAGTATCACTAATCATCAGAGAAATGCAAGTCAAAACCACAATGAGGTGTCACCTCACACCTGTTAGAATGGCTGTCATCCAAAAGGCAAGAGGTATGGTGCTGGCGAGGATGTGAAGAAAAAGGAATACTTATGCACTATTGGTGGAAATGTAGAGTTGTGCAACCATTTGCAACCACCTGAAAATATAAAAAAATATAATTCAGCAATTCCCCTCCTGAGTATACATCCAAAGAAAACAAAATCACTACCTAAGAGATGTCTGCACCCCAATGTTCACTGCAGCATTGTTCACAACAACCAAGACATGGGAAAAACCTAAGTGTCCATCAATGCATGAATGAATGGATAAAGAAAAATATATATACTAATTTCATTACTAATGACATATATTTTTTCTTTATCCATATATCATTTCACTACTAATACACATATTATATATAATGCAGCCATTAAAAAAGGCAATCCTGTTATTTGTAACAACATAGATGGGCCTTTGGACTTTGAGAGCATCATGCTAAGTGAAATAAGTTGAACAGAGGAAATATACCTTGTGATCTCACTTATACGTGAATCAAAAAAAAAAATGAACTCATAAAGCAGAGATCAGATTGGTAGTTGCCAGAGGTGAGGGAGTAGGTTGTGGAGGGCATTAAGTGAAGATCCAAATTCCCACCTGTGAGATAAATGAGTTCTGTGGGTGTGGTGTGCATCATGGTGGCCGAAGTTAACAATGCTAAGTTGTATATTTGGAAGCTGCTAAGAAAGCAGATCTTAGTTCTTATCTCAAGAAAAATATGTATATCGATGGGAGGGGATGGATATTAACAAAACTCATTATGGTAATCCTTTTACAACTTATGCACATATCAAATTATTATGTTGTACATGTTACACTAATACAAAGTAATATATCAATTGCATGTCAGTAAAACTGGAAAAATTAGAAATAAAAATAATAAATAGTACTCAAATCCACGGCTTCCTCAATGTTCCCATTTTCACTGTTCTAGGCCTTCATCATCATTCACTGAATAATTATAGTAGCCTGCTAATTAGTTCTCTGCCTTCTCCTCTGCTACCATGATGATTCTTAAAGCATAAATCTGATTCTGTAGCTCTACTGCTTAAAACCTTCAACGGCCCTCCACCTTACTCTCCCTCTTCTCTCCAGGCATCATGTTCTTATTCCTTATTGTTATGATCTGCCCCTCACTTAACCTCTTCGCCCTGCTCTCCGACCGCTCCCACCAGCACCAGTTATTCTTTCATGTATTCAGCAAGGATTTGTGGATCATCGGCTGTGCACCTCACACCGTGCGCTGCAGCCATGTTTGCAATACCTGGACACTCAGTGCAACGCCCTGCCTCCCTGTGTGTGCTTCCCAATCACCTGAGCCGCCCTCTTCTCCCTCCACCCTCCCCAGCCTGCCTGGAAAGCTCCCTATTCTGCAAGACACAACTCAGGTGCTGCCTACTCTCTTTCAGGACTTCACTGACCTCCAGGCAGAGATGGCCATTGTGCATCTCTGTCCTCAGCATGCCTGCTCTTTGCTGTTACTGCACACCATGTGGCATTTACTCGTTCACGTACCTGCCTTTACCTCCACACTTTTAACACCTTGAGGACAAGGTTTTACATATCTAACTCATCTTAGGTCCTTGACACCACTTAGAATAGAGGCTAAAAAGTAAAAATTCCATTTTTTTGACTAATTTCTCAGATCTCTTCCAGCTCTGAAATTCTGTGATTAGGTTAAAAATAATCATTGAGAGCATGTCATATATTCACACCCTGCTCCACACAAAATTGTTAACTTGAATTTTCATACTTAGGGTTTTCTTTAAAATCCTGCAGGCAGCAGGCAGCAACTACAAACGCAATACCCGTGCTGGTACTCTCCTGGCTCATGTCTGAGCCGTACCTGCTTTATGGATGTGAAGGAAACAACTGTTAACTCACTTCCTTCCTGGTATATATCTTTATTTCTGTCATCTTAAACAAGGCAGGGTAAGGATCCCTAGGGTGTTACACCACCTCTCGCCACCAGAGGACAACAAGGAGACCCAGTTTGTGATTTTAAAAAAAAAACTTTTGGCCACCAGATGGCCCCCAAACACCAGCTTAAGGGAGGCAAGGGTTTAATTTAGATCAGATGCACTTCAGACCCAGTTTCCCTTTATTTCCTCTCCCTGAAAAGCAAAATCTCTCTCACAGGGGAACAAACCCCTGAAAATTGGCTGAAGCTACATGGTACTTTCTGAAGAAGAGGAAATGTAGGAAGAAAGAGGAGCAACACTGGAAACTTCAAGCTCCAAGAACCAGAAATGTGAATGTGGACTGAGGGCTTAGGTGAGTCCGAAGAATCATTGTCAATTTTCAAAGTGTATAAATGGTGTTTTGTTTAAGAAAATAACAGATACAACATAACTAAAAGCAAACACACTAACTAAAAGATTCCCCAAAGTCCTGGGAGATGGGTGATTATTCCTAACCGTGGTCATCAAATTACAGTCCCGAAAGCCTGGCTCCAACATACCAAAACGCAAAGTATGTGTGAACTAAAGACACTCCTCCAGAGAGAACGTTGCTGGGCAGGAAAACATTTAAGCCCTGCCCCGCCCCGCGGACTGGCGTGAGGGAAGGGGAGTGAGGGTGGGAAGCAGAAAGCAAATCCTGCAAACTTGCTTTACGTCAAAAGGCAGCAAACTCAGGAGATTATTCCTGTTAGTTCTGGGTAGACCTCTGGATTTACATACTCCCTAAATGCATTCAGATCCTGCCATTAAAGATGGGTGGGAGTTAATTACCTGAAATAAGAAATATCCATTAAAAATCAGAGTCACACCCAGGTTGTATGGAAAGGCTGTGTGGTGTTCGCTCTCAGAGCTGAGCAGGAGAGGCTGACCAGGGAGCCACGCATCATTATTTTAATTTGTCGCCCCCAGAAGAAATACCTTTATGCCTGCTTTTCTTCATAGACTGCTGCTCTTCTGTGCTTAAAGAAAACTGTTTATAGGGAGGCTGATTAGAGGAGGCATTTTTAACCAAAAATATGAATGTTAGCCCCCATCATCCTCGAAATGTATGTGACATTCCCTGACTCCCCCATCAAAAGTCAGTCCCCATATCATCCTACCATAGCACCTATATATGTCCTTCATGGCCCTTATGGCATTCATTAAGTATGTTATTTGTTTGTTCACTTGCTTCTTGATTATCCTCCCCATGAGGCTGCAGGATGCAGGATGCATGAGCACGGGACCTGGTCTGCTCTGTTCACCACCCTCAGCCCTGAGCAAATGTAGCCAGCTGTGGATTTAGTACACAGTTGTTGGATTGAAAAAACGAGTGAAGAGAAAGTTTGGTGTCATCCAAATTCTACCAAATGTAACAGGAAGAAGTGGAATCCCGGCTGGTTTCTATGCCAAACGTTCTTTGAGGAGCAAACAGGACTATTAAGACTCTTGCTCTTTTTCAGCAACGCCCCATTACAACTACTGTTCATTCACCTGTGTTCTCTTGGAAGGACTATTAAGCCAATTACACTGAAACATAGAGATGAGATGAGAAATTCCACTGTTGAGATGGCAATCTACTTAAAATACAACCTAATTTTACTCTCTTGTTAGATGGTTCTCCTAATAAATCTCCTTATAAAAAGCCAAGTCCCCACCACCACCCAGCCCCTGAATTGAGCTTAATCACAGCTGAACGATTACTGTACACGGAAAAGAGCTGGGCTGGGGAGTGAGCCGAGTCCCAGCTTGGCCACTTACAGCTGTGTGACCCGGGGCCAGTCAGCTTTCGTGAGCTTCCCTTTCCCCACCTAATAATACGTCTCCTCAGGGCTGTGTACCTACCACACCGCTGGGCCCTCGGAACTATTCAGTTCCCCTTCTCTCACAACCAGCCAAGAGTAGACAAGCCACCCAAGCCACCTCAGACCTACTCATCCAAGCAGTAGTAACGTACGACTTCAGAAATGAGAATGCAGGCCATATCCTCATCGCCTCAACCCAAACCCTCTCTCCGGCTCCATGTCCACACACACTTTTCACCCGCAGAGGGACACCCACGGTGCACACACAGCCACAGTGGGCTCCCCACCTGGGGCAGCCCCACTCCCACAGAACTGCACTGGTTCCGTACAGCCCCCACAGTCTCCAGTGTCAGCTTTTTATGTGGTTGTTCAATGTGGCCAAGTGTGCAAGGGCTACAGAGTGCAAATGTGTGACAGAGGCTAGGGTTTCCTGAACCCCATCATCACGGGCTGCAGTTAAGGGGTGTGCACATGGCATGTGCCACACTTAATGGCCGAACAGAGGGAAATTTCCTTAACATTCAGAAATGGTACAAATCAATCGGGAAAATCTATTAAGAAAGAGCAAACTGCCCAATAGAAAAATGAAGAATAAAAAACAGGAAAAAAGTGCAAAGGCCAGTAACCCTGTGAAAATGTGTCCAGGCTTACTCATAAGTAAGACAATGAGACACCATTTTTCACCTATCAGATTAACAGAAATTAAAACCAATAATGCCCAGTGTTGGCAGGAATGTGGAGAAATCAGGTACTCTTACTTACACTTACAGCAGCATAAGCTGAACAATTAACAATGTCAAAAATTTAAATACAAAGCTCAACTATATTAAAACAACTTCTGTTTATTAAAAGTCACCCATTTATTCAAAAAATAAAAAATAAGTAAAAAAAAGTCACCCATTTAAAAAGTGAAGACAGTCCACAGATTGGGAGAAGATATTATTTAGCCCATAAAGACCAGTAAGCACAGTATATAATGAAATACTATAAATCAATAAAGAAAGGACAAACACTCTGACAGAAAAAAATGGGCAAAGGCCATTCACGTAAGAGAAAACAGGCATGGCCACAAAATACATGAAGATGCCCAACCTCACTAGGAGTCAGAGAAATGTAGATAAAAGCCACAACAAGCATTTCACATCAGCCAAATTCACAAAAACTAAAGGGTTGTACAATACCAAGTTGGTGAGAATGTGGAAGAGCTGACTGCAGGTAGGACTGTAAAACCACTTTGGAGAACATCTCTAATATCACTGAAGGTTCTCGTTTTCTGTGAACTGGTCACTCCCCTCTGGACAAATACCCTCAAGAAATCCCCACCCACGTACAACCAAGAAACATACGCAAGAATTTTCACAGCAGCATCGTTTGTAACAGAAAAAAGTAGCACAGCTTAAATGTCCATTAACCACAAAATGGATACATGAGTTATGGTATATTCATATAATTTGAAGTTATTCAGTACTGAAAAGAAATTAGCTTGAAAATGGTATCAACATTCAGGACTCTCAGAAATATTATATTTCTGGGGAAAAAGCAAGTCTCAGAAAAATATATACGGCAAAGTACTATATATGTAAAAAATAAAAATATTTTTTATTTTTTATAAAAATAAAAAAATATTCAAGCATCACGTGGGAAAGAGAGAACTACCAGCGGCCCCCTCTGCATGGCACAGGAGGACCGCAACTAGGGCTGTACAGAGGGGCATTTACGTGTGTTAACAGTTTGGGGTTTTAGGCTGTTTTTAGTCTTTTTCATATTCATAAGTAATCCAGAATAAAGTTTTTTTAATTAAGATCTTATTTATGTATTTCTAGAGAGAGGGGGAGGGAGGGAGAAAGAGAAGGAGAGAAACATCGATGTGAGAGAGAAACATGGATCGGTTGCCTCTCTCACAGCCCGGGCCTCAACCTGGGTCGGAACCGCAACCCAGGCACGTGCCCTTACCGGGAATCTAACCCGTGAGCTTTTGGTTTGTGGGGCAACGCCCAACCCACTGAGCCAGACTTGTCAAGGCAGAATAAAGTTTTTTTTTTAATTTAATGTAATATACTTTCAGCTAATCTCACTGCTAGGAATCTATCTTACACGTGTATCAGCATATGCACGAGTACGCAGCAATGTATGCAGAGGTGCTTCTCATAGCGGTGCACAAGGGGAAAAACTCGGAGCGACCCGCATACGGGAATGTTACACAGAACAGTCAGTGCGACACCAGAGCTAGGCAATCATTAATAAGGATGAGACGGCCCTGACCACTGGGGCGCAGTCGGTTGGGCGTCGGCCCATAAGGTGAAGGGCCACTGGTTCGATCCCAGTTGGGGCACACGCCTGGATTGCGGGTTCACTCCCTGGTCGGGGTGCGCATGACAAGCAACGGATGAATGTTTCTCTCCCTCTCTTTCTCTCTCCCTCTGCCTCTCTCTAAAAATAAGTAAATAAGATCTTTATTTAAAAAATGAGATAGACGTGTATGTCAAGATATATATTTAAGTGGGGGGGAATCACAGGACTCGACTATTTATGGAAAAATACTAGATTAGATGTACAGACACATACATATACAACAAAAAATTTCTGGGTCACACAAAACCATTTACTTTGATCATCTCAGGGGACTGAGAATGGGTAATGAGAGGAGACTTCTACTTTTTTCATTTGACGCCCTTCAGGATGATTTGCATTTCTGTTTTTACCATTAGAGCCTATTGCCTTTATAATGCAAATAAATATATAGATAAATCAGAGGAAAAAATAAATAACAGCATAAGACTAGGATGCTGGTTTACCAAGATTTTATTTTAAGAGCAAAATCACACAAAATTCTTTTAATCACTTTTTTATGCTGATCTCTTTGGGGAATTGATGCCACTCAAAGAAATGAATCCCAAAGGTGGCTGCTTTATACAGAAGGATAAATAGAACTGCAATTAGAGTAAATTACCTGTGGCTCTTTCACAGCTTTACATAACTATCTGCAGAGCATGTTACCAATATTTGCTTTATTTCAAATCATCATACTAAAAACCACAAACTTTTTCACCTGAAAGAATATGCTTTTCAAGAAACACATTCAAAGAGGAAATGGAAATAAGGGCCCAAAGCACATCAGCCACTCCGGCCAGCGTACACAACCCAGCAGGGTGGTTCCTGGGCCCTGGGGACCTCAGGCATGGCTGTTCCTGTGGCGGGACCAGAGGCTCACACCTGGCCTTCTGCCGTGGAGTGGCGCTGTCCTGCTCAGCTGGCTCCCCCTCCAGGCGGCTACACGTGGGCAGAGCCAAGCTGCAGGCCTCATCCTGAGACAGCACCTGGCTCACACTCTGGGCACGGCCAGGGCTCTGCAAGGCCTTCTTGGGCTCCAGTCTGGCCTTCGAAGTCAGGAAGTTTACCGCTGCACAGGACGAGAAAGGAGCTGAGTACAGACGGATGCTCTGGGGACTGGGTTACCCCAGGAGCTGAGCCCCATTTTCCTGCCAGAACTGAACAACTGAGACCCAGAACCTCCCCACTCTGCTGAAACCAGAACTCTGTTACCTAGATCAATTTTTTTCATTACCAGATAAAATTTCAAAAAATAAAGGGCTAAAAATTAAAGTTTTCAAGTCTTTGAATTAGAGAATATTGCCAGACAGGCGGTTCCTGAATACAGTAATAGAAGTTTTTACAACCATTCTCCCATTTCCATGCAGCTGTAGGTAGATCTCACTCTAGTTAGGTAGAAGAGGGAGGAGGGGGCTGATAATACCGGCCCTTGAGGAACCCACAGAACTGCTGGAAGGATCAAATGAGGTAACAACCATCTTCAGCTAAGAGGCCCTTAGGAAATAAATTTATTATTTCCTTCCTTTATAATGGAGGGTAGATCCAGTTCAAATATTAGTCATGTAAACAAAACTGTGTGTTTCTTTTAGAAGGGGAAGAAGAAGGTGATGACGAGAGAGCAAGGATAAGAGGAAGAAAAACAATAACAGCAACAACAGCTCAGTTACAATTTCAAAGGGGAAAATTTGCCTTCAAGTGTGTGCCTGCCACGTACAGGAAATGGGAAGGGGGGGGTGGGAAGGGAAGCCTGGAGAGGGAGGACGCTTGTATTCAACACTTGACTTGCTCTCAGCCAAAAAGCACTGTCCAGTGTGTGAGAAGCTTCGATGTTGCCTTTAATCCATACAGAATAGGATGCAGGTGTTATTACTCCCATTTTACAGATCAGAAAACTAAGGTTCAGAGAGAATAAACAACTTAGCCAAGGTCAGGCAAAGACGCTACTCACCCCCGCTGGCCTGTATCCAGGGTGTATAGTCCCTCTACACCCTCACCGCTGGATCCTCCTCCTCCTCAACGTGGGTGTTCCCTGGCCCTACTTCTCTCTGTCCCTTTCTGTTCCCTGCCTTTAAAATTGCTGGTATCTCTTTCATCCCTCTTGCTATTCCTCTGGGCAGCTCCTCTGTCCTGATTTCCAGCCCCCTGGACCGTTCCCAGTTAAGATTCCACTGTCCTTATAAAAACAAGGTCTCTAAAAGCTCATCACCTAGCCACGCACACTCCACCCTCACCTGGGGGTAGCTCTCTTCTGCGCTGCCTCCCAAGCTCCAAATCAACTGCACTTTTGGTCATATCTCCCCTTTCCCGCACATACAATCACTCCATCATCGCTTTGTTCTTCAAAATATCTCTTACCTCTGTCACTTTTCATTTCTACTTTTTCCCTCAGCGTCTAGAACCTTATGTCTGCCTGGTTGCTGCAGAAGCCTGCAGCTGGTTTCCTCAATGATTCCAGCTAGTGCTGTGCACTGCTGCCAGATTCATCACCCCACCCACCTGCCCCCCCCTCGCCCCGCACCTCCTCAGGACACACACCGCCTCCATCAAACCAAGCCCACACCTAGCCCTGCACTCTAGGCTGCCTGAGTCTGGTCCCCTGGCCCTCCAGCATCAGCCCCACACCTCCACTCCCGGGTTCCTCAGTTCGGCAGCAGGATTGCCCACTGTACGGCACTCCTCCCCAGTACCATGCTCTTCCGTCCTCTCCACATGGGGCCCCCAGATCCTCCCGCAGCCTGGCCCCGCTCCTCCCTCCTGCCACCTCCCAGTCAAGGCCTCCAGAGCCCTCCTGGCAACGCCTGCACACTCATTATCTGCACTGTTCATGGGGCAGTAATTATACACTGCCTTGCAACTCTTCTCTTCAGCCTGAAACAGGCATTGAAACGGACTAGTGCTATTTAATCTCATCACCCAAACAGTATAAACCACTTAAAGGTAAAGACTGTCTAACAGGTCTTGGTGTCTTCCCACAGGGCCAAATATTTAGATAGTAGGTGCTTAATACAACGTTGACTTCCTTTTTCTTCCCACATATATTGGCCTCAAACAAATAGCCAGGGCTGGTTAGAATAATAAGCATCAGCCTTGGAAGCCTGATCTCAATTGCATTAATCAGCGGCCTCCAGGGCACCAGGGGCAGCCCTCTCCAGAGAGGTCTCTGACCGACATCGCCAACTCGGCTCTGCCTGCTTGCTGGTGATCGTATATTCCCTGTCCATTTCTGGTCTCCATTTAAAAGCAAACATCCCGGAGTACGGCGGACAGGGGTCTCCCTAAACCCTGAACCCTGATTCCCTCATTGGTGAAGCCCCCGCAGCCCAGTTTGAGGGTCGTCAGAAGCACCCAGGGGGCCCCCTACCCTTGGGAGAGAAAGCAGACACTGCACCTTTAAGTCTGCAGCCAGTTGAGAAAAACAAGCTGTGATTTATATAAGCGGGAAAATCATGTGATTTGCAGGAACGCTGCCTCCTCCCCCGACCCCCTCCCTGCGTCTCCTCTAGACCGGCCGGCGGCTCGGCAGAGGGGAGGGGTCCGGAGCTGGGCAGGCTAGGGTAGGGGCGCCGGGGACGCCCCCTTCACCGTGCACGGGAGCCCCGCGAGCCTGGCGCGGCGGGATCGACGAGCGCCTCCCTCCGGTGCTAGGTTCCTGTGGCGCTTCCCGGTGGCCCCAGCAAGTTTGTTCCCCAGCGGGATATGTTTAGGAGGCCTGAGGCGCCCGGCCCAGCGGCTGCTGCCCCGGGGGTCGCACAAAGCCCAGGGTAGCCGCTTCTCCCGCGGGCGCTGCCCGAGCATCCCCTCCCTGCCGGGGTCTGCCTGTCCCTTCCCGGAGAAACCATTGGATGGAGAAACTGGGGTTTCCCCCCAACTTCTCAGAGAGAAAGAAAAGCCAAGGGCCCCCACAGACCGGCCTCTGTGTCCTGGAACACCCAGCGGGTGGCAGGGCAATTTAAGAAATAATTTGGTAGGGAAAGACATAATGAAAATCAGCCATTGCTAGAGCGGAGAGGTGGTTGTGTTTAGCCCAGAGGACCTAGCTTTCAGGAAAAAAAAGAAAAAGAAAGAAAGAAACGATGTGGCCTTTCAGACAGGGGCAAGGAAAATACGTGATTCAAAGGCCCTAAGAACCAGCCCAGACCTCTTCAGTATTAGAGGGAGGGTGGTGTAGCTACGAGGAGCCCCCAGCCTCTCGGAGTTAACTCCAGCAGCTGCCAAAGGAAAGGAAATCGGACCCTTCTGAGAAGCAGCAACTGTAAAGAGAACAAGACCTAGAGGTCAGGTCAGCCATCCCCAGTCTCTGCAGGAATGTACATCCCAGGCCCTTCCAGGAAGCGCTTACAGTAGGGGAGGACTAACCAGCACGTCCAAATCCAAGCCCAGGAGAACATGGGGGCTTTCTCCGAGAAGAGCTGGGAGGAGAGGCAAGATCTCTCTCCCTGCCATGTCCTTAGTGTAAACTACAATTATGGACTCAGAAACTGTCCAAGAAAAGAAACCCTGGGCTTCTCAGAGTAACCAATTTCAGGGGTTAAACCTCGTCAGGGATAAGGTTTAAATTCCCAGTAAAGTTCCTCCATTGGTCATCTGCTGGGGATGAGGTGTAAACCCAGTGCTGTCCCACGGAGGGACACTGTCCCATGGAGGGACACACAGTGTAATTAAGGGAGTGGCTAATGCGTCATCTTGCTGTGGCCTCAGCCATGGTCAGCAGAGCCTGGTAAATTTCAGTCCACCTTCAGAGCCAGCTGGGCCTGGAGAGGTCACTCAGACCCTCCTTCAGCCCCTCACCTCCCCCCACCCCCAGACAGAGAGGGTCTTGATGCTGAGACAGCTCAAGGAACACTGCCTCCGTGTCCTCTGCCACACCACCAGTAAGAAGGTCCTTCCTGCAGGAAGGCCAGACATTCTCAATTATTCTCTAAATCCTTTTTTACACATTATTTATTTATTTTTAGAGAGAGGTGGAGGGAGGGAGAATGAAATGGAGAGAAACATTGATTGGAGAAACCTCGATGGGTTGCCTCTCACACACACGTTGACCAACCGGACTGGGACTTAGGCACGCACCCTGACTGGGAATTGCACCAGTGACCTTTCATTTTACGGGAAGACGCCCAGCCAACTGAGCCACACTGGTTAGGGCTGTTCTCTAAATCTTGAAGAAAAAAAGTATAAGTTAACATAGGGATTCAAAGGGAAAGCATTCTGTGTGCTCAGATACCAACTGTATTCACTCAGTTACAGAGTAGGTGTCTTCTGTGAGCCTGGCCGTGAGCTGGACACTGGGGATACAGTGGGGACAAGACAGGTACCACCCTTGCCCTGAGTCCTGACTCTCTGCTCCCCTCCTCTGCCTCCCAGGACAGAAGCCTGTGGAAGACTCGCCTCTGCTCCACTGGCATATGCATACCCCCTCCCCAGCCCACACCCAGCATGTGCTGCCCCCAATTCCAGCTGCATATGGCTCGCAAGTCTGCCAAGAGCTTCTTCTATCTGAAGGCAGTAACTCTCTGATGATCGGGTGCTGGGTATAAGAAGTAACCCAAAGGCCTGTTCAGAAAATGAGATCAAAGCTGGCAGCCTCCTGGGCCCCTCCCCAGATTGATAATTAGTTTAGACAACACTTCTGTCAGTGCCACTTGCGTCCTCTCTTTCTTTGCTCTTTTTCTAATTTGCCTGGCTGCTGCCATTCAGGTCTCCTCATTCTGAAGCTGCCTGTGCCAGGGACCTGCCCATACCTGAGTCCATGAGCCCAGGTGCCATCTTCCTAAGGCAGTTCACCCACTTCCTCAGGGGGCCTGAGCCCCTCAGCCCTGCACAGACCCCTCTGCAGGGTCTCTTCTGTTGCGGAAAGGCTCCGCCTTGAGGGCACTCAGATGTCCCCCCTGAACCCCACGCCTGTCAACCTCCACCGTCCCTACCTCCATGACCACAGCAGCCCCTCCCTGCCTGATTTGTCTTTTCCTGAGTTCTGCTGCTGGCTTCCCTTGGCCATTCACAAGCACAGCCTGATAACGTGCAGAGAGAGACCTGGCAATAAGCCTGTGCTGAATGAACATTTTTAAAGGAACAAAGTATGGCTCCAAACTGAAAACACCCTGAAAGCCACAAACTCTGTTACCTTCAAAGATGCCAGAGCTCGACCTCTGACGGTATTTGTTTGTTTGTTTTGTTTTGTTTTTTTTTAAATGCACCAAGGAGTGCAATGAGTGAATGTGTGAAATCAGCTCATCTTAGGTACTCTCTCAGGAATTGGGGCCTCAAGAAAAAAGGCATCCCAGCCCCTGCCAAATTCCATTGTTTCAAATTAGCCTTCCAGCAAAATGAGGGGGCTAGCTAGTCTTTAAGACCCTCCTAGCACTGAAGCTCTGAGTGCTACAGTTCCCCTAAACAACCTTTTAGAACAGTCCACATTCTTATATTGCCATGAGTGGAAAATGCATTTTTGCTCTGGACCTGGGTCTGCAGCTAAAGCTCAGAATTTGGTTTTCACCGCTGTATAGTGAGACCTATTTCCCTCTTTCTCCTTTCCCTGAAAGGGCCTCTGGTCTTTCCCAAGCTGCTGAGTTGAAGGGAACACACAACTCCCCCAGAGCAGAGGGGCCGCCAGAGGGAAAGCTGGCCCCGCCCCAGTACAGGCTTGCCTCCAGTTCTGCAGGGACGGTCCTCCCTCCCAACAGGCAGGGAGCTTCTAGAACTTCTAAACAGCACATCCTCAGGCTAGCCCAGGCCCCACAACATCCTGTGCCCCAGTTTACAAGCTTTTAGTGGCAACTAACACATTTGGCAAACTTCCTTGAGTGCGAGCCAAGCCAGGCCCTTTTTCCTGGGACCCAACTGTCAAAGGGATACTAGGTTAGGACAAAAATGGGGTCCAGCCAGACAAGCCCCAAGCCTTGGTTCTCTGGGCCAAGTCTGGAGAGGTCCAGAGGGAAATGTCCTTGGTCGGCCTCACTACCACTAGGCAGGCTGGTCCTGAGATCTCAGGATGCATCAGTAATTCCAGGCAGGGCTCCATCCCCAGCCCACACTCAGCCCGGGACCTGGTCAGGGACTGTCCAAGTGTTCCCAGAAACATGAAGCTCGCTCGTCATGCCAGGCCCCTCTGGGGTCTCTAGGTGGGAGCAGCCAGACCTTCTCAGTGGGCTCCTGCTCTGTCTGGGAGGTCTGAAAAGCATCTCTCTCCATCAGAGACTTGCCTCTGCTGTGAGACAATTTTTAAGAGAATAGTGTTTTGAAATCGGAAGACATGTTCTGGGCTAGCCTTTGATTCTAGCTCCATCTCCATCTCTCAAAAACCATTGCTCTCCCCGTGACCACGGAAATCCTGGAGGCAGTGAGCTGAGCTGAAGGTGCCTTGGAGAGCCTCTGCTTCCAAGATGGGGCTGGGTCCTGTCTTGATTTTGCTGGCAGGTCTCCAAGAAGAGAAAGAAGATCCTTCCTTCAGACTATCTAACTGGAATGTCTGCCACCCAATATTCAGACAAGGACGTGAGCCGCACCCAGCCAGTTGTGGGCGCCCCATCATTGTGTCCCCCCAACCTCACAGTCCCTCTCACCTCTCAACCGCCAGCTGTGCCCAGGATTCTCAAGGGCTTCTGCTGCCCCAGCGGCCCACTCCGTCCCCGTGTCCTCCTCTGACTCATGCAAGGCGAACAGGCACCGCCGCAGATTTCACTCAGAGTTTGGGGTAATGGAGGGGAATCACAGTCATTGCATTAGAATCTACGCATAGACGCAACTCTCCTAAAACCCAACAACCATTCCGCCTCAGAAAATTCCTCACTATTCATTCCCTAAGTCACAGCGTACGCTTTCTCCTCCAGCCTCCCTCTTCTCCGGACCCCTCCACTTGGACTCCATGTTCCTGCAGAACAATTGGTCCTGTGCTCAACATGCCTCCCACAGCGGCATCCCCATCAGGGTCCGTCACAGCATCATCCTCCAACCAGGGTGTGTCCGGGGGGACGCCCCTGGCCCCTGGAATGATACAGCACAGTGTTTTCTTTTCTAGGTAACACCTTCCTCCTATCCACCCCAACCACTGCCCCCCGACAGCCAAGAAATCTACCCCAAATCATTCGGGTTCTCACGTTTTGTGTTTCCACCCCTCTGTGGTCACGAAGCACTGCTGACCCATATCCCTGCTGCTGCGGAAAATGACCCATTAAAAATAAGCCAGCCTCAGACCAACACAAAGGACAAATGCTGTATGAGTCTACTCACACGTGAACGCACTGTGAGGTGCCGAGAGTAGCCAAATTCCTAGAGATGTGGTGGTTGCCAGGGGCTGGGGAGAGGAGAGAATGGGGAGTAGTGTTTAGTGGGTACGGAGTTTCATTTTGGGGAGACGCAAAGTTTCTGAAGATGGATGGCGGTGATGGTTGCACAACAGTGTGAATGTACTTAATGCCCCTGAACCATGCACTCAAACATGATTAAAATTGTCAACTTTATGTTATGTGTAATTTACCACAATAAAAAAGCAATGTCAACAACATTTACTCTGACCCCAAGAGACATCTGCTGTTAACTCAGCAAATGGGGGTTCCCCCCCACCTTTGATCACAGCAGCTTGGTGAACCCCTGTCCCAGAGTTCCCAGGCTAAGGAGGGCACCCTACCTACTGTGCAGTCATGTCCCTGCTGACCTCCCCCAGGACACGGAGGCATGTGCTCCCTTTCAAACCGCAAACATGACAGAGGAGTTGCAACTAGAACAGGAGCCTTCGGACTAAACCCAGTTCTGTCATTAACTAGCTGCGAACTCTTAGGCAAGTCACTTAATCTAACTCAACGCAGCTATAACGAAAATGGAGAAGACAATAGCCAGCCCCAAGGAGCTAATGGGTGTGAAGGAACTGAGAAACATGCGCCAGCTGATTTTGTCATCTCTTACTCCAGCGGTCAAACTAAAAACATCTGGAACGTAAGAAGGGGGTTGCTACCTGAAAACAAGGAGGTAGATGGCAAACACCTCAGTAAATACAACCAGAAAAATAATCCTTTGACCTTCAGCCATCGTCCCCCTCATCCAGGGCGGAGTGAAGCAGTCCTTCGCAGTCTGGTCTCCACCACAAAAACCCCATTTTGTTGAGACATTGATTTTCTCCATGGTTAGCTTTTATTCAAAGCCAGGACCCAGCTTCACCCAGAGGATGCCTGCCGCATCGCCTGGGGGAGGTGGGAGTGGGGTCCTCGCAGGAGCACGGCCAGGAAGGGTGTGTGGGAGAAGCACGCACGCAAGTCCTGCCCCATGAGCACATGCAAAAACAGCTCCCTCTAACAACGTGCAAAGCACTCCAATACGTTGGCATGACTGTCAAAAGACTGGTG
>CM052539.1:49445356-49532204 GCA_028533065.1 Trachops cirrhosus | reverse complement strand
TTAGTGGATTAAGCGCGGGCCTGTGAACCAAGAGATCACGGTTCGATTCCCAGTCAGGGCACATGCCTGGGTTGCAGGCCAGTTCCCAGCAGGGAATGCACAGGAAGCAACCATA
The DNA here is from genome assembly GCA_028533065.1 of Trachops cirrhosus. Taxonomy (NCBI): domain Eukaryota; kingdom Metazoa; phylum Chordata; class Mammalia; order Chiroptera; family Phyllostomidae; genus Trachops; species Trachops cirrhosus. The sequence continues at coordinate 49,532,089 of CM052539.1, read as the reverse complement.
CATTGATATTTCTCTCCCTCTCTCCTTCCCTTCCCCTCTGAAGATAAATAAATAAAATCTTAAAAAAAAAAAAAAAAAAAAAAAAGACTGGTGAAAAGTTTCCAGCACAGGAAAGGGGGCTTGCCCCTGGCTGGTGTGGCTCAATTGGTGGGAATACTGTCCCATAAACAGAAAGGTCGTGGGTTTGATTCCCAGGCAGGTCACATACCTCGGTTTCAGGTTCCGTCCCCAGTCTGGGTATGAGACACAACCAACTGGTGTTTCTCTCTCTCTCCCCACTCCCGTCCCCTCTCTCTAAAATCAATAAGCATATCCTTGGGTGAGGATTTTTTAGAAAGGTGGTTACGAAACCACAAACCCCGTAAAGAAGGTGGTCCAAAGGTGGCTTCAGCTGGCTGAGTTGGCCGCCCCTCAGTCTGACCACCAGCTGGCGTCATTCCTGTTAGAGCCCGCCAGCCCTGGGTCTGCTTCCACGGGATGTAGGTGACAGCCTTTCTCTCCAAAAAGGGCCTCTCTGTCGCTCAGGCCTAAGAAGGAAGTTCAGGTCAGCCATGGCCCAGGTAAGTCCACATCTGGCCCTTCCTCTTCCTCCCTCTTGTCGCCCCTCCCTCACCAAAACCCTGTCTGGTTCTTCTTTCAGCCTTCCCTTCCTTTGGAGAAGAGATTTGTCAATGGCCTCTCCCCACCTCCATGAAACACCCCAAAGGGAGAGAGAGGTCGCAGGACTCCAAGTCTCAGGCCTCAGCCACAACTCCAGACTGCCTCATGCACCTCACAGGGACCCAGCTCAGCCCAGATGGAAATCATCTGCTTAAGACTTCATACTGACTTCAGCAATAATTACGTTATGCTCATCCACACCCATTCCCACATCACCTCCTCCCGAGTCCCCTTCCCACTCACTCAGGCAGTGCCAAGAAGTGAAAATGGAAGCAGACCTGAAGGAACCCGGGCGGGCGACTTGGGGACACAACTAGAGCCCAAAGCTGGTGCAAAGACAACTCAGGCCCCTGACCCCATTGAGCCCCACCTCCCACACACACAGCCTCTGCACCTCAGCTGCAGAATCTGTGACATCAAGGGGGCCGAACCTTCCCTCAAAGCACAGGAAGGGGTATCAGAGACTTCCCGAGATCGGTCTCCCTGTCTCCCTTCAGAGTGGCCTGTTTCCATTCCCTCCGCTGGGCCTGCAGTGCTGCAGGGGGCCTGTCCTTGCTGCAGCGGGAGCCCTCCAAGGCCAGCCAGAGAGGCCTGTGAGTCACCACGCCCAAGGTCCAAAGACCGAGAGGGACAGCGTTATTGCAAGGCTTTGAGAATGTCACTGTGAGTTCCAAAATGTCCTTCTTTTCCATTTTGTAGGATTTTTTTTTTCTTAGTACCCAGGCAGGGCAGACCAAGGGGACTTTGATCCCACAGGCACCTGGTGGAATAAACTGTTACTGCGAAGGGGGCCTCATCCTGGCCTCCTCTCCACCCTTCCTCTCAAAGGAGGCTCTGTTTAAGAGCAAGCCAGCTCAGGCTAACCTGACCACACCTTCCTGGGAGCAGAGAGGAGAGAGGAGCAGGTGGGAGGGCAGGAGTTAGGAAGCTGAGCAGTCATTCTGGCTGGGAGGGGGAAAGAACTCAAGTCCTCCTCCCCTCTCCATTCCTGAAGGAACCAGAGTAGTTCCTCACAAGAAGCCATGAAGCATCAACAGCCAGCCACCAGCAGAGCCTGGAATGTCTGAGCCACCACCTCCTCCTCCCAACTGCTCCTATAGGCTGGGAGTGGGGGTGGGGAGGAGTACTGCCCCCCACCCCTCACTGGCCCTGGTCTGCCCCCAGCATCCTCACAGGGGGGCTTTGAGGAGCTGCAGCTCCTGCTTCTCCAGCCTGTGCCCTCACAAAGGCACCCTCTGTCACAGCCTCCCCAGAACAGACCTCCCCCTCCTGCCACCACTCTCCCCACTCCCCCCACCGCAGCACGCACTTCCTACAGGAGCAGATTCCAAGCCGAGGTGCTGTCGGGTGCTGTCCCCCAACAACATGCTGGAACAAAGGCTGCACATGACTGAACGAGCCGGGGCGCCTGTCAGGGCTGAGGCAAACGTAATTACAGGGAGGGCACAGCCACTCTCGCAGCCACACCTGGCCGTACAGTAAACAGCGTTTCTTCCTGTCGAGCTGGGGGGAGTTGAGAGACAGGGAGGCGACAAACCACAATTTGAATCATTTGAAGAGAAGCTATAAATATAATAATGAGTCATTTGTAAAATATAATTTCATCCAAAAGCCTGGAAAAAATGGGAAAGAAGTTCTTATGCTATTTCAGGCTAAATTGTTCAAGGGTGTTCTGCCAGAACCTGGGGAGGGGACCCAGCTGCCCTCCAAGAGTGAGGCTGGGCTTCACATCCGGGCCTCCCCAGCCCTCCTCCAGGCAGAGTGCTGCCTTGGACACCCCCTTCCCCAGGCCCCTCAGAACACCCTGGGATTGGAATGCTCGCAATTCAGAGTTCTCTCTCGGAGAGCTGATAAGAATCACGGACAGGCAGCCTTGCGTCCAGGCGGTGCAGCTGAGAACAGTTTAGGGCAGGCCCGCTGTTGTTTTTGGCAAACTCTCCCCAGCCTTGGGGCCCTAACAGCCTTTCATGCGCAGGGTGGCTTTTCCATTGCGGCTGCGAGGGCTCTTCTCGCCTCAGTTCCAGCCCTGGGCCGCAGCTGCTGGGGTGGCGGGGGAAGGGGGGAGGAGAAGCCTGCACAAAGCCCTGTCCTGGGGAGTGAGCCCAAGTCACTCGGCTGGATCCAGGTCACCTGGCTGCTGTTCAGAGTAGTTGTGAAGAGCTTAAGCTCTGAAACTAGACTTTTTCTAGGTTCATTTACAGCTGGACCCCTTACTATCGGTATGACACTAAGTAAGTTACTTAACCTCTCCGGGCCGGTTACATCAGTTACAACAGTACCTTCCTCAAAGGGCTGTTGAGAAGATGAAACGAATTAACATGTAAAGCAGCTAGAATAGAACCTGGTGTAGTGGGTGCTCAACATCAGCTAAATAAGATTCTTATTACTCCTCACTGGGCACTTGACGCAGCAAGGAACCACAGGACAAAGGCACAGCAGCATACATGAGTGACCCTGAGTGACCAGGGACAAGTGATCAGATCCCCTGGCTTGTGCTTCAGGCATTCCATCATCTCAACTTGCCCTTTCCAGAGCAAGCCCTTTCATCCCTGTGGCCCAAGCATCCCTTCTACCCCTCCTGACAGGCAGCGTTGTCTCTGAACTGAAGCTCGGGTCGTGCATGGGGAGGAGGGCAGCACCCGACCTCATGTTTAGAGGCCGAAATCCAACTGGTGCTTCAGTGTGAGTACATCCTGATCTCTAGCTTCACCCTTTCCTGCTCTCTTCCCTCTTCTCCTCTTCTGTTCTCCCGTCTTTCCTTCCCTCTGCTCCCTGCTAACTCTTGGCCTTTCACCCCCAGGCAGAGCTGAGAGGGCGGGATGCCGTTGAAGTGCTCAAGGCCTCTGTGTCCCAAACCACCAGGTCCACATCCCCCATTGCTGAGAGTGGCCTCGAAAGCCCTCAACAAGACTTCCTCCCCCCAAAGTGGCTCCCACACCCAGGAAGCACAGAACAAGTAAGCAAAAATGATCTCCAAGCCAACTGCCCGCATTTTCCTTTCTCAGAAACCAGAGCACCACGGCCAGCCCCAGCCTAGAGGATGTGAGTGGAGACCTTTCCCCTGTGACTGTCACAATGTCACCCTCTCACTAAGCAGGCACACCTTTTCCAAGCTCTCCCATCACCTACCTGGGTAACTTTTTTTCTCTAGTAATTCTTTTTTCTTTCCCTCATCTGAGGGTATGTTTATTGATTTTTAGAGAGACAGTAAGGGGGAGGGGGGAAGAGAGAGGGGGGAGGAAAGAAATATTGATGTGAGAGAGAAATATTGATCAGCTGCGTCCGGTACACACCCCAACCAGGGATTGAACCCACAATCTAGGTATGCGCCCTGACCTGGAATCTAACCGGCAGACTTTTGGTGTATGGGACAACATTCCGAGCAACTGAGCCACCTAGCCAGGATTCCAATAATTCTTTAATATACCTGTCAGTGTTCGCATTTTACTGAACATCTTACAGTTTTTTCCCCCTTTTAGTGAGTTTGAATAAGGAATCTAAACAAGATCCATACATTACAATTGATTGATATGTCTCAAATCTCTTGTAGTTTGTAATTACCCCTCCATGTAAATGTTAGTATCTTTCATTCTTTCTCTCTCTGTTTCCCTGCAATTTTTTTATAAAAAATAATCTGTTGGGTTTTTTTTTTTTACAGACTTTCCTATCAGGATTTTTTTAAAGTAAAACACAGTGGTCTTATTTAACATGCTTCTTTGTCCTCTATATGTCTGGTAAATTGATAGTTAGATCTGGAGGCCAGATTAAGGTCTGATTATTATTATCTCTTTTTGTTTCTGTGTTTTGGCAAGATCACTTCAAACAGGTGGCAAAGTGTGCCTCTATCAATGTATATAATACCTGATGGTCTCTCTTTTGTCATATTGTCAGCCATTGTCCAGCATTACCTATATTCATTAACTCAGCAGGGGTTTCAAAAGTGTGCTCTTCTAACCATATCATTATATCCCCTAGGCTGCCTCATCCCCAGTGCTCCCAGCTGCCGGGTGTAGACCCCGGCTTCTCTCTAGCACGATGCCACTCCTGCTGGAAGGACTGCCACCAGCATTTCTTAAAGCACAGGTCTGCTGGTAATTAATTCTTTCACATTATGTTTTCATTCCACAATATGTTTTCAATTCACCTTAGTTTTTTTTTAAGGTTTTTTTCAATTATTTTTAAAGATTTTATTTACTTATTTTTGGGAGAGGGGAAGGGAGGGAGAAAGAGAGGGAAACATCAATGTGTGGTTGCCTCTCGTGCACCCTGCACTGGGGACCTGGACTGCAACCCAGGCATATGCCCTGACTGGGAATCAAACTGGTGACCTTTTGGTTCCCAGGCCGGCACTCAATCCACTGAGCCATACCAGCCAGGGCTCACCTTAGTTTTTGAAAGATGTTTATGTTGGGTATAAAATTCTAGGGTGACAGTTTTTCTTTTGGTGCTTCAAAGATGTTGCTTCACTGACTTCTGGATTTCATTGTGCCAGGCAAATGTGATTACCAACCACTACAGTATGGAAACTGGATTTCATTTGTGGCCAAAAAAAATTATGGTTGTTTTTATCTCTGTTCCTTTGTACATAAACTGTCTTTTTCCCCCTCGCTGGCTGTCTTTAAGATATTTTACCTAGCACTAGATTTTAAAATTTTGATTATAATATGCCTTGATGTAGTTCAGTTCCTTATGTTAAGGGTTTGTTAAGCTTCTTGGATCTGTGGGTTTATAGTTTTCATCAAACTTGGACTGTATTTGACCATTTTTTCTTCAAACATATTTTCCGCCCTCTCTCTTTTTACTAGGATTCGAATTACACATACATTAGGGCTCTCAGAAGTTTTCTCACAGATCATCGGTGTTCTGTTATTTTTTTTTCTTTCCTCAGTCTTTTTTCTCTGTGTTCCATTCTGGGTAGTCTCTATGACTATACCACCAAGTTCACCAGTGCTTTCTTCTTCAGCGTCTAATCTGATGTTATTCCCATTCAGTGTTTTTAAAAAATATTTCACATTTCACATGATATTTTTCATCTCTAGAAGTTTGACTTGAATCTTTTTTATATCTTCCTTGCCTGTACTTAACATGCTTAACCTTTCTTTTACTTTCTTGAACATATAACTGTTTTAATGTCTTTGTCTATTAATGTTTTTGTTCTAATATTTGTGCCTTTTTGGGTCTGCTTCCACTGATTGATCTCTTTTCCTCGTTATGAGTCACATTTTCCTCATGATTTGCTTGTCTGGTGATTCTGGACTGAATGACAGACTTTGGAATTTTACCTTGTTAGGTGCTGAATTCCTTTGAACACTTTTGAGCTTTGTTCTGGGACACAGTTGAGTCACTTGGAAACGGTTTGATCCTTTTAAGGCTTGCTTTCAAACTTTGTTAGTTGGGACCAGAATATCGACTCGTCTAGAACTAGTCCACTACTGAGGTAATCCCCTTCTGGGAACTCTATCTGATGCCGAGTGGTGTACGAGGCTTGCCGCTCTGGCTATGGGAACACAAACTATTCTTTGCCTTATGTGAGCTCCAGGAATCGTTTCCTCTGCTTTCTTGTGTGGTTGTTTCCCTAGACTCAGGTAGTTTCCTCACAAAATGTTCTGACCAGTACTCCGCTAAAGACTCAAGGGAACCCTCTGCAGATTTCTGGATCGCTCGCTCCCTCCCTCCCTCCCCTCTCATCTCCTCTCTCTCCTCCTTCCTCTCTCCACATCGCACTCCACTCTGGTACTGTGCCCTGAAAACTCTAGCTGCTTTGACCACCCTGAACTACTTGGTCCAGTTCCTCAACTCGGAGGGACTACTGGACTCCACCTGGCTTCCTCCTCTTTGTGCAGCAGCCTAGAAACCCCCAAGGCAGTACACCGGAGCAATCACAGGGCTCACCTGCTTGTATTCCCTCTGTTGAGCATCACTGTCCCATGCCGTTTGATGTCCAAAACCATTGATTCATACACAACTTTCCATTGCTTCAGGTGGGAGGGTAAATTCCATCCCTGTTCATCCATCTTTGCCAGAAACTGAATTTGGCCTTGGTAACTTCTGCTTAAATTTATATATTCAGCCCAGGACCCTGCTCCCAGAAAATTTCCCTATACTCTACCATCATCTCTACCACTGCAAGTTGGATGCCTTTCCACAGTAAACTCCATCTGTGAGTTTGGTTTCTGTTCATGAGTCTCTCTGCAAGGCCTCTAAGCTGCTTGCTGGTCTGGGAGCTCATTTGGGGTAAGGTTGTATCTATACATCTTTATATCCTCCCTGGTGTCTGGCATACAGTTGGCGCTGAATTAAGTGTTTAGGATAATGAATAAAAAGAATCTACGGTTGCTTGGCTATCATCAGCTGGAACTAAACAATGATACGGCCACACCCATAATTGGTGAGTGCTGTTAGACTTGCCATAAACGGTGGGCACTAACACTGACAGCTGTCCCTGGGCACTCCCCTCTTCCTGAGCTGAGCTGGCCGTGTCCAGAGCACTCTCAAGAATGTGGTTTTAAATATCCCGACCTTGACAATTCCAAGGCCTTCGATGCAAGGTGTATAGCACTGAGACACATGAGTCACACCAAGGGCCAGCACAGTGTAACTGCTTCACTGAGGCTCTCAGAACACTCCTTGTCCCAAGATGTGGTAGAAGGAGGAAAATAAATATGGAGAAGCCCAGTAAACACTCTCTCCATCATTTGGCACATTCCTCAGCCCACAGTTGTGTCCAGCACACTCTGGCTACACAAGAGACTCTGACAGAGGATCTGGGCATATTCCATTGCCAGTGCGGTGTCTGGGTCAGGCAGCCTCAATAGGTGCAAAGCAGGATCAAGCAGAACTAAGTAGCAGGGAAGCGGGGACTTGGGGCAGATCAGTCTCTGGAGTCATGGTCCGCATTTTTCCCAAACCCTTTTTGGCTCTGGAAACCCATGTTTTTCAGGTTTAGTAGACAAGGGTCTGCCAAGCTTCCATTCTGTGCCCTACACAGTACTCTGAGGACCAAAGGAGTCCTGCTGCCCGTCCTTAAGGAATTTAATAATTCCCCCACATGCAATGTCTCCCAAGGTGGGGGTTCTCTGTCACCTACATGTGAATCTTTAGGGACGTCAATAATGCAGATTCCTGAGCCCAATCCTAGGAAGAAAAAATTATATTCCTTAGAGATAAGGCCCAAGAACTGATACTTTTAATAAACTTCTTATGGACATACAAGTATAAGAATTACTGCTTTAATGTATCCCTATGAGGATTGATTCACTGTGTTTAGGGGCCTATATTAGGAATTAAAAAGTCTCTGGCCTAGAGTTTCTTGGGCACTATAACTCCCCTGGTGGGCGTCCAGTCCACTTGCTTCTGGTGGAGTCTACGAGCTAGTCCAGTATATAAAACCAGGAAAGGACCAGGGAGCAAGCTGTCTCATGTCACACAATATATTCCCCTGTTTCTGATTATGCTAACACATCCTGGGACAAAGGTTCCAGGATTTTTAATCCTGTCAGTTTTGAGAATATCAGCCATTCTTTTTAAAGACTTTATTTACTTATTTTTTTCGAGAGAGGGGAAGGGAAGGGGAAAGAGAGGGACAGAAACATCAATGTGTGCCCGCCCTCACATGCCCCTAACTGGGCACAGGCCTACAACCCAGGCATGTGCCCTGACTGGGAATCGAACCAGTGACCCTTTGGTTCACAAGCCCGTGCTCAATCCACTGAGCTACACCAGCCAGGGCTATATCAGCCATTTTTTATCATAGGCAGAAAGGACTTCTCTTAGCTAAGCTGTGCTTTCTTCCTTTTCTGTTTTTGGGTAGGCTAGTTTGAGCATAAGTTTACCCTTTTATAGTACCTTACCAGTAGCAACAAGAAGGAGCCAACCCAATCTAACACTCTAAATGCCTCTACTACATAATGTACTGCTACAGCCACACAGGCACGTGATCTGCACCCCAAGATTCAGTAGGAAACTACATAATTAGCTGTAGTAAACTGCCAGGTTTTCAACCCAAGATATAGGGGTTCTCACTGCCCTTCCTCTTACCTCCTTGATTGAATCAATTCCATTTTTAGGGACTGCCTCCCACTCATGGCATTAATTTCTGTACTAGTTAAGATCTTTAGGTTGGAAAAAACAAAAATCCAACCCACTGGACTAAAGAGAATTTATGGGCTCACAGTACTCCAAAATCCAGAGGAAGAGCTGGCTTTGAGCAAGGCTTGATCCAAGCATTCTTATAGCATCACGGAGGACTCAGAGCGCCCCCTCCCTCTCAGTCTTTCATGGTGGCTTCATCACTGTGTTTCATACAGTGGCCTTGCAGCACCTCCAGGTTCTCCCATTACAGTCATAAAGTGAACACAGCAATTCCAGGCTCATATCCTCATACTAGTAACTGCCTTACAAGTCCAGAGACTCACACTCTCTCATTCCTTTGAAATGAGTCAAGTACTCTACCCTGAACCCACCACTGTGGCCAGTGACCTACCTGGTTAGCTTAAGGATAGTTGGGGATGAGAGTCCATTCCACCCAAATCCCGTGACTGGGAATGGGTGAAGTTCTCCAAAAGGGAAACCATGTACTGCCCAGTGATAAAAGCATGTATGAGGGGGTGGGGCTAAGAAAGTGTGGCACACCCAGGGCACTCAAGTCCTGCTGGAGAATAAAGCAGGAGGGAATAACTAGGATAGAGGGCAATGCCAGCAGGCGGAGATGGACAGGTAGGCAAGCGAAAACGATGGAAGGCCCCAGAGCCACACTATGGATTTATGAAGTTATCAGGTAGGTGACAGGGAGCTTCTAAAGAGAATTTGAACAGAGGAATGATGTGAGACTTTTGTATCAGAACAAGGATTCTGACCACAGAGTAGAGGACATGTTGTTGGAAGCTCATGATCCCAGAGTTGTCCACGCATTTCCCCATCTCCATGAATGGCATTATCATTCCCTATCTGTTGTAATCATTAGTGCTGTTCACCAAACACGTCCAGTCCCCTCACCCATCACATGGTAGGACTGCACTTTCCTGCCCCTTTGAAATGAGGGAAGGTTGTGAGACTTGCTTTGGCTAAAGAACACCAAGTGATAATGTTAAGTGATTTGCCACATTCCCTTTCTTTACCTCAAGCGATTATGAAAGCATGTACTGAGATATAGCCTCTGTCACACTGGTTCTTCATGAAAGATTGTTGAAGGAGTTCTTCTAACAATATGTGATACAGATAGAGTAAGAATGAGAAGTAAATCTTTGTTGTATTAAACCACTGAGATATGGAGTTTGTTTGTTGCTGCAGCATAACATAACCCATCCTAACTAATGCACTCCCATCTGCCAAGCCAGAAACTAGGACATCATCACAGGCTTCTCCCTTGCTCTCACTCCCCATCTCCATGTCATTCTGAGTCTAGCTTTAAATCTCTCTTCAATTAATCCATTTTTCCCCATCCCATCTGCCATTGGCCTAGTCCACCACATAATCCTCTCTGGTCTGGCCAATAGTGACCTTCTCCCAACTGCTGTCTCTTTTTGTAATCTCATGGGATCCTCTAGCTTTTTTTCCATACTTAAGCCAAAGTGATCTTATTAAAACAAAGATTCAGCTCTGGCTGGTGTAGCTCAGTGGACTGAGCATGGGCCCGCGAACCAAAGGGTTGCAGTCAGGTTCCCAGTCAGGGCACATGCCTGGGTTGCGGGCCAGGTCCCCAGGAGGGGGCGCACAAGAGGCAACCACACATTGATGCTTGTCTACCTCTTTCTCTTTCCCTTCCCCTCTCTCTAAAAATACATAAATAAAATCTTTAAAAAAAAAAAACAAAGATTCAATCTCATCACTCTTGTTTTAAACTCGTCAGGCATCCCATTTCCTTTAGAATGAAATCAACACTTGTAAATAAAGCTTGCAGGATCCTGTATGATCTGGTCATTGTTTATCTACAATCTCTCTCTCTCTCTTGTCTCTTCTTCGTACTTCAAATGAACTGACCTTTCTTCAGTGTCTTCAATTTGTCATGCTCTTCCCCAGCTTTCACATACGCTTTCCTCTCTGTCTGAAACTCTTTAATCCCACCTCTTTGCCTGGCTAACTGCTACTCAATCCTCAGATTTTATCTGAGATGTCACTTCTCCCTGAAAGCTTTCCTTGAGCCCCTAGTACTGAATTAGATACCCTCTAGGTACTCCCTTGTGTTTACAGCACCTTGACCTTCTCATGTTTATATCATTTGTTTGGTGTCACTGGTACTTAATAAAAGATAGAAAGGTCATCATCACAGTCCTCAAGAAATGAATACAGGAACTAAAGGGTGACTGCAGAGACAAGCAAGGAAGAGACTGATGAGGAAAGCATTTAAAATGACTTTCTCGTTTCCGGCCTGGGTAATAGAGGGATACCAGTGTCACATGAGGAGTTTAAACTCAATAATGCAGGTGATAGGGGCTGCCGCAGACTGTCCCCCACACACTAATAGTGCCCCTCCTCAGTGGCCAGCACATCGCTGACTTTCTGCCAGATGAAGCCAGGGGAGCTCCCTCAGCCATCATGTAGACAGCCCAGAAACACAGGCAAGTTAATGTTCCCAACACAACCTTCCAAAAATGGGGACAAGATTCTTCTGAGGGACAATTTGAGATATGTTCTACCCTGTTCCTCAAGGCCCCAGCCAGACTGAGCCCCAGTTACCCACAGTGGCAAACACGTTGTTTGTAGCTTTTCCTCCTTCCTTGCTTCCCTCTCTTTGCCTCCCCCTCCTTGCTTCCCCACTCCTGCCGCCCAGGGTCACCTCCCAGATGAACTCCCTAAAACCACATCCATGCCTCAGCCATTCTTCCATCCCATACAGGAGTCACTGAGGACATTCTGACAGAGGCAAGTAGGAAACAGGAGAAGAAGCAGATTGAAGGGAAGCCTTAACCTCCATGTTCACTGCAAGGCGCTTGTAGGACCACAGGGATATGACCTCTGCTAAACCTGCAGTGGCTTTTTGCCTTTATGCATCTCTGTTGACCTCTCTCTTTGGCATGCTTTATGGATACAGTACTGCTCTGGTTTTCATCCTATGTTCCTGGCTACTACTTTCAATTTCTTTTGTTAAGTTGATGATGTTGAAGCTGGGTGATGGGCACATAGGCAGTTGTGGTTGTATTGTATTTTGTTGTGTGTTCTACACTTTCCAAAATACTTTTTAAAAATAAATTTTAAATGTCATTTCTCTTCTCTTCTCCATCTACCCCAGTTGTTCTCAAATGTGTGCAAAGCATGCATAGGTACCACCTGGGGGTCCTTTGAAAGCTGGCTCATCTTAGGCTACTTGACCCTGGTCCCTGCTATTTTTCTGAACTTACCTGTTGTTTCTGAACAACACATTACCTTGTGTTCACACTGCTCTGGCCACACTGGCCTTCCTTCTCATACTCAAACACACTCTAGCAGCATCCCTCAGAGCATCACTCTAAAAGAGTGCAAGCAGCCCTGACTGGGTAGCTCAGGTGGTTAGAGCATCAGCCTAAAACACGAAGGTTGTTGGTTCATTCTCCACCAGGGCACACAGAAGAATCAACCAATGAATGCATAAATAGGTGGAGCAACAAATCAATATTTTTCTCTTTCTCTCTAAAAAAAATCAATTAAAATTTTTATTTAAAATAGTGCAAGCACAACACACACACACACAAGTTCTATCCCACTGACCTGTCTTATTGTCTGCTTAACACTTACCACTATCCAAAATTACCTGGTTTACTTGGATTTTGTCCACTAACTCCGTGTGGTCTAGTACTTCTAGAAGGTGTGCTCCTGTTTACTGCTCTCCCCCAACTCCTGGCATATTCAAATTGTTCAATAAATATTGTTGGATGCATGAATAGATATATGCCTGCAGAACTCAGGAGAGAGAGCTGGAGGTGTAGATTTGGGAGCTGGCATCACACCAGTAACAGTTGAAACCATTTCATGAATTGGTTTGCCCAGTGAGAGTGGGTAGAAGTGAGGAAGACCAGAATAGAATCTGGGAGATCATCTGCAGAGTGGGAAAGAAAAAGGATCCTGGCAAGGAAACCAAAAAGATGTGGTCGGAGAGGCTGCAGAGAAGCACTGGAGGGGGAGACCTATCCTGGAAACCAGGACAAGAGAAAGTTCTGGAAAGGGAAGTGGGGGACAGACAACGCAAAGAAGGATTGGACAGAACCATGCCCACTGGATTCTGGTCATCAGGAAGTCACTGGTGAACATCTAGTTCCAGTAAAATGAGAGGCAGCTGGCAACCAATGAAAGTCACTGGATACGTGCCCCGGCCTCCTGACATTTGGAGAGACAAGTCCAGTGTCCCTCAAAAGGTCCCCAACAGTATCGAGCCCCAGTGGAACAAGCTCAGAAGTACACCCTTCATTGGCTTGTCTTCCTGTCCTGCTTCATGCTCCCTACTTCCTCTCTCTAGCCCCTCTCCCCTGCTTCTTGCAATCCCCTTCCACATGACAATTAGCATTCAAATTCTCAGGCTCTGCTTTCAGGGAAATCCAAACTCGTTGCATTTCTCATCTCTCTATCTGTTTTTCAGGGAGGGAATGTGACTTTCCCACATATCTCATTGCCTGGAAATGGTTCATGTGCCCATAACCACAAAGAAAGGGGATTATTATGACTTCCTTAGACAACTTATGATCCATTCCCTGGGGCTGGGCATACCACCCATTGAGAATATGAAGCCAGATTGTGGCTCCACCTCCAAACCATCACAATTCCCAGGACTAATGAGCGTGGGGGCTCCTCACAAGGATGGCACATCTTAACCCCTGCACGCACTCTACCTGCACCAGCCACAGCTACGGACTGTGGAGTGCTCAGCTCATACCTCTGTTCTGCAGGGTACCATGCAAAGTTCCGGGGCCCAAAATGCAGAGTAAGACAGAATTCCTGACCTGAAGGGCTGCATCATTTACAGACATTACATACACAGGACTGTAACGCAAAAGTACGGGGAATAGCACAGTTGATTCCAAATCAGAGAGGGAAGAATTATCAGTCAGGATAGACTAGGTTACACTGAAGAATAAACAACCTCTCAGATTTATTTATCCCACACCACGCAACCCTCATGGTGGACAGAAGGTTCTACTGCATAGCATCAAGATCACACCAGAACCCAGTCTGGTAGAGCAGGCAGGATCTGGATGTTGCTGAGCCAGAGGGAAAGAGAGTTCAGGAGGGTTTTGAATTAGCAAATGAATTCTTGGCTCAGAAGTGAAATGTATGACTTACACTTACAACCCATTGGCTAAAACTGGTCACATGGCTCAAATCAACCTGAGAGAGCCAGGAAGTGAGATTCTACCATATGCCAGAAAGCAGAGAGGCAGAGATATTTGGTGAACAGTGCAAAGAATTCCAGAAATCGTGAAGGAAGAATAACATTTGCACTGAGCTTTGAAAAAAATTTAGTCTTCAATAGATGAAGTTAGGGGCAAGGAAGGAGGACCTGCCAAATAGAGAGCTATATAAAGGAAGTTACTGAGGCCTGGCTAGTGTGACCAAAGCCAGGTTTCAGGAGGGGTGGGGTGGGAGGGGGCTAGCTGGGGTTGGCACTGGACAAGAAGGCTGAGTTTAGACTGTGAAGGGCTTTGAATATTATAATAAGGATTTCATACTCTAATAGATTATTGGCAATAGGAATCTACTAAAAGGTTTTAAGGAGGTAAGTAACATGATCTGGTTTATTTTTTTAGGAAGATAACTTTGGCAGCAGAATGGAAAGGAGATTGGAAGGGAGAGAGACCAAAGCTCTAGGAGACTACACGAGGCTGTTGAATAGTCCAGGCAAGCCACGAGGAGGAACTGAGACGGGGGAGGGGCTGGGAGGATGCTGAGGAAGAGACAGATGGGAGAGGCGCTTCCCATCTAGAAAAGATCACTGCTAATTTTTTTAATGAAAATATTCAAATATATACTAGAGTAGAGAAAGTAGTTTAACAACCCCCCACATAGCATCACCCAGCTTTAATTGTTACCCACACATGGTCAGTTTTGCTTCAGCAACCCCCCGGCCCCCGTTCAGCCCAGTACATTCCTTGAAAGCAAATTCCAGTTACCATAAGATTTGCTCTGTAACTTCTTTAGCATATGATAAAGACTCTTTTAACCATAACAACAATACTATTGCCATAGCCCCAAAATTAACAATAATTACTTAAGGTTATCAAATATCCAGTCACTAGCAAAATTTCCCTCATGGTCTCTTATTTTTTCCCAGTGGGTTGGTTTGAATCAGGATCCAAATGCGGCCCACACATTCCATTTTGTTCTCCCTTTTCCTCTCACTTGTCATTTACTGGTTGAGGATTCTGGGTCATTTGTCCTATAGAATTTCCCAAATTCTAAATTTTGCTGACAGAATACCCCTGCTGACAGTTGACATGCTTGTATTCCTCTTGCATTTCCTGTGACCTGGTGGCTGGATCTAATGGTGGCCTGGTTCCTTCCTTTGAACAGAAACAGAGGGAAAAGAAGGGAAAGGGAGAGGGGTCCACTGTCCACACAGCACCTACTATGTGCCAGGCACTGTGTGGGTTCTTAAAGATGGTCTCATTCCATCTCAAACCTTTGTGGCGAGTACTCATTGTCACTGGTTTGACAGGTAAAGAAACTGGGACTCACTCAGGGAGGTTAAGTAACCTGCCCAAGCTCACAAAGCCAGAAACTGTAGGAGCTGGGGTTGGAACCCATCTCTGTCTGACTCCAAAGCCCATCTCTTTTCAATGCCCCAGGGTGGAGCAGGGGCTTGGCCCATGAGTGGCAGTGCTAGGAAGAAAGCCTAGCCATCCTGACTCCTAAGACAACTTCACTATTAATACTAGATGTTGAGACTCACATACATCACAAACCTAAACAATGGATTAGGTTTGCATCAGTTAGCCCCATTTCACAGGTAGGGAAACCAAGGCTTGCCCAGGGCACTGTAGTTGGTCAGCAGAGCCAAGATTTACCCCCGTATTTCTGATGGCAGAGACCATGCTGTGCCCTACTGCCCTATATGGCCTCCCCTAGTTCCTGGTGGCCACAGTGGGATGAAATCCGATGCAGGGACAGGAATCAGCAGGCCAGATTTCCTGGATAGAGTCTGTAGAGTGAGTCTGTAGACTTGGCCCAGAGTTGGCCCATTCTGGCCCATTCCCCAACCAAGGACGGCATATACTCAGCTCACGGCAGTGAGGCAGCCAGGGAGGGCCAACCCATGCCTGGCCCCATCAATCTTTGTGGCATGGACTTCCTCCCAGAGCTTTCTCAGGAGGTCCCACGCCCTGCTGCATGGCGCTAGACTCCAGGAGGAGCCCACTCAAAGGACACGCGGAGGCAGTGCTCCAGGCCAGGCAGCCCCGTGAGCAGTTTCCCCTCCCCAGAGCTGCCAGGAACAATCGAAGAGAAAAACCAGGACATTCTCCCCCACCAGGATATTTTGTATGCTTTGCACTTGCTGCTGCGTTTCCTTCATCTAAAAGCTCTAAAATTTCAAATAAAAAGGTACAATGAAAGCAGCAGCAGGATAAATAGCCACAGTGATCTGAGCTGAAACCCTGGAAGCTTTATTCACATCTTTAGAAAAACTCTGAAGGCTCCTAGTAGCAGCTGCAGTACAAAGCCTCACACTTTAATTGTAAGGCTGCCAGAAATAGGTCTGTCAGGCCTGAAATATCACTGCATTTCATTACTCTTAAATGTGCATTACCATCTCTGCCTCGTTACCAGCTTGGGGTGGGGGTCGGTATTCTCCAGACCAACTCCGAAGAGAACTGGGAATGTGGGACTTGTGGGGAAGGGGAGAGGTTGAGTTGGGGGCTAGAACACGGCAGGGGGCAGGGGGTGGTAGGAGGGGAGACCTAGTGGCTTAAAGCCTCTCAAGGACACAGATTAGACAGAGGCCCACAGAAGTGGAGGATCCTGTTATTAGCAGGCAGTCACTGGGAAGAGTCTGATGTCACCAACTTGGGTGGGGAAGCCAGGAGGAGACAGGGAAGGGGCAGGGCTGCTGGGGCGGCAATGAGGACAGTTGTTGAGTAAAGAATGGGGCCTGAAGAAGCGCTGGGGAAACGGAACAAAAACCTTCCTGCCTGCAGTCAGGTAGGAACCAATCGAAAGCGAATTAGGCCATCAAGGCCTGGGGAGTCTGAGATCTCAGGCGCAAAGCAGCCAATGAACAATCCTGGAGAGAGAGGGCTGCTGGACGTCTGGAAGTTTGAGCTCAGAGCAATCTGCCCGTTTATAATAAAACTGACACTCGGGGCAGCTCTGAATAATTCAGTAGGCGCTGTGATCTCCTTAGAGTCCGGGTCCCTGGGGTACAAAGGGAGAGGGGCTGGCTGGGCCCAGGCCGGCTGCCATCGCCTGGCTCTCTGAAAGGGCGTGACAGATGGGCCAGCGCTGGCCACCACCCAGTCACGCTTCACACGGTGATTGGTTTTCAAAGGAGGACAGGGTTTGTGAATGGAGCCGGCTTGTTGCTTGCTGCCTTCAAATGGATGCTGCTGGGTCGCGTGGCCAGCCGGGCCCCTTGTGAATGAGGCATCACCAGTGGGTGGTGAACAAGCCAGAGGTGACTCCCTGTCCCGGCCCCTGTCACTGCTGAGGCTGGGGGTGAGGGAAGGGGGAGAAGTCCCCCAAACCCTTCTCCCTGCTGACAGGTTTACCTTCCATTGGCCTTCCTCTGTGCTAGCTAACCCCGTATCAGAATCAAGTTCAGCCGTATATACCAAAAAAAAAAAAAAAAGTGGAAATGTATTTCTTTCTCTCATGTAAAGAAGTCCAAAGATAATCGGCACAGACCCAGCTTGTCAGCTACACCACCACCAGAGCGAGGCCGTTCACCTCCTGAGGCTCCGCCATGCTTACTCCTTAAATGCCATTCCTGGCCTAACATGGCTGCTCTCGTCCGACACTGTGTCCGTGTTCTAGCAGCCACCAGGAGAAAAGAAGATGGGAAGAAGGGGCCCAGGGCACATGTTAGCATTTTTTTGCAATTTTCCAGAACCTGCTACAAGAAAAGTTTACACTTAATGGCCCACAACTTACTTAAATGGTGACACCTACCTCCGAGAGAGGCTGGGAAATGTGCTGCTTTTTTTATATGGACCATGTGTTTGTCGGCAGACCCTTCTTCAGGGTTCTATCCCATCTCTGCACATCCAGCAAGCGAAGCGCCCACTGTCTACAGCTCCAGACTCTCTTTGCTGGTTATAGTGACCATCCGTGGGAAGGAGATCGTGCCTTCCTACAGAGCAAAGGGCAAGCGTGCTGCCCATTTTAAAAGACTCAGGTTTCCCAAGTTCAAGCTGCTCTTCTGAAGTGCAACCCACTGTGTGCCCAGGCATCACCTGGCCCTCTTGGTGAAGCCCGTGGGACCTGAGGCCGGTACTCTTTTACTGCTATTGCTGTGACTAATCTGACTCAGGAGTCTTAGCTCCTGCTATCAGCTATGACACAAACTAATTTGTTAGCTTTTAAATAGGATAAAATCTCAGATCTTCGAAGTTCTTGAGTGTTCAGCTAAAAAAATCAGGGTTTCTGCAGGGCTAGTCACTAAAAATCAGCTACATGTCCCTTCCTAGTTACTTGAACTGTCCACATGGGTGCTTTCCCTCCCACAGGCAGCCTTCACCTGGCACTCCAGCCACTTCCAGAATTCCAGCAGGTTCCAAAACGGCCAAAGACAGGGAAGCTAACAGAGCCGCTTGCATCCTCAGCTCTGAGTGTTCTCTCTGGGCCCCCTGGACCTCCTGGTCCCCATCTTGTTGGGTCCCAGATTAGAGGAGGGTGCTGAGTCCTCCTCTGGCTTCCATATGCATATGGAATGACTTGGTGACCTTCTCCTGTTTCCTGAACCAAACTGCACCTTCCTCCCCATCCCCCACGCCATCCCCTCCAGTGCCACTCCTCCCCACTCCCCTCCCCTCCTCCTCAGTGTCTCCCAGGTCAGACTGCCCTGGAGCTACACCCTCAGCCAGTCTGCTCTGTAACTAACTCCCTGCCCCATGGCAGTCCTCCCCTGGCAGTGCGGCGGGGCCCCACCAGCCCCATCACCATCCCTACTCAAGACGCTCACACATGTGTCAAGGGGAACAACGCAGCTCATTTCACCTCCCCCTCAGTCTCTCTTCTCTTCACCCTGCAAGCCAAAACCCCAAAGTCACCTTAAGCCCTCTCACCTCTGACCCGCCTCCACCATGCCATTACTCAGCCCTGCTCCTCTGCCCCAACCCCACTGCCCTGATACAGACCCCATTGCTTCCCAAGGGTCTCACAGTAGCTGCCCACCAGGTGCCCCCAAACTTCAATCCAAGCTCCAAAGAGCTGCCCAAGCGACCATTCTAAGAAGTAAACCGGCTCATGGCCCTTACCACCAGCCGAACAAAGGACGGACCCCCACCTCCATGACACCTAAAGCCTGGTTGTTCTCCCTGAAGAGCTTGTCTCTCTCCCCTTCTCCAAAACATCCTCGCGCTCCAGCAACACTGAGCTCCTCTGCAGTTCGCTGAGAATGCCCTGCTCTCCGATGCCCCTGTGCTTTGGCGCCTGCCATCAGTTCTTCTGGGAATGCCCTTCTCTCCTCTCCCGGCCCCCTTCCTTGGGGGAAGTGGTAAGGTAGGCAGGTAAAGCAGGCACTTACCACTTCCTATCCATCTCTCAAGACTCAACTCAGGCACAACCTCATCTGGGAAGCTGCCCCTACACTCCTCTGAAATACCAGCAGCTGGGCTCTGCCCCTCTGCGCTGCCACACAACTCCGTACACGTGTCGCCGCCATTAGGGCCCATCCCACAATGTACGGAATTATTTGTCCTTCAGAAGGTAAGATCCTGGAGAGCAGGGATCGGAACTGTTTGTCTTTGTGACCGGGCCGCGCTCAGGTAGTCCTGGCTACCTGAATAGATGGAGTGTCCCTCAGTTCACTCTTCCCCACTTGCAAGGCCAGCTCAGTGGAGAGCTGTGACCAAGTAACACGGCCCCAAATAAAAGTTGCCCCTCTGGGGGGTTCTGGCTGGAAGATGATTCCAGGGTGGAGAAAAAGGAGCAGTGAGGCTGAATATGAGTTGGGGTTTGCCCCTCATGAAGACCAGGGAAAGGGAGCCAAGTAATGAGGGACACAGAGAAATCGGGTCCCTAAGGAAGCAGTATGTGTGTGGTGAGAGACAGAGGCACAGAGGGAAAGCCCAGTGTAGGCTGTGAGGTCTGGATTTTTATCAGGTGCTACCGAAGCCAGCAGACACACCCAGAAGTTATCCCTTAATAGCACTCGTAGGAAATTCGGAGCTCAAAGTGTTTCCTAGACCCCCGGACAGGGAACTCAGTTCAGTGCCAGGCACTCAGCTTCCTGGCTCCTTGCGGAGGAGAGAGACCCTACACAGTGAGATCCAGATTAAATATTAGTAGGCTTTCAGCCCTAAATGCAATGATTGGGTTGTGGAACTGAAAAAGGACATGCATGGAAAAACATGAAATCCAAACGAAGTGTGCAGCTTGGTTAATTATATTGCACTAATGTTAATTTCTTTATTTTGACAAATGTACCATAGTTAGGTAAGATTCTAACTTTGGGGGAAGCTGGGTAAAGGGTATATGGGAACTCTCTATACTATCTTTGCAACTTTTCTGTAAGTCTAAAATTATTCCAAATAATATGTTGAAATGAAACAAAACCAAAACAGACTTTAAAACATAAGTCAAGGTTTAAGAGGCAGGAAGAGAGAAAGCATACATTTACACAGAAGGTAAAGGAGCAAAAAGAGAGGGTACATATTTAATTCTTGGATGGGAATCTGAAGACCTTTGCTACATTCATTCATCACTAATTCATCCACTGAATAAATATTTATTAAGCATCTACTATGTACCAAGCATTGTTTTCAGAGCTGGGAGTATAGTAGTGAACAATCCCTGCCTCCTGGAGCTGATATTTTAGTGGGTCTAGAGTTTAATCTGCTTATCTAACCCCACTCTACCCAGAAGGCTCCCACACTCAGCTTCCAGGATTGAAAAATGGGGCCGGTTTCTCTTCCCATCACTGCAGAGTACAGAAAGGGTGTTCTCTGCTTGACAGGAAGGAGTTAGGAGACCTGAGGCAGCTCCAGAGACGGCTCTAAATTGGACCAACTCCTTCTTGGCTTCTGACCAGTCTTGGAACTATGTATCTGGGGCTGCTCATTTGTAAAATGGGCAAAGTAGTAAGAAACCAACTTTGTCCCAGAGATGTGTTGAAGTTCAGCAGGCATGAGAGTGTACTTACAGGATAAAAGTGCTTGTACTAATATGATTGTTATAAATATTTAGATCCAGACCAAGAAATGGGTTAGGACCTCTCTTCTGTAGTTACTATGCACCCTCTTCTTTCCGATATCAAAAAAAAAAAAAAAAAAAATCCTCAAACCAGGAATGAAAAAAAATCGAAGCAAATGGGATGCTCCCCCAGTGCAGGGCGCCAGGCTGGGCGGTCAGCCTGAAGCAGGCTGACGGTCGATGGTCAAGGGAAGGGTCAGCCCCAGGTATCCCCCTCGTCCTTAGGCAATCCTGGCACAGCAGGCGGGAGGGACTAGCGGCTGAGCCGCGCTCTGAACCGGGCTCCAATGCAGAGACACTGGAGGAACCGGAGAACCAGGCCGCACCCCCTTAAGGAGGCCCGTGCTGGAGACCCGGGCCGCGCCCCGCGAGAGGCCCAGCACAAGCGGCCCCGCCTGGCCCTAGCCCAGCCGCCTTTGGAGGGAAAGTTGTTGCTCAAGCCTGAGGAATGCGGAGCCACAGCGGCGCAGGAGGAAGCGGTGGGAGATTACAGCGGCGGGCTGGCCCGACCGCGCCGCACACTGCGCCCTAAAGTAAACAGCGCGTCCCGAGCGGGAAGCGGCGCCGCCCAAGGCCCCAAGCGGGCCTAGTTAGGAGGTGACAACAACGCGGCTCTGAGGGGCTAGGATGGCCAAGCCAAGTCCCCCGCCCCCGGGTTGTTTGGGGACTGGAGACAGGAGCATGCCCAAGGACCGAGGCAAGAACCTCCCACCGAACACTCCAAGAAGGCAGGGATTTTGTTGTCTTTTATATTCATGATTAATCTCCCACGCCTGAAGAGTGCCTTGAACATAGTAGGCGCTCAATAAACATTTTTGAAAGCAAGGTCTAATCCTTCCCAGCCTCAGTTTCCTCCTATGTACAAGGAACAGAGGAGGCCCCTATGTTGATCTCTGAGGCCCCTAGCAACTCTGAAATTCTAGGGTGCTGAGATTAAACCCCATGTGCACTGCTGTGGTTTGCTTTTAGTTTTTCAGGGACATTTTTAGTGCTACCCTTTATGATGTGCCAGGAGTAAATTTGACACCAGATGGCTTTTTTTTTTTTTTTATAAAAAAGAAGACAAAAGGAGGGAGAAAAATATTTTCCAACTGGCAGTGCTGACAGCATTTTGGAAGAAAATCTAGGGAGGCAAAGAGAAGCTGTTTCATCCTGATTCTTCCTCCTCCCGCACACTCTGCCACCCTAGCATCCACCATAAATGGGGTAGATCATACTGGTGCTTTTTATAGACAAGGCAAAGGGAACATCATCACAGGAAACTCTACCCCCAGCCGGTGCTTGCTGTGTCCTGTCTGGCTCTCACAGAGGAATGGCCCCTGAGCCACTGGGTGATGGGTTCCAGCTATAGGAAAGGCCCTGGCTAAAGGCTGACTCTGGCAAATCAAAAGCTATCGCTCCCTGCCTGGGGACCATTGAGGAAAAATAGCCAAAACGGCAGTCTCTTCTGGAATTCCTCTTCTCTTGGATCCCAGCTCCCTCTCCTCCTCCCTGGAGGAGAGGGAACGGTCCTTGCTCAGAACGGCCTGTAACTCAGTTCCTAAAGTTGTGGCAAGAAAAAGGGAAATTCCTAGAACGAGCCAGTTTGGCAGTGCGTACAGCGGTGTGAACCAGGGATGCTGCAGTCAGGCTGCTTGGGTTCAAATATTGGCTGCACCTTTGACTCTTTGAGAAGGGCAAGTGACTTTGCCTCTCTGTGCCTTAGTTTCCCCAATTGTAAAATGGAATAAAGTCCCTATCTTGTAGGACTGTTGTACGGATTTAATAAGATAATACAAGAAAAATGTTAGGGGTCTGCCTTTTCAACAGACCAACAAAGTAAGCATTCAATATTTGCTACAGGATCCCCCAAACGAGGATGTTTTCTGGATAGGACCTTGACAAGCCCCACTGTGGCACTGTCCCCTCTGGGCAAAGGCGTCTCAGTCCAAATGACTGGTTCTTTCTCCTCCTCCTCCTTCACATCCCTGAGAGACGGGAGGGAGGCGGCACAGGATGAGCAGAAATCATGTGTCAAGCTCCAAAGTGATGAATCACCTGCAAAAGGATCTGGGGGGCTGGTAAGAAATAGTCTGCCCTGACCCTGAAGGAAGAAGGGAGTAGTGGACAAGGAAAGGAGGGCCTTTGGTGCCAGGCTGGGTGCGTGGTTGTGACTGATGCAGCGGATAGCGAGGACTTGCGAGCGCTGCCTATGGTGTATAACTCTATTGGGTGTCCTTGATTTTCTGCTGATAAGTTGTTTTTTAATTGTTTTAGATGCAGTGTTCTTGAATCCTTGATCAGCAAGCTCCTTGAGACCAGGTCTCGTCTTTCTGTTGTGGTACCCACCCCACACAAACTCCCAGCAGAAGCCACATAAAATGTAAACACTCTGTAAGTGCTTACTGATTTGGTTGACCTGTTTGTTATGGGCTGAATATTTGTGTTCCCTCAAAATTCCCATGTGGAGATTCTAATCCCCAAAGTGATGGTATTTGGAGATGAGGCCTTTGGGAGGTCATTGGTTCATGAGTCCCACATGAAATGGGATTAGTGCCCTTATTAAAGAGACCCCGTAGAGCTGTCTTTCCCCACTGCCATGGGAGGGCACAGCTAGAAGACAGCCAGATACTCACAGACACTGAATCTGCCAGCACCTTGATCTTGGACTTCCCAGCCTCCAGAATTGTGAGAAATGAATTTCTGTTGTTTATAAGCTGCTTAGTATATGGTCTTCTGCTATAGTAGCCTGAACTAAGACATGTTAAAAACAGGGGGACATGTTGAAACTCCAGACTGGATGGGCAAGGAGAGACAGGAGGCAGCTGGCACTCAGGGACCAGATCATCTGCTGGCCTCAGGTGTCCTTCCTTCAACCCACAGGCTCTCTGTCCAAATACTCCATTCAAATGACACCGAGGTTCCCAGCCTGTCTACCCCAGGGGAGGTGATGTCCACACCAGACCTGGGCAAATGTATGTCTCCAGCTACTCTCCCATTCCTGCCCTGCCTGAGCCTCCCAGGCCAGCTCTACTGCCATCTCGTTCCCCTTCAGGAATGCACTGGACTCCCAGCCAGGACAGAGTCAACTGCTACCCTAAGACATTTCCTGGAACCTCCATTTAGCCTGGCTTATTCTCACCCTTGGGGTCTTCTCCTCTTGAGAGGGAACTTTCTTAACCACCCTCTATCAAAATTAACCACTCCCCCGCACTAAAATTACTTTCCCTTATTTTATCCTGTTAATTTTGTTATTTACATGCTCATTGTCTCTCTCCCCACCCAGAGTGAAGGCCCCATAGAGCAGGGGTCCTGCCTTCTGCTCATCGCTCTATCCTAGACCCCCTCGTGGCTCCTGATGTACAGTGTCTGCTTAATGAGCAGTGGCCTCCGTCCTCAGTCATTCCCCTCCTTTCGAGCATTTTCAGTCCATTCTTACCTATTAGATAATCCTTGTGTCTCCAAAAGATATGTCACCCTCCTTTATATCGAAAACTCATCAATCCTGTCCTTTAACCATCAGCTTATTTTCCCCTCCTATACCCCACCAAGTCCCCGGGAAAGCTGCCTAGCATTAAGTGTCAGTCAGGATGTTTTGCTTAAAAGGAATAGGAGACCAACTAAAAGTGGCTTAAACAATGAGCAAGTATATAATTTTTCAGAGAGGGTTAATTCCACCTTCAGTAAAGTCAAGACTCCAGTCAGTTTCTCTGTGATCCTGTCCAGATCCTGGGCCTAGGGGGCTTCCCCTTATGTCTCATTTGCCAGGGTTTAAGCACATACCTAGGTGTAACCAGTCACTGGCAAGGAAGCAGAACCACCTGATTGGCTGCTTAGACTTATCAATATTTATCGCCTGTGGCTGAGAAGGGTCTCCTTCCCTGGGTACAGGGCAGGAAAATCCAGGAACAAAATTGAGGCTTACCAGCACAGGGGGAAAAAAAAAAGGGTAGGGAGTGGCTGCTGCATCTTTGAGCTGCCCAATAACCTTCCAACAACTTGTTTTTCTGCTTAAGTTAGCCAGAGTTGGTTTCTGTGGCCTATAACCACCGAATTCTGGCTGAGGCAGCTCTGGAGCTCCTCAGCAAGGAGTGACAGGAGCAGCATTCAGGGCCAGAGGAGTGATGTCAGCACACACCCATGAAATAGAATAGAACGGCCATACAGACGCAGGCGCGAAATAGCCCTAGACCCAGGAAAAAGTCTATTGGGTTTGAGAGCCGACTGGAGGTTGTACATTTCAGGTGACTTTACTGTGACTATACAGCGACGTAACCCGAGGAAGGTGGGTCACCAGATATTCATATTGAAGTGGACAGAAGTGACCATCCTCCCTTTTAAAAATTCTGTTCTTGCTTGGTGTCCAAGAGGCCATCCATCTGGATGACTGGCCTCTCCCACCCAGTACCTTTCCTTCAGAAGACTCAGACAGTTATGCGGCCATTTTCCTCCCGAGTCATCTCCCACCCACGTCAGGGACGTGCTGCTTTGCGTTTCGGCACTTGAGTAGCTCTCCCAACCCTGGACCCAAGACTCCATCATCACCACCCTCAAATCTGAGACTCAGACCTTCCTTCTCTGACCTCAAACTCTTGTCCTTCCTCTTCTTGGCTCCCCACTTCCACTGAGCTTGCTTTGAAGTACTTGGTCCAGTTCTTGGCCATATCAACATCCAGTTAGTGTTTAACATTGTCTCATCCTCTTCTGTCTGATGGCGAATGGCCTGCCCCAAGGCCAACCACTTTACTGCCCCTCCCTCTAGTTTTGGAATGCCCCCACCCCTCTCACTCACTCCCTCTGAACTGAGGGTTACTTTCCCCCAACCACTGCTTCCTTCCTCCATCCCTGTTCCCACCTGTTCTCATTGTCTCACCTCAACTAGGCTGTACTGGGACCTAGTACTAACTCTTGCCACCTCTGGGGGGTTCTAATCAAGTCCTCTCGGCAGCTCTTCTAAGCGCCTGAAGCTTCTCTCCTCCGCCTGCTCATCTTCCTCCTACAGATAACCCACTCCCTTCCCCTGCGTCAGCAGGATCACGACTGCCGGGCAAGGACCTCACTGCCATCCGCCTTCGGTCACGAGATGCTGGAGTAAAGCCCTTTCTGTCCCTGTCTCTCAAAAAGTCACCTCTGAATAACAAGAAAAGAAACAGAAACCCAAACTCCAGCTTCAACTAAACTAGGAAACATTTAGAATCCTGAACCACATCATATAAAAACAGAAAGTGGATGGGAGAGTGGCCGAAGGCGAGGAGAAGCAGGCCCCAAACCTCCAGAGGCATACACCTACAAGAGGCAAGCTGACTCCTCCCTCGGAAGCCCAGAGCAGCCCAGGAATTAGAAGTAGAAAAGGCAGGGGTCTAAAAACTGAAGAATTGTTCAAAGATCTATTTAAAGGGTAATTAGACAGTCAGGAAACCCAGCTGTTCTCAGCACAACCAAGCGACTTATTGTGTCCCCTCCCCACTCATGTAAGAGACAGAAAGATCGAGTCTGAAGACACTGAAACAGAGAGATTCTGGACTTTGCAGAAGTGGAGGAGGAGAAGAAGGACTGGAATAAAAAACGGAGTGAGTCTCCATTAGTCAGTCTGAACCTTGTTACTCAGGCTGCTTGCCACACACCTCTTGCTACTAAACACGCCCAGCTCTGGGACTCTGAGCGAGTGGGCTTACAATGTTCAAGCGGGAGGGTCAAGACTAGAAGATACTTCTCTGGAAAAAAAGAAAAGTGCCATTTGATACAGACAACTGGGGCTCTACTCCGGGGAAGAGTCCAGCCAGCCATCTAATCCCTACCAGGAGCCCACACTGACAGCTTCCACTGGCTCTCTCGCGCCTCCTTCTCTAGTGTGAATGGATGGCCAGGGAGACCAGACGTCTGAGGAAAGTCTCCAACGTGATACCAATCAAAAAACAGAAAACATTAAGTAGAGGAAACAGGGACAATACAAGGAGAACATTTCAAATTAATATCCTCCAAGAGACAAGGTACTGCAAGAATCCAAAAAACAAAAGCATGAAACCATTTCTATTTTATTATTTTTTAATTTTTTAAACAGTGGTCCTCTGAATTTTTTAAGTTGTTTTTCTTTTTTTTAATTTTATTTATTTATTTTAGAGAGATGGGGAAGGGAAGGAGAAAGAGAGGGAGTGAAACATCAATGTGTGGTTGCCTCTAGCACACCCCATACTGGGGATCTGGCCTGCAACCCAGGCATGTGCCCTGACTGGAAATCAAGCCAGTGACCTTGCACTTTGTGAGATGATGCCCAACCAGCTGTGCCACACCAGTCAGGGCAAAAACATTTTTAAAAGAAAAGAAAAAACAGGGAACATGAAAACACTCTTGAAAAAAATTTTTTAAAATAAAAGATCATAATGTCATAGTAAATGGATTAGGATATAACATTAAGGAAATCTTAATTAAGATTAAGAAAACAACCCTGGCTGGCGTAGCTCAGTGGATTGAGCGCGGGCTGCAATCCAAAGCATCGCAGGTTTGATTCCCAGTCAGGGCACATGCCTGGGTTGCAGGCCAGGTCCCCAGTGGGGACCACATAAGAGGCAACCACACATTGATGTTTCTCTCTCTCCTTCTCCCGCTCTTTCCCTCTCTAAAAATAAATAAATAAAATATTTTTAAAAAAGATTAAGAAAACAGAAGAAAGAAATGGTCAATAGAAAAATAATAAAAGACTTGGAAGATCAATCCAAGAGGTCCAGTATTCCAAATAATAGGAGTTGCAGAAATTTCAAAGAAATTAAAACAAACAAACAAACAAACCCTCAGAAAACAAAAGGACCTAAACTGTTAGAACAGAGGTTTTTAAAATTTAGCATGAACCAGAACACCGGAGAACTTGTTAAGCCCTCACTGCTGGGCCCTGTCCCCGGTCCCGATTCCGATTCGGTAGATGCAGGCAGGGCTCCACAGGTGCAGTGCTCACATTTCCCCACAGGTGATGTTGATGGTGCTGGTCCAGGAACCACACTTGGAAAAACAGACTAAAAAGAACTCTCAAGTACCTAGAAAAATGAACGAATAATGACCCATGCCAATACACTGTGACATTTCAATATATCAGGGAGAAAAGAGAAAATCCTAAAAGTGTGTGGCGGGGGTGAGATTAGGGGAGATGAATTTAAAGTCTCAGGAATCAAAATAGTATGAGACTCCCCAACTGCAAAATTAGAAGCTGAAAAGCAAAGGAGCAATGTCTTCAAAATTCTGAAGAAAAAGAATTTTCCACCTACAATTCTATACCCAGCCAAAAGTATTGCTCCTTGGTGAGGGTGGGATGAAGGCCTTTGAGATAAGCAGAACTCTCTGGAATGTTATCTCCCAGGCACTCTTTCTCAGGAAGCTACTGGAGGATGTGCTTCATCCAAACAAGGGAGTAAACTGAGAAAAAGGAAGACACTGGGTCCCTGAAAGAGGAAAGGACAAAGGGAATTCTTAACTACTGGCAATGGTAAGTCTGAGGGCAGCAAGTGTGCTGGCCCGGAGAGCAGCACCTCCAGAGAAAAGCGTTCCGGGACAAATGTCTCCATGGAAAACCAAAACAGAACCGGTAAGATTACATGACAGGTTTGGCCATATGCAAAATTATACTAAGAAGACATTTTACAGAACCGTTGAAAAGTGTGGGAAGATGGAGCCAGAGATTTAAAAAAAAACAAGCAAATAAAAAATGAGGCAATTAGCACTGGCCAAGTGGCTCAGTTGGTTGCAGCGTTGTCCCATACACCTAAAAAGATGTGGGTTCAATTCCCAGTCAGGGCATATGCCTAGGCTGCACGTTCAATCCCTGGTTGGGGCACGCATGGGGGACAACCAAGCAATGTCTCCCTCTCTCTCTCTCTCTCTCTCTCTCTCACTCTCACTCTCTCTCATTCTCTCTCAAATTAATTATAAAAAATTTTCCTTGGGTGAGGATAAACAAAACTGAGGCCATTTACTCCAGGAAAAACAAAAAAGTTGTACAAGGAAGGAAATGTAAACAGCACACAACAGAAAGTTATGTTAGCAAAGGAAATGTAATCAGAACACTTGCCTCAAAAGTAAACAATATTTTCAAAGTCAGTAATGGAGTCACTGAACATACCGTTAACTATTAATTATATAAACAAAATGGGGATGAGGGAGAAGTATGTAAGAGAATCAAAATCATCATCTACCAAAACGAGAAGCCAAGAAATTAGACAGATGAATCCAAAACGGCACTACATACATTATTTAGAAATACATAACGGAATACCAGCAGAAGCAGCAGAAGTGGTCACCCCTGGGGAGCAAGATAACAGATTAGGAGAAAGGCCAGGGGGACTTCAGTGTTTGTTACAAGCCCTTTAGAACTACTTGATTGTTAAGCTATGTATATGTATTATCTTGATAAAAATAAATATTAATTGTATAAAGCATCTATCAAAGGAGGTGTCACATCCTCCACCACAGCATGCTGAACTCGGAGGAGAAGGGGTTTCTCCACTCTCATCCTCTCTGGGTCGGGCATCACTCATCCGCGCGGCCGGCTTCGTCTCCCAGACGCAGTCTCTCCATCTCCTCCTGCTCCATCAGCCATGACGAGATGGCTGTACTCCAGCCCCACTGAACTGTCAGTTTCCAGATCGTCTTCCGGGACTTTGCACGCACTGTGCCCTGTACCTTAGAAGGTAACTCTTTCCTCCTTCATTCTTACCACAACAGATTAATGATGGTTTATAGTTAGACCTTACCTTAAATAACACTTCCTCCACAGCCATTCTCCTCTCCAACCTGATCAGGACAAAAGCACGCTTTCCCTGTGCTTTCACACAACTGTGCTTCCCACCGTCGCTCTGAGCACACTGTACTGTAAGTGCCCCTCACTTGTTTAGAATGCCCACTAAACTGTAAGCTCTATGAGGGCAGGAACCCTGTCTTATTGGATCTAACCTCAGGATGAGGCCTGGTGTGGTAGAATAGTCAATGATTATGCAAATGGCTAAATATAAGAACTCACACTTAGTAAGGTCTCAATAAATATTAGAATGAGGGAATTAATGATTCGCAAAAAAATTCATACCTCTGCCTTCATCCAAAATATGCCTCCCTTCTGCCATCTCCATTCTGTCTATTCTCTGTCCTACAAGGTCATACTTTTCAGGCAATTGGGCAATGGCAATGGCCAGTGCCTCAACTATAGTCTACACACTCCTGCCTCGATCCCATAAAGAAGCCAGGGCCCCTTCGTGTGACCAGGGGCAGCTTCAGCACAGGGCGGCCCGTCTGTGTCCACACTAGAATAAAGTGAGCAGGTGAGTGACTATCTGTCTGCCCAGGCAAAAAGGAAATTAATCTCCCCTCAGTTTCCCTGTCCCGGGCCAAAGTACAGCTCTCTGAGGTCTGGGACCCAGTTTAAATGGAGGGGACACGGTTAGGTCTTGCTTTGGCCTGCCTAACAAGGTTAGATCTTGGCCTAAACTGAGCGACTGGTTCTACCCAGTTTTATCACCTCCCTGTCCATTTTGCAGGCCAAGGGCTGAGACTCTAGCCCTTCAGACTGGCAAGCCTTGGTGACTCCTGGCCAATTCTTCCACTGGAAAGGCATGCGGCCCTTGCCTGGGGCACAGGGAGGACCGGAGGTAAGAAGCCTGAGTGTTAGGTAGGAGCCAGACACAGAGTAAGCACTAGAGGGTAAAAACCCACCATGCATCACTCCCAAAACGAATCTGGCCCCAGCGAGGCCTCGAGAGACGGGACCAGAATCTGCATCACTGCAAACCTCTAAGTCGCCAGCCTGGGTCAGAGACTTCCTGTCGCCCCACCCCCACAGCACCACCAGACCTCAAAGGGCCGCCCGCGGTTTGGAATGCAAAGACCTAAGCTGAGCCCCCAGAGGGGCCAGCTGAACCTCGGGGAGGGAGGGAGCTGCCGCGCCGGGCGGGTAGGGCTGGAGGTGTGGGGGTGGGGCGTAAGAGGGGCCCTTCTCTCCTTTCTCCAGCGCTCTAGCCTGGGGTAGCGAAGGAAGGAGGAGGTTTGGCTTGGTCCAGGGAACCTGTAAATACCGGCCGAGAAACTCGATCTGCTCCAGTAGCTTCCCTATTTAGGAGAAGAGCTGGAGCCAGGCGATTAGTGGCTGCTAGGGGCGCAGGTCACGTGACCGCCCAGGCCTAGGGAGGGGGAGGGGGAGGGGGAGGCTGTGCTGCCCAGGAGCCAGGATCTAGGGAGACCGGAATCCTAGCCAGGCCCGTCGGCTCCCGCTCCAAATAGTTCCATTTGCCCCTATCTTACATTCTCGAACAGTGTCCGCGGGATGGGAGGTCGAGTATGTGCCCTGCTACGAGTGCATGCACCCCACGCTCCCTTTCTAAACTCCTAGGTGAGGTCTGTCAGTTTCACAAAGCCCTGGTTAGGTAGGACGTGATTCCTGTACCTGTGATGGTGGTCAGGTTGCGCGCCTCAGCTCAGTGTCTGGGACTCTCCAGTCCTAGGTGGTGGAGAAAGTGCCTAGGAGGCCGGCGTTTCGCCTCCCAGCCTCCCTGCCTCAGTGGTCCATGCAATCAGCTGTGCCCAGAGAGGAAGGTGTTTGCTGGGACTGCTTTTCAACGGAACCTGCTGTGTGCCAGGCTCTGTCAGAGGTATGAGGGGTGTGGATAAAAAAACGACAGTCCCTGCCCTCAAGGAGCTGACACTGGAGTGGGGGAACAGTCAAGTAAACCAGAACGTAAATACAGGAGCACAGAGGAGCATGGAAGTCAGGTTGGAACCTGGGGGGAGTGAGGAAGAGGTAGCACCTGAATTGTATTTTTTTTTAAGATTTTATTTATTTTTCAGAGAGAGGGGAAGGGAAAGAGAAAGAGAGGAAGAGAAACATTGATGTGTGAAAGAAACATTGACACCAGGTTGCCTCTCGCACTTCCCCAACTGGGGACCTGGCTTGCAACCCAGGCATGTGTCCTGACAGGGAACCGAACAGGGAATTGAACCAGTGACCACTGTACACCAGCTTGTACACCAGCCAGGGTTTTTAAGGGCTTTTAAAGATTTTTATTTATTTATTTATTTTTTTTTAAAGATTTTATTTATCTTTAGAGGGGAACTGAAGGGGAGAGGGAGAGAAATATCAATGTATGGTTGTCTCTCGTGCGTCCCCTGCTGGGAACTGGCCCGCAACCCAGGCATGTGCCCTGAGTGGGAATTGAACCATCATCCTTTGGTTCACAGGCCTGCGCTCAGTCCACTGAGCTACACCAGCCAGGGCTATTTATTTATTTTTAGAGAGAGGGGAAGGGAAGGAGGAGAGGGAGAGAAACATCTATGTGTGGTTGCCTCTGGTATGCCCCACCCCCTGGGGACCAGGCCCACAGCGCAGGCATATGCCCTGACTGGGAATCAAACCGGCAGTCCTTTGTGGTTCCAAGGCCTGCGCTCAATCCACTGAGCTACATCAGCCAGTGCTGAATTGTATTTTAAAGGGTGAGGAGTCATCACACAGGAGAGGGAAGTGTATCTATCCAAGCAGAGAACTGCCTGTGTAAAAATGTGCAGGCACACAGGGCATCAAAGATTCCCAGCTGCTTAGTTCCTCTAGACAGAAGGTGTGAATTGTGGGGAAGGGGTAGGACATGGAGCAGGTAAGCCAACAGGAGCCAGATCTGGCATCAGGGCTTGGTCCTGAAAGTCTTGGGGGAATTGCTGAATCATTACATACAGGCAGGATCAGATTTGCCTCTCTTAGGAGAGCTGGGGATGGATTTGGATTTGGGACCTAGAGAAGAAAAGAAGTTGATTAGGAGCCTGCGGCCAGCCTCCCCTGAGATAGCAGCAGTAAAAACGGAAAGAACAAAACTGCCACACGAATAGTCGTGAGGGGAAGAGTCATTGACCTTCAGTACAGATTTGGGATAGTTATGAGTGGGGAGGAAGAGTCTTTGGTGACTTCAGGTTTTGGTTTGGGGTACTTGGCGTATGATGGATGCAGAAGGGACAGTTTGGAGGGATGATTAATAATGAGAGTGGTATTTATTGAGCACTTCTAGTGTTTCAGATGCTATCTCATTAGATGAAGTATATTATCTCATTGAATCTTCAATGTTCACAATAACTTATGAAGTAGACTCCTGCTATCCCCATTTTAATATGAGGAAACTTAATCAAAAGGTTAAGTAACTAAGTGGTAGGGATGGGATGATGAGCAGGCCTGTACCTTGCAGAATGCATTATCCCAAATCTGAAGCCCCAGTGAGGTTTCCCAGGCTGCCCTACAGGGAAGCTTATACTTACTTCCACAGGCTTCTCTCTTCTTCCCCAGCACCAGTATCCGGCAGTCCCACAGCTATTCAGTCACTGTTACCCGGCCTCTTTCCCTCAGCCCACCCCACCTCAATGCCAGAACCTTGCCCTGAGCAGTCAGAATGGTCACAAACCACGTGACAGGAGGGCACAGGGCTCCAGAACCCTGGGGCTGAGACCCCACCTTCCCAGTTACAATATAAAGCAGAAGTGAGACTCTCAGGAACAGTCAGAGAAACGGAGAAAACGTGTTCTGTTTGTAATAAAAAAGAAGTTTTAATTTTAATGAAACATTTCAATGACATCAGAAGGTCATGAAAGGTGTCTATCAGCCCAACCCTATGTTCATTTTCTGTGGGGAAAGGGGTAGAGTCCTGAAGCAAACATGTGACTCCCACAGAAGATTCCAGCACTGTTTCCCTTTCCCAAACCGTGGCTCAGGAACACCCAGTCCAACCTGAGTAGCCCTGGGACACAGACGGACTGCCCCTCCTTTGAGCTGTTCCCTTGCCACCTCACTTCTTTTTTTTTTTTTTTAAAGATTTTATTTATTTATTTTTAGAGAAGGGAAGGGAGGGAGAAGGAGAGAGACAGAAACATCAATATGTGGTTGCCTCTCATGTGGTCCCCACTGGGGACCTGGCCCGCAACCCAGGCATGTGCCCTGACTGGGAATCGAACCTACGATGCTTTGGTTTGCAGCCCGCGCTCAATCCACTGAGCTACGCCAGTCAGGGCAGCCACCTCACTTCTTGCACTGGAGTGTGGAGAGTGCTGTTTCCAAACTGCCTCCCACCAGCTGAGGTAAAGGAATGGAGTGGAGAGGTGACCAGAGACAGTCCATACTTTCTCTTGGGACAGTTGTTGTCTAGAGAGCCCTGGCTTAGGCTTTAACCCTCCAACCCACAGGTGGCAAACACAAGGCCTGAGGGCCAAATCTGGCCCTCTACCTTGTTTTATCCAGGCTGGCACCTTGTTCCTACCCACAGGCAGCGCCGAGCTCTCGCTTAACTAAACTGTTAAAGGGTAGTTACATTTATACAGTCCTAAAATTACATTCGGCCCTTTGAAGGCAACAGAGAGGCTGATGTGGCCCCCAGTGAAAATGAGTTTGACAACCCTGCTCTAACCTAATTATCCAGCCCACCCAAAGTCACACAGCCAGCAACTGCCCCAGGACCTGGAGGCTATTTACAACACTGTTTTAGGCAGAAATTAGAATGTTCACTTGCCTCCCATCTCCCCTGCCCTCTTAACTGTATAAAAGAGTCCCATCACGACTCCCAGAAAACTTTCTGTCTCGAAGACCCATAATCTGGGGACAGGGCAGTGAGAAGGACATGGCATCAAGAGTCACTGCCTACCTGTGTTTTGGGGTTCCAGGCTATCCCTACCTTTATAGTCTGGAGGCACAAATGCCCTCACCAGGCCTCTGAGACCTTCCCTCATCTAATACCATCCCCCAGCTTCATCCCCATCCCCACCCCCACCGTGGGTTCTGTTCACAGCCTTGTTTGTGCCTATGGTCTTGGAAGGGTTTCTGTCCGCTTTCTTACACATAAACCTTTTTTTGACCTCTAAGCAAGACGTGCTTGAGTGCCATCTCCTCTACACCTTTCAGGAATGGCTAGAACCCCACATACAGAAGGTATCTACAGCAAACCGGTGACGAAAGCAGTGTTCCAACTGTAGATCACAACATGGAGATGGATCATGAAGTCAGTTTAGAGGGTTATGGCCAGCACCTTTAGAAAAAATGAAATAGAGCCCTGGCTGATGTGGCTCAGTAGATTAGTGCCAGCCTGCAAACCAGAAGGTCCCCAGTTCAATTCCCAGTCAGAGCACATGCCCAGGTTGCAGGCTGTGCAACCTCAGTGGGGGGCATGCGAGAGGCAACCACACACTGTTTCTTTCCTTCTCTTCCTCCCTTCCCCTCTCTAAAAATAAATACAATCCTTTTTTAAAATAAAGTAGAATGCAATAAATACAATGGAAAATGTCAGGGTGCATGCATAGAGCAAGGATAAGTACTGTCCCCATGAAACTTATTTCAGTTTTTCACAATATAAAATGTGTTTCTTGTGGTGCGTCACTGAACCCCTGGGTGAAAGAACACTGGGTAAGGCACAGAATCAAGACTCATGCAGCAAACACATTAAGGCTGCCTGCTCTGCGTCAGGCCCTATGCTAGGCACAAGAGACTGGTAAGTGAATAATATAGTCTCTAGTCTCAATCCATCATCTTCTGGTTGGGAAGCCAATAAGGGAACTAACAGTTGTAAGACATGATGCTTAGTGCTCTGAGAGAGTATGGAGGGGGCTATAAAGTCCTGACATGAGAGTGGGTATCTGGAAGGGCTTCCCAGAAAAGGTGATGCAGAGTTCTTAGTACCTCCTCCATCCTATACATAGGAAATGAGCTATGGTCAAATGTCACGAGTTCTAGTCTTAAAGTCTAAAGACAACTTCTAGTCCTGCCTATTCTTCTTCTTTTTTTAAGATTTTATTTATTTATTTTAGAGACATGGGGAAGGGAGGGAATGAAACATCAATGTGTGGTTGCCTCTAGCACATCCCATACTGGGGATATGGCCTGCAACCCAGGCATGTGCCCTGACTGGGAATCAAACCGGCGATGCTTTGGTTCACAGGCCTGTGCTCAATCCACTGAGCTACACCAGCCAAGTGCCTATTCTTCTTAAGCTGTGAGACCTTAGGCAAGTCCATTAACCTTTCCATACCCTGTGTCCTCGTCTAGAAAGTGGGCATTTCCCCTGTCAGACCCAAAGAAGAGGCAGATAACATAGGTGAAAGTACTTTGTAAACTATAAACCAGGGAGGGATTGCCTCTATGGATAAGGAAATGGGAAGTGGAGAGATGTAAAGTGTCCTGCCCAACACTACAGAGCTGGGGTAGCCGGTCCCCCTCAATCCTCAACCCCCTGCTCCTGCCTGTAATCCTCCTCCCACTGCAACTGAGCTGCCTTGCAAGAGGGTGGGGGCAGGACCCAAAAACTCCCCTTAGAAACCTTACTATTGAAGATTTACCTTAAGAATTATATTGTTTTAATATTTTGTTAATGGCGGGAGGTAGATAAATATGTGAGAATTTCTCCCTTTTTCCTTCTGTTAATGAATTGGGATCCACCCAAACTCAGTGTTTGAAGTTACATAAGCATCATTCAGATCTTCTGTAACAACTTTCATTTTGGGAAAACAGCATTCCCATTAAAATGTTGTTACATAAAAACGTTTTGTGTGTGTGTGTGTGTAGGAACAGAAGGAACAGGCACACATGAGAACTGGTGAGGCACACACACATACACTTGTGGGGAAAAGATATTTGAGAGAGGACTTGTTTGTCCTCTGACCCCCAGTAATTCTGGTGCATACCGCAATGGGGACTGCAACATGAAGGCCATTAGGTACTTTCATTCCTCAGGGACCAGAAAAGTCCTGACCTTTCTGGAAAGCCTCTTCCCAAGCAGGGTGAGTTCCACTGAATCATAGACTTAGGGTTGGGTAGCTCAGAAGTCACCCAATGCAGTCTTACTCTACATCACCCTTCTTGCCAGCCTTGAGTATTGTTTCCTTCCTCCCAAGGCCATGCATGTCACCTTTGGTCAGATGCAGCCCATAGGAAAAGACCTGATATAGAGCTGAAACTTGCCTTGCTGAAGCTCCTATTTCTTGGGGACAAATGCATATCCCTCACCTTGAGCCACAGGAATCCAGGAGCCATAGCCAGCGAAGAGTTCTTGGAGCCTAAAAGCAAGGAAGGAGGCCAGCAAAAGTCCATGGGCCTGAAACTCTTCCCTTAGAGACCTCCATCCATCTAAATTGAGGCTGGTACTAGGGGCACAAGGGGGATTGAAGGGGGCAGGACTGGGTTTGGAGGAAGGGGAGAAAGGGTAGAAAGGTGGAAATCCTGAATGCAAATAGTGGCTTTGAGCACATCCCTGCACCTCACATCTCATATGAAGTGGGGGGTCAGATATTATGAAGTCAGTTACAGCGCTGATACTCTGGAGTCCCACGTCTGTCTTTCCGGATTCGATGGTGGTTCTTTTATGTGAAATAGTGGGTCCACGATTCGAGGACCAAGCAGGAAGTAAGAAAACTGCTCTGAACCCTCCCATCAGGGGCAGACCTGAGTTTGGCTTCGCAGCTTGCCCTGGTTACCGAGAACAGTCACAGGAACCACAACTCCCCAGCACAGAGTAGGGAAACATGAGCTTTGGAGTGTCCTTTTAAGTTGTTGGGAAGGGGGTGTGGCCGAGGAGACTGGGAGGCAGCAGCGGGACGAAAGGGGAGTGGCCCGGAGGCGTGGCCTTAGCGACTGGAATGTTGTTGGGTCCTCGAACCGCATAGTAAGGAGGGGCCACTCCCCTTTTCTCCGAGAGGGCCAATTGGAGCGCCCGAGCGGTTTCAAGTCTCCCCTGCCAGCCTGCCCGCCTGCCACCCCACCCCCCTCGGGGAGTCGCTTTTTCTGTAACGAAATAGCAAAGCTCCGGATGTTCCGCAGCCGCGGCTGCTCATTGACAGACTGTCTCGGGGCCTAGGACGGTGCTCCGCAACGCGAGGCGCCGGTGGGCCGTGGAGAGGCCGAGTCCGGAGCCGGGAGGCGCGCGGGGGTGGGCGCTGCAGCCGCGGGTTGTTTATCTGGAGTACGGAGGGGAGGGGGGGGCCTGGAAACCGCCCCGTGTCCCATTTCCTCCTCTTGTTTTCGCTCCGGATTCTCCATGTTGGACCCAAACTGAGGAGCCCGGAGCTGCCGCCGGGGGATCGGGGCCAGGGGCACGCGGGGAAGCTGCTGCCCGGGCCGCCCGCTCTCCGTACAGGC
Organism: Trachops cirrhosus; assembly: GCA_028533065.1. Classification (NCBI taxonomy): domain Eukaryota; kingdom Metazoa; phylum Chordata; class Mammalia; order Chiroptera; family Phyllostomidae; genus Trachops; species Trachops cirrhosus. The sequence continues at coordinate 49,494,021 of CM052539.1, read as the reverse complement.
CGCCTCCCTTCGTGGGCCAGGGAGGGAACAAGAGCAGGGATGTGAACAGCTGTGGGAGTCCGAGTCTCGCGAGCAGGAGCCGGAGCGGGCCCCCGCCCAGGCCCCCCAGCCCAGCCCAGCCTGCGCGCTCGCCCGTCCTCCCGCCCAGCCAGCCCGGGCCCGCGGGATTGTTAGATGGAACACGGCTCCATCATCACCCAGGCGCGGAGGGAAGACGCCCTGGTGCTTACCAAGCAAGGTAGGGGCAAGCAACTTCCCAAAACTTTGCGTCGCCCCCGATCGGGAAGGGGGCTAACGCAGCCGCCAAGCCGAGTCCTGGCCCCCGACCCACTAGGCTCAGAGCCGGGGATTCCGACCGGACCCCCGAGTCCATCCGCCCCCACATCCGGGTGCAAACTCAGACCCCCGTGGGGGTTGAGCGGGCCCCGGACTCCAGGCGCCCGAGGGGGAGGGGCGTCATCTGCGCAGCTGTCACTCCGTCCTGCACCCCCTCCCCCGGGGAAGAGACCAAGGGGTAGTGCTGGAAGCAGAAGTCCACCCGCGTTCGTTCCCTCCTGAGTTTGGGGGGGGGGTGGGTCGTCACTTTTCCGCGCTACAACGCACGCTGCCCTAAGACCGAGGAGAGATGAGTGGTGAAGGGGACGGAGGGGTCCCGAGCTGGAATGGAGCCGGAACTGGAGGCCAGCACTTCCCAGAGCACCCCCCCCCCCCGTCCCAGGTCGCCCAGGCTGCGGGCGGTGTCGGCGTCCAGAAAGACTTGGGACCAAGTTCACAGCTCGGAGGCGGGGGCGGCGGCGGCCGCGATGGGGGAGGGGCCGAGCCCTGGTGGACCTGGCGCGGCCCTGCGCTGGGCCCGGGACCTTGGCGGTGCGGGGCTCTCGTACGGCTGCCTCCCGTCGCTTTCGCTGAGCAAACCAGCCCGGCCTGAGCCCCTCCCCGCCCCGATGCACTTCCCCGGGGCCGTCTCTGCACACAGAGCCGCGTTTGTTTAGACCGGGAGCGGTGTCCCTGGTTACATAATTCGCCGATGGCATCAGACCCAGCGTGTTTCTGAATCGCGCAGCGAAAAAGAGCGAGTTCTCTGTAAGCTTCAGCTCGCGGCCCCCGCCTTCCAGAGGGTCAGGTGGAGATGCGAGGGGGCTAGCAGGCGGCCCTCTCTGGGGTGGGCTTGGGGACCGGAGGGACATGAGGCCAAGGCCTCTCCCGGGGTGGGGGAAAGGTTAGGACCCGAAGAGTGGGATCTCTCTTGAGTTGGGTCATGGTGGAGGCCCCGAAACTCCCCCCCCACCCCACCCCACGTTCCTCTTCGGGCCTTGAGGAATGTGTCTAAAAGAGCGAACAGAATTTCCGCGGGGTGTAAGAACTAGCGTCATTTTTTTCTGGAGAACTTCCCGGACTGAGGCCACCTGGCCCTGTGCTGGGGAGAGCACACTCTTGGGACCGAATTCGGAGCTACTACTTTTCTCTGGACCTCACCCCCGCCTCAGAACGGGGTGTAAAGGGTTAGTGCTGCAGTGTAACACATGGAGGCCTAAAGTTGGGGGGGGGTCACCTGCGAGGTCTCCGTGTTGTCCCCAATCCCTTCATTTGGTAACATTAGTAGCAGATCACTATTCGTGGGGTTCAGGGCCCTAAGGAACTCCTCCAACTTGCCTAGGGGCAAAGAAGCTGGGCTGGTGGTGTCAGCCTTTCCCAAATTCTCCTCGTGGGGGCTTCCTCTGTCACTAGTTGTTCTTTCAACTAGCCTCTCCTGAGAAAGGGGACAGACAACCTTGCCTACTCCGATCAGCCCCTCCAAAGTCCCTAACTCCCTGCTTTCCTGGCTGCATCAATAACCAGTCTGTGTGACCCAGGCTGCAACTTCACACTTCTGCTGGCTGCTCAGCTGTGCTGAGGGCAGAAGAAGGGAGGCGAGGCTTTCTGTGTTGATAACTTCACTCTCTTTTCCATCCTTACCCCAGGAAAGGACTCAGGAGCTAGCCAAAGCTAAAGAAATTTGGGTGCGGAAGGATTCCAGAGACTGGCAGTGTTGATGAGAATGGGAAGACCAACCCTGTGCTTCCCCACTCATGTCCTCTCCTCCTTAGGGGCTCAGGAGGGTGCCTTCCCGGTGAGGACACCACACCAGGAGTGAGGGAAAGCTGGGCTGCTGAAGGGACATCTTACAAATCAGAACTTGAGGGCTCATCAGGGTGAAAGGCAGGGAAGAGAATAGATGGCAGCAGCAAGCAAAGCAGCTGGCTTCCTGACAGTGGTTAGTTGTTGGTGCTGGTTGGATTTTCTTGGAGTTATGTTTTTCATTTCCTTTTTTTGTGCTCTTGCCCTTCCGACTTATCCCTGGAGGAATCTGAATTCTTAAGCCAGCAGCCATGGGTCTTTCTTTCTCTCCCCCATGTGATTTGATTGCATTCCAGAGAAGGCATACTTTCTTCCTGGGCTGCTTGGGCAACCAGCAAGCCAACCTTCTGAGTTCCTCATCATTTACAAATAAATCCTGCATATATTTTTTTCAGAAAGTGGAGACATGGAGCAATGTTTTAATTAGCTGTTTTAGGAACTTCTTGTCCTCACTCCTTCATAGCACCTCATCTCTAGGCCCTCCTTCCTTTGGAAAACGAGGAAGAAGTATAAGGCAATTTATTAATAAATAAATTTCTAGGGAAAAAAAAACAAGTTGCTCCTAGCTTGAGTGGTTTTTTAGTGAAATTGTCACTTCAGGGTTTTTTGTTTGTTTGTTTGTTTGTTTGTTTTAGAGAAAGAGAGGGAGAGAAACATCAATGTGTGGTTGCTCCTCATATACCCCCAACTGGGGACCTGGCCTGCAACCCAGGCATGTGCCCCAACTGGGAATCAAACCGGTGACCCTTTGGTTCACAGGCTCGTGCTCAATCCAGTGAGCTACACCAGCCAGGGCTCAGGGTTGTGGTTTTTTACTTATTTGTATGTTTGTTCATTGTAGCACTCTCAGAGCTTTAAGGTTGGCTGGGTGTGCTGATGATTCAAAAGGAAGGGGAAGTAGAGAAAAGTAGCCCAAAGCACAAATGATAACAGGGCTGAAGTTGGATCCTCTTCCCAGGGAGATGGGTGAAATGGCTTCCTGGTACAGCTAGGTCGGAGTTGTGTGTAATATTCAAAGTAAAAAGTACCAGTTTGACCAGAAAGTGGCCATTTATTGCAGCCCCATATGAGGGTGTCGCCCCATTCCTGGGAGGTTGTACCGTGGGTTTTGCGGTTAGGTGGGGAAGTCAAGGGAACAGGCACCCCCCTAGAACCTCCCAGTGTGAAATGAGAGGTGGAGGCGGCCTCTTCCAAGGCTCAGAGTCACCCACAGGCCATTTTGGGGAGTCAGGACCTTGTGGACCTTTTCTGTTTTCCCATGAGACCTGCTGTCCCTTCCTTTCAGGGAGAGGGTGATGACACCTGGGGCTGTCTTCTCAGCTGTGCAACTGAACACTTTCCTGTAGCTGACCATCCCTAAGAATTAGGATGGTGGCAACTTTTTCTGGCTTCTGCTTTCTCCCCATGGGGGAGAAATTCTGCCTTATTCTGTCATGGAAAAGTCCAAGCACCTTTCACTATAGTTGTAACTAGGCCCATAACTTGAAAAGCTCAGACTGATTTTTTCTTTAAGATTTGATTTTATTTACTTTTAGGGAGAGGGGGGAAGGGAGGGGAAAAAACATTAGTGTGTGAGATACATCCATTGGTTGCCTCTCACATGCCCCCAACTGGGGACCTGGCCCAAAACCCAGGCATGTGCCCCAACTGGGAATCAAGTGGGCACTCATATCTAGCCAGAGCTTACGTTGAGTCTTTTTGGGGCTTTCTTCTTAACTTGCTCTCAAGGGTCAAGGGTACCTGTTTGTAACTGGCTCCTCCAGCCCCACTGGCTCCTTTCCCTCCTTCCCCCTTATTCAGTCTTGGCCTCTTTGTGGGTGTGAGGCTCACTTCTGTGTCTCCTTTGGCGCCCCCCTCCCCCTACCTTGGAGTGGGTAGTGGCCTGTGGGGTGACTTGAGCTTGTGTTTGCTCATGGGAGTACTGCTAACTCAGCAGTGAAGTTTGAAATGCCTGACATCCTGGGGTGGGGAGTTCGCAGTTCTGCTGCTGAGTTTGACTTACAAACACTGCATTGCTGTTCCATCCCCCAGTCAGGACACGGAGGAGAGGCATCCCAATAAACAAATGAGTAGAATTTAAAAAGAATATTTTAGAAAACAGTAAATACTGTATTAGTCACATTTCTAAGCAAGGGGAATTGATACTCCCAGCCATTCTGTGGAGAATTCATTAATAGAAGTGTTCGAAACAAAGTTTTGGAAAGAAAGATAATATGTAATTATGTACATATTTATATACAAACATATCCTTTTCTTTTTCCTCAAGTGTCGTCTTGCTAGTTTTTTGGGTACTTTGGGAGTCTTGTCTGTTATTCCCATTTCGGGATAGGTAGTAAAGGGAGCCAGGGGGCAAGGGCAGCAAAGTGTTCATTGTTACTTCAAAGAATTCATTTACGAGCAAAATTGGTTGCTTCAGGCCTGGGTGCAGATCCTTTCTGTCCCTGTTCACAGTGAGACTTGACACATTACGTTAGTGTTCTGAGTGTGACTTACCAGTGAAATAGGAATATTGACATCAACATGTCTATAATGCCTGGTACTTAGTGGGTGATTGATAATAAAGTCTTTTTTTTTACACAGCCAGACCACTGCTACTCAGTCCCTCCTCCATTCCCAGGACACAATGCAAACAGCACACAGTCATGTGGGTTTTATTGTTAAAGACAGGTGGCCAGGGGTCAGAGGGGACACTGATGTGAAGGCTTGGGCCTTCTGGAAGGATCAGCCTCATGACCTTGCTACACAGACCCTTCTTTGTGCCACTGTGACTTGGGGTGGGGTTTTATCTGTAAATGCAAGTAGCATGTGCCTCAGGGCTCTTGCAGTTCTGCCTGGCGCCTGGGCATCTGGGGATGGGAGAGACCAGGAAGCCATGCACCTACGGTGAAGAGTGCCTGAAGTCTAAACCTTCTGAACAGTTGCTCGGCCTCTCAGAAATGACCGTGATGAAGATCTGAGATGACTGTGTGTTACATTCTCTTACCTTCTGTACTTGCTTTGAGAATTAATGAGCCCAGTGAGATTCAGATTTCTTTTAGGGAATTCTAATAATGAGAAAAAAATAAATGGGTTTTGAAGACAAATAGACGTTTTAAGCTATGTCTTTGTTGCTGTGGTTTTGGGGTACAACATTGAGAAAGCATGAAAAGCAACAAAAAACTGTTTTTCATCCTGTCTCAGGCCAGCCAGCTGGAGCAGCACAGAATTAACTCACTGGTCTTGGGGACGTGGGATTGGGTGTGGCCCTGACAGGATTCTCTCCCTCCTTGGAAATGGAGGAATAGTTCCCAACTGGGATGCAGATGATCTCATTAACAGGCAAATCTTATGAAGGAACTAGTAGAAATCAAAGTGGAGAAGTTGACTAGGAGGTAACTGGAAGCCTCTCTGGACCGGAGGCCAACTAGCAGAGTTTCTTTGTCCAGCAGAGTGCCTGGCCCCTCAGGTCGGAGTGGTCTGTGCTACAGAATGGGAACTCTCTAGCAAGCTTGCAAGCCTTTCTCTGCGTGGGAGGTTGCAAATGTCCTGTTTCATTCATCAGCCTTGGACCTGATCCCTGAGTGGACCTCCTGACATTTCCTTTCCCTTTCCAGGTACTCCTAGTCTTCCCTGTCCCCACATCAGACTTTGCTCTTACTCTCTTTTTATTCTATATCTTTATCTCCTGCACTGTTTTCAGGAAACAAATGTGGCTCCAGCCCCAGTGAGAGTCAAGCAGATTCATGGAAAATCACAAACCGCATAACACAAGCCTGGGGAAGCCCCTTCCCAAAATGGTGGATCCCAGCTCTTCTGTTTCCACAGTAAAGTGGGGCTATGGCCTCTTCTTCACAGGAACAGTGACCTACAGGAAGAGACAGCAGGCTTGGGTCTTTCGGTTCAGTGATAGAATAGAGCAAGTACTCCTAGAAAGGAAAACCAGGCCCTGGGGCACAAGTCTTCTGAAACCCAGCAGAGACACTGAGCCAGTGAGATATGGTGGGAGAAGGGGCCAAGGAGACTGGCTCTGGCAACTTCTGGTTCTGGAAGGGTTAGTCAGGGACCGCTGGCAACCTTTAGACATCAGGTCTGGGCCAGGGACACACATCAGATTCTCCTGTGACACTTACTAAAAATACAGACTCCACCTGGGTCCTAGTGAATCAGCACAAGCAGGTGGGCCAGGCTCGCGCATGTTCCAAATGCTCCCCGTGATTCTGACAGGTGTCCCTGGAGAAGAGCCAGCAAAGCACAGCAGTGGCCCCAACTGCCTATTTAGCCCTGAGCAGGAAGAGTCCCCTGGAGGAACCCAGTTTTGGTATTTGTTAAAGATCCTATGGCTTCTAAAAGTAACTTCTAAAATCTCAGTATGAATGAACAGAGCAACGACCCTTGCTTACCCAGTGATGACCACAGACAGTATTTATGGAGCACTTCCCATGGGCCAGGCACTGTTCCTAGCATTCAGTGCCTTTGAGTTCAAGCTTCAGGTAAGCTGAAGCCACTTGGGAAAGCATCTTGAGGTATGGACCTTTCCCGATTGACCTGTGGGGAAACCACACTGAAAAAGGTTATGCTTTAGGCAAGACCACAAAACTATTGGGGAGGCTGAAATGGGGCAGAAGCTGTGTCCCAGCTTCTAACACAGCGCTCACCAGGTAGGCACACCTATGCTAGTCGGTTGGTCCCAGGTGACACTGAGGGCTGTGGAAGAAGCAGGTCGGTGTCCCTAGGGATGGAGTAGACTCTGGCAGCATTTCCTAGCTGGCTCCTTCCAGTCCTCCTACAGAGGCCAGCCACAAGAGGAAGGAAGGAAGGAATTGGTTGGCTAACCCCAGTGAGTTTGCCCGTGTGTGTGTGTGTGTGTGTGTGTGTGTGTGTGTGTGTGTGTGAGAGAGAGAGAGAGAGAGAGAGAGAGAGAGAGACAGACAGACAGACAGACAGAGAGACTGATTGGTTTGGTGGAGTCCTGGAAAGGCTGTTTCCCAGGGTTGGTCTTGCCATTACCTCTGTGTGACCTCTGGAATGAGAGGAAATCTCTATGGTCTCTTTCCATATGCACATTTTGAGATTGAGACTGAGATAAGAATATGAAAGTTCTTTGTACTTAATGACCAGTAGCTGACACTTAGGAGAGTTTACTAAGGCAGGACGAATCCTGAGCTCCTTGTCATCTTCACAGCTCTGTGAAATAATGTTAGACTTCCTATTTTATAGATGAAGAAACTGAGGCCCAAGGCCACATAACCTTATATGAGACAGAGCCAGGATTTAAAGCCAAGTCCATGGTAACTTGTTTAATCTCTTGTTCACTGGTCAGAGGAGAGATGGTTGACAGTCCCTTACTTGGTCCTACGCCTTCCCTCTTCTTTCCTCATCTCCCTCTCATGCACGTGTCACCTAAAGCAGGCTTCTATAGCTGGACAGGAAAGAGGCACTGGATTCTTCCGCCTTTCACTAAATCCAAGCATTCCAGGAACTGAGCAGAGAGCCAAGGCAGGGGGTGAAACAGCTGCCCAGAGGGTGTTTGTGTCCTGCTTGGCAGGTTTCTCTTAGGCTTTCAGTCCTCCACAACAACATCTCTGCCCTACTGGCTCTCCATGGGGCAGAACCTCCTGTTAGGGCAGGGGCGGGAACCAGCGCTTTGGATTTTCCTGGGTGGTGTCCCAGATCAGTCCTGCTGCTGCAGTGGCCATCAGATCACTACCTGACACCCAAGAGCCCTCTGGTGTGGGACTGGTTGCTGAGGCTGCTGCTGATACAGCTGTAAGGAAATGGCTTCTCCATCTCTGATCCAACCTGTTGCTGCTTCTGGAAACCTCACCCTAACCCTGGCATGTTTTTAAAGTATGTGAGAGCCGCACAGGAGGCTGTTTTGGCCATTACTTTTAAAGGTGGATTCTGAAATTGAGAGTATCTTGATCATTTTTTAAAAGTTGTCAGGAATCCCTGCTCCCAAAACTGAACCCTTCTTGAGGAAAGGTCCTTAAAGTTGAGGCCCTATGTTGAGATAGTGACTAGATTGCTAATGTGGGTGGGGAAAAGGCAGGAGGCAAGGTAGCCAGTGACCTGTGGCCCCCACCCTTACCCCAGAGGCATTAAGGACCCAGGACTGAAAGTTCTCCTTTAAAGACAGATGCAGGGAACCCTCCTGCCCACGGAAGGAGAACTAATGGAGACATAAAGGCCATGCCATTCTTGCTCTCTTGCTGTCTTTGTGCATGTGGCTTACCATGGCTGCGTGTACTTAAATGAGTCCTTTCTTTTTCCCAAGTGAATACTTTTTGGAGAGGGAAGAAAGTCTGTGCCGTAAGATACACAGCTGCTCTTTGGAACTTGGGGAACTGTTGCTGAGCTGGGTGAGGCCCTGCCTGCCTTGTTAATCCAAAAAAAACAGTGTCAGCATTTGGGCGTTGTAGAAACTGGTACACCCTCCCCATCATTTCCAGGCTTTTCTGTGTGTGGGATGTCTAGGCATCTCTCACCCTCCTGTTCCCTGCCAACTCACCTGCTGGTCCAAGAGCCCTTCCGTCCACCTGGCACTTTCGGGCCTGTCCTTAGCCAAGGCACAGATGCCCCTTGCTGAGGACCTGGGAGGAATCCTCTCCATGGGGAGCCCCAATCAGATGTGTCTTGGCTGCAGGGTCCAGGCAGCTGGCCAAGAAGGGCCGGAAATGCTCCAAATACTCTCCCTCTTCCAATAGCTAAGGGGAGGGAAGGGCCCCTCAGAGAGGCCATTTTATAGTGATAGCCAGACTAAATCCTTTGCTGTGGGGGTTTGGGAGATGGTGGAAAAGAAAGTACCTAGGGATGAACCAAGAAAGCATCCTTCTACATGAATGGGCTTGTTAAGATCCCGTAGCCTGAGAGCTTGCCTTGTCCTGAGTCCCAGGCAGATGTGTAAGGAGTTCCTTTGCTGGGACACGAAGCTGTGTTGTTGGCACCAGTGATATCTGAACCTGACCTTCAGAAGAAGTTAAAAATAGTGTTGTCCCGGCAAAGCCAATCTGTGTGTATGTGTATGTGTGTGTGTGTATACATGAGCAAGCTTCTTAAGAGGCAGGGGCAAATAATGCTCCCATCTGGTGTTTCTTGGAGGCAGTGGTGGTAGACCAAGGGGAGAGAGCTTTGTTTATCTCAAGTGAAACAGCCTCTCACCTGCTTTCCTGTTTTTTGCAGAATACCAGCTCAGGAGTTGCAAGCTGGAAAACAACTTTTGTAGTGGGTTTGGGAAAAGGTATAGGGGTTGTTTTAACTTTTCGGTCCTGAACTATGATCAGAGTTCCTCTGTCACCTTTCATTATCTTGAGCTTCAACCACATGCCGGGGGTGGAAGGCCTATTCTTTGTAGCTGACCTCCTGGAATGAGGCCACAGTGTTGCCAGGTAGTGGCCATCTCCCTTTGGTGATTAAAATGAGCACAACATTTAGCTTTAGTTTGTATAGCACATTACTGTGCAGACAGTAAGTACTGGTTTTTTATCATTTCAGTCAGGAATGAGGTCTTGCTGTTGTCCCAGTTAATGGATGAGGAAACTCAAAGATGCTCTGTGGCTGAGTCAGTTACTGGCAGAGCATGGACCCCATCCCAGGGGATCCTCAGTGTGGGGGATACCTCTCAGGTCTCCCCTTTTTTTCACACCCTGCTTCAGTAGGAAGCCTTGCAGTAGTGAGCTGGAGGGGTAGCCTGGCTTCTCTGTTCTTAGCCATCTGCACATTTTCTTAAAGTCAGAGCTCCCCCGTTAGCTCTGTGCTGGTCCAATCCATCATCCAGCCCTAAGCCAGGTGTTTGGAGCTGAGAGAAGATGCATGTCAGAAGCTAGGCAGAAGAGGAGGGCTGGGTGTCCTCAAAGCAGGTAGCAGGAGGGTGAAGGAGGGAGAGCAATTCGTTATGGGGCTACATGGCACCCACTGGAATTCTGTCCTCCCTCAGGGAAATCGTGTGCAGTGAAATCCTCATGGCCCTGTAAATCTTGTACCGTTCCCTGTCATACACAGAGGGGTGGGGGTGGTCTGCACCTGGCTGTCAGGGACACAGTGCCGAATGCTGGCTGAAGGGAGCCCTTTGAGAGGCTCTTGGACACAAGTTTCAGATCCCACTCTGGTGTGTGTTCCCCTTACCCTTAAATACGCTGAACAAAGCAGGTCTTGGACCCAGGTTGCTGGCTCCAGCTCCTCTCGCTCCTAGTCCCCCATTGTCCTCTTGATCTCCCAGAGGTAACTAACTGCCAGGGAGAGCAGGTGCAGGGCTGGGGCGTGGGTGAGGTGAGCCCTGGAATGGGATCCCAGAGCCTTGTGCTGTTTTGCCCCTTGCACCTTTATGGCCTGCCTGCGAGGACAGCAAAGAAGAGGAGCTAGACTGGTCCCTTACTAGCCCAGCTTAGAGAGGAACAGAGCAAACATTCTAAGAGACCTTGAGAGTGCTCCGCCACCTCCCAATTGTTGCAGGAGTAAACATGAAGGGTGCCCCTGAGCTGTTGGGGGCCCTAGGTTCAAGGAGACCTGGGTTCAAATCCTGGCTCTGCTGTCCTACCTGTGTAACCTTGAGCAGGTTACTTAACCTCTCTCTGCTTCAGTTTTTTTTCTAGAAAATGGATGATTAGTGCCTACAGATGGGATTTTAGTGAAGACAAAATGAGGTAATGATGTCAAGCATCTTAACGCAGGCCAGGCAATTGTAGGTGACCAGTGGGGCTGGGGGCCACTCAGCTTGGTTTGGGCTCTGCAGGGGATGAGGGCCTTCCAATACTTGGTCAGTAAACATGACCAACGCCCAGAAGGACTCAGCGGCTGGCCACAGGTGCTCAGCTCCTTGAGCGCCCACCCTCCTCTTCTCTCACACTGGCACCTTTTCTGCATTGAACTCTTCTGGGCTGTTGCAAACCAGTGAAGACTTCTACAAGTCCTGCTCTCTAGAAGTGACAAGCCCTGAGGCCCCTGGAGGCATTCACTCAGCCAAAGTTACTGAGCACCCGCTACACAGAGAACTGGAGGCTGATGAATGTGCCAGGCTGAGGCCATCACAGGCCCCGCCAGGAGACAGCCATGTTTGGGGGGAGGCTGAAGAGGCCCTGGTGGATTCTCAGTGGCAGTGTTTGTACAGGTAAGGAGTAGACAGCCTGGAGAAGGATTGGAGGAAGTGGGGCCCCAATGGGGGAAAGGATGGATAATGACCTTGCTGTGACCAGTCTGGGGTACCCTTCCCAGGCGCCTCAGCTCTTGCTTTGCTCTGAGTGCCTGACCCCAAGGTTAAGGCATTTGTGGTCTCTGAGGCCCAGGGTCTGCCTCATGACATTGTGTTTTTGAGAAGGCCCTCATCCCCTGCAGAGCCCAAACCAAGCTGAGTGGCCCCCAGCCCCACCCCACCAAGCTCCCTGTCTAAGACTGAAGCCCTTCTGCTGTCGGGCCCTGCAGTGGGTACCAGCGAGGCCGCTCTGTGGCCCCAGCCAGCTGCCCCTTTCACCTCCTTGCCTCCCAGGATTACTCAGCCTTCACAGCATCTGTCACTAAGACGCTGAGTGCGTTCTTGATGGCCTGTCTTCAGGAAAGGCTCGGGTTTGTGTGGCCTTTTAAGAAAGGCTCGTTTGCCCGGGTAAGCCTCTGATTGTGGTTCTGCGTGAAGAAACCATAAACCAAAGAAAGAGTGGTGGTTCAGCTTTGGTCTTGGAGCTTTGTGTCAGAGTCTGCTTGAATCCCTGGATTGGAATTGAATGTGGATCATATAAGCAGGTGGAGAAGCTGTCTTTTCCCCCTGGTTTCTGCATAGATTGTTATGAATAGGAAAAATCAGAGGAACCTCTCATCCTTTAAGTGCTGTTTTCTGCACTAAAGTTTGTCTCCTTCCTACAGGGGCCTTGCAGTGAGGTCCCCAGTGTATTTTCTTCCTTCCTGACAGAAATCCCCAGTCCCTGGAAATGTTGGTTCTTCCAGGGCCAAGAGGTCAACAGTGATATCCAGGCTTTTCGGGTAATTGCTGGGGAGGAGGCCTGATCATTTTCCAAAAAGTTTCATGTAAGTTTCAAGGGATCTGGCCTAGCCCAGGGAGAGGAGAGAGAGAGAGAGCTTTAGGGGACCCACTGACTGACCAGGACTACCCTCCCTGCACCTGCAGGAATCCCTCTGTCTTTCTGTTGCATCAGAGCTAAGCCAGTGGCCCTGGGGTCATGCTGATTGCCACCTGACTCTTAAGCAGCCAGTTCCCTCTTCTTGGTCCTGGGGAATAGAGTATGGTTTTCTTCCCTCCTCTCCAGGGGCACAGGCAGCCCAATAACTGGTGTTAAATGGTTTTCCAGCACCATGTCTGCAAGGTCCACCTTGGCTGTGTGGTACATGCTGTGAGGACTTGGTGGGCAGAGCTCCTGGGTGGCCCCCGCCACATTGCCTTCCCCTTCCCTTCTTACAGGGAGCAATGCAGGGCAAGTTGTCTTCAGTGCCATTCTGTTTGCCTTTTTTCCTCCACAAATATACTGGCATTTCCAGCATTTATTTTCCTGCACAGTGTGCTTTAAAGTGGAGTGGGCTAGGTTTAATCCTCAGGCCCAACTGCCACACAGCCTGGGGAGGGAGACCTGTGGCTCAGGACCATTCTGGCAGTGGTTGTATGGCGCCACCTCCTGGCCAGAGGGCCCCTGGTGTCTTCCAACTTTTGCTCTCAACAGTTGCCAGAACAGTTTGTGTAAAAACCAAAAGAAACTTGAAAAAGATGCTATACTCTGAAGTCATTTCTGGTGTATCCTTGTATGCCCATAGCTTTTTGTATCAGGTTGGCCTTTCTAGTGCTGCCCTGCCAAGCCTTCTTTTAAAATAGCTTTGTATTTCCAAGGCCCGAATATATCAAGGCAGGACTAAGCAGCTGAAGTCTGGAACCTGGCATTGGATGCGTGTGTCCCAATGGGTTAACCTGCCTCTGGTGTATAATTAGGGGAGGGGATTGTGAAGGGAAGTGCCTGGAGTGTGGGAGGAAACAAAGGTATGAACAAAGTATTAACTTTTTCCTTGGGACTGTGGCTCTTCTGTCCTCTAGTCTGCTGGGTCTAGTCTGGGCTCAGTTCTGCCTCCACTGACTTGAAGGGAAGGGCTCTAGGTTGTTCTGTGGTTTAGAATGGGTAGCCTGTGGGAACGGGTGTTAGTCAGGGAGGATTTGTGTCTTTGTGAATTAACGTTGAAAGTACCCCCCTTAAGCTACTGCAAGAATAGGGGGATGCCTGGTTTCTGTACTTGGTGCCATCTTTGAGTGCCCACCCTCCATAAAATGAGGAGCAGATTTTCTGCAGCTCATTTCTCAAACCAGGAAGTGGGGGTTCCTGCTGTTTTTGCGCTGAAGAAAAGATGTTGGAGTAAACATGGATAGTTCCATGTTGACTGTATTTGGTTGTTGGCCAAGCACATACTGTGCCCTGGTGGAGCTTACAGACTAGAGAGCGTACAGCTCCAGTGTTGCGGGGAAGTACCTCTGGACAGAGATGCTCTGTAATTAATGCTTTGTTATTCCTTCTGCTCTAGGCCTGGTCTCCAAGACCTCTCTTAAAAAGCCTCGTGGACGTAACATCTTCAAGGCCCTTTTCTGCTGTTTTCGCACCCAGCATGTTGGCCAGTCTAGCCCCTCCACTGAGCTCTCCGCATACAAGGAGGAAGCCAACACCATTGCTAAGGTAGCTGGATCGGGTGGCGTGACTCTGCAGGCTGCTAGTGGAGCCCATGCACCCACAGCAAGTGGGCAGGCAGCCTTGCCTGAGGTCAACGAGATCTTTGGCTCAGAAGAGGCCCTTCCTCTGATGGGACCTGTACTTCTTTCTCTTACTTCCCATTTGTGGAATGGGCCATCTAGATGTCCTGTCATTTCTAAGGACTCCTGCAGTCCAGATCCTTCTAAGTTCCAGAAACTGTGCGAGATGCTTTGCATATGATCCATGTAGCAGCTCTGCAAGGAGACTCAGAGCTCCCCACTCACGGATGAGTGGAGACTGAGTCCCTGAAGAGTGGTAGTGTCAGAGCTGCAGCTCAGATTGCTCTGGCTGTAAATCCTGTGTCTTGTTTCTACACCAAGCTGCCCTCCGAGTTACTTGACTTTCCGGGACCCAAAGAAGTGAAATTCTTCCACATTCTTGGTAACTCCTTCCAGTACTCTCCCCTGTACCTGTGAGAGACATTTAGGAACGTGTAGGTGTCTTCGATCCTCACGTGGCCAGTAAATATGTCTAGAATTTCAAGGGTAGGGACAGCCCTGACCAGAAATCCTTGTGCCCCCAGTGCCATTGGTACTTCTTTCTGAAACACCAAGGTGTGAATGTCTTTCTCTCAGAACCAGGCTGACAGTGAGTGCGTCAGTGACAGTCACTGTTATCCAGCAGTGGGACATGACAGTGTCATTAAGCCATTGATTTTTACAAAGAGTTCATAATAACATGAGAAAGTATTGAGTTGAAAAAGCAGAATGCTAAATTACATTATGGGGGGAAAATGCTAAAACAGACTTGAAGGAAATACATTGAAATGCCAATTTAAGTTTTTCTAAGTGTTAGGATTTTAGTTTTTCGTCAAGGTTTCCACACCCTACTTTTTACAACCATAACATTTTTATTACTAGCAAAAGGTGGGGAAGCCATTCTGACCTCTCACACTCCACCTCCCCGCCCATTTTGGGACCCGCAGTGTGGGACCATGTTGGCCTGCTTCTTTTTTGTAGAGGCTCAGTCGCCCTCCCCCCACGAGCCTCCCCCCAGGAGGCCACACAAAATACATGTGATGGAGAAGCCCGGGTTCCAGGACTTAAGCAAGAGGCTGACCCACCACAGTGAGGAATTCTGACTTTGGTTCTGCCTCTGACTCTGTGTCGCTGCATCACTCTCTTGAGTCCCCTGTTCCTCGCTGTGTGCAGCTGAGAGGCAGTGGCAGCTAAGAGCAGGGACACTGTCTCCCACCCTTCGTCAGGGCTGATGTGGAAAGGAAGTTCTGGCTTTTTCTGCCCGGCTCTTAAGGAAAGTCAATTTGGTCATGTCAGTATGTATCAGGGGGCTGGGATCTTGGGGAGAAAATTACCCTCCAGGCCTGAGGCAGAAGCAGGGGGCTCTAGACGGGTTGGGGAAGGCATTGGTAGGTCGGCACTGACCACCCCCTTTCCTCCCGCAGTCTGATCTGCTCCAGTGTCTCCAGTACCAGTTTTACCAGGTATGTGAGTCTGACCCGGGACACACTCAGAAGCCCAAGACCCTGTGATCCCTGCTGACCCCATGGGATGGTGCCCTCATTCCTCTGTGTCTGGCTGGCCACCTCCATGTCTTGGGAACCATTTGTTCCAGATATTTGCTGAGGGCCCATTATGTACAGGACAGTAGATTTGGGGTGGGGAGCCGCTGGTGTCCACCCCACACCAGCCCTGGCCTCCATCTCCAACATCCAGGTCCCTTTACAGTCCAGTGGGGGGCTGAAGCCAAGGAGACGGCTGTGTCTCTTCTTTGTTAACCTCCTGGCCTTCGAGGGGCATCTCTCCTGGGTTGAAGTTAGGGGTGTTTTTTCTCCTCGATGAGCTCAGTTCTCCCCTGAGTTCTGCTGAAAGGCACAACTGGGCTTTCTTGGTGGCAGATCTCAGCATCCTGGCTCTGGTTTTAGATCCCAGGGACCTGCTTGCTCCCAGAGGTGACAGAGGAAGATCAAGGAAGGATCTGCGTGGTCATTGACCTGGATGAAACCCTCGTGCATAGCTCTTTTAAGGTAACTTGACATCTAGAGCCCTTCCTCGCCCATCTTGGGCTGCCTTGTGAACTTGGCAGACATGGCCTGAAATTGGTGATAGAAGGGTGGTCGAGATAGTGTGGGCCTCTAGCATTTTGACCACACTGGCATCACAAATATGGAGACTACGCCAATGAATGTTGGGTAGGGCCCCCCTGCTTCCCCCGGTCACTGCCGCCGCTGCCCCGCCAGTCACATAGCACAGAGTACCACCAGGGTTGTGTACAGGGCAGCCCAAAATGGGTGGAATCAGCCATGGACTTTGCCCCTCTCTGTTGTACCAAAAACTTGGGTAACTCAAGAAGGCCCTGAAACTCTCTCTTCTCTGGTAGAATTTTGGGGAAGGTTAGAAGTAGGAAAGACCAGAGGAGGTATTGCATCCTGTGCTGGGGTGAGAGCTGCTTAGTGGGGTGGCAGGTGGAGCTTCCTGGAGTCTCTAAGATCTGTGTTCCCCACCCCTCCTGGGTGACAGTGCAGTGGCTGTTGTCTCCTCCTCACCCCACTGACCTCATTCACTTTTCTCTTTCCAGCCAATCAACAATGCTGACTTCATAGTGCCTGTAGAGATCGAGGGGACCACTCACCAGGTGAGCTGCCTGCCAGGCCACGCCCAGCCCAGGGGCGCAGGGGCCTCCGTTCTTCTCAGGGCTTGTGTTCCCTCACTTGATCCCTTTCTGTGACTTCAGCCTCTACCTTTTTATTGGTGCTTTTACCACCCTTTCGCATCTTTCAAAAAACCAGCCCCTCATTCCCCACTAGCTGTCACCTTTTTTCCCTTGGCAGCCAAGCTGTTTGAAATGAAATGTTATGTAGTCAGCATTGGTAGCTATCATTTATTGATCTCCATCCCTTCTCCCAGTGCAACCAGCACTGTTTTGTGGTCGATTACATTTTCTTTAATCCCAAATAGTTGGTTCTCTGCCTGTTCTGGGCAAGGAAGGCAGTGCTAGCTGTTTTCTCTACTCCGTGTGCCCAGCCTCTCCAACAAGGGACTTCAGTCCTTCCCAGCCAAGCATCTCCTCTGTGGGGCTTTCTCCAGCTCCACCTACACTGTACTCTTTCCACATTAAGTGCTCAGTATGCATGTCAAAGTAAAGAGCACTCGAATCTAAATAAGATCATGCTCTGGCCCTGCATAACCTGCTCAGTTCAGGGTTCAGGGGTCAGGTGGTATCGATAGTAGAAAACCACTTACTGAGAACACTTACTGCCAGGCCTGACAGCTGGCCCGAGAGGCCAGGACCATCGGGAACGGTGCTCAGGTAGCCCAATACTTGCTTGCATGGCCTGGTCACATATCAGTTACTTGTAGAAGGATGGGATTTGAGGCTTCCGTGGGTTGTGGTCACTGTCCTGCGTCCATCAGAGGCCATCTTCACCAGCACCACCCCCCTCCCCACAGAGGTAGTCTGCTAAGGCCAGAGGCAGCCCCTGCTCAGAACCAGGCTTAGCCCTTGGACTCCCAGCCCATGCCCGGCAGCCTTGTACAATCTAGGTGAGGGTGTAGAGATGTGCAAAACCCACAGGGAAAAGATGAAGGCATGATTTCAAACAGGCAACTATATACTGAACTGCTAGTTAAGAAGGAGAGGCATGAATAATGACAAATGAAGATGGCTACCTGCAGAAGGCAGGTTTTCAGCAGAGTGGTAAGGGCATGCTGAGCTTAATGAAGAGCCAGGAAGAGGGAAGAACTTGTTGAAAGTTGAAGAAATGGCAGGCGCTAGGGAGCCAAGTTGTGGCTACCTGGAGCAGAGGATTCCTGCTGCAGAGCTGAGAGGGAGAGCCGTGGCAGGGCTGCTCTTTGAGGAGGGAGTAACATAGATGAAAGGGCCTTTGAAGGAATGGAGCTTGCCGCCCTGTGGAGGCTGGGTGAGAGGGAAATAGCCTGGAGGCCGGGAAGCAGCAGCGTGCAGATTGTTGAGGGACGTGTATGTAGCCAATGGATCTTTCAAGACAAAATGTGCAAGATTGTGAAAGGTGGACGTGAGTGTTAGGGTTGTCTGTCAGGAGCAAGCACAAAATAGGTAGGGACGTTAGAGTGGGACACTGCAGAGTGTCTGGTCTGTGGTCATTGAGGGGAAAAGTCACTTCTCCCTGGTGCATTTCAGAGAAGCTGTGTGAGGGCATGAGGTTTCAGGAAATATCTGTGACCTCACCCATTGGTGACCTGGACAGACTTTCCTGCCAAAGCCAAGAACAGGAAACTCCCACAGAGGCTGTGGCTGGATTCAAGTAATCCAGGATAGGCTGTTTCCATCTGTGAGGCCTATTCTTGATTACTTGTTTCCGGAGGCAGCTGATAGTTCGCCGTCGGAAACAGCGTTGGCTCCGGGACATAGGTGCATGCACTTCTTCCCAAGCTGAGTCGAGGCTGGGACCACCGAACCAGAAGAAGCCCGGTGAGGGGGTGATGCTAGTGCGCCGGTTTGTGGGCAGAAGGCTTCCAGCCAGGCAGCCCCAGAGGCTGCAGTGTGGGCGTCTGACAGAGTAAGGTCTGAAACTACTTGGTGCCTTTTGTGTAAGTGACGACAGTGACCGATGCTGTGAGGCTTCACCCTCACCGGGTTGCCTCCAACAAGCCTCTCTGTTTTTCCTCAGGTGTATGTGCTCAAGAGGCCTTATGTGGATGAGTTCCTGAGACGGATGGGGGAACTCTTTGAATGTGTTCTCTTCACTGCCAGCCTGGCCAAGGTACCAGGGACAGGAGGGGAGAGAAGAACTGGGAGCAGATGCGGCAGCTAAGATGTGGTCCAGCAGCCCCTTGCTGGTCCCCAGATTGCCACTGGGGAACCAGGACCACATCCAAACAAAAGTGTCTTCTCTTGTCCCAGTATGCCGACCCAGTGACGGATCTGCTGGATAGGTGCGGAGTGTTCCGGGCCCGCCTGTTCCGTGAGTCCTGCGTGTTCCACCAAGGCTGCTATGTCAAGGACCTCAGCCGCCTGGGGAGGGACCTGAGAAAAACCCTCATCCTGGACAACTCGCCTGCTTCTTACATCTTCCACCCGGAGAATGCAGTGAGTGGCCCAGACATGCCCACTCTGCAGGGACTGGGAGAGGCCATGGGCAGGGGGCCTTCAACTTTACTAGAAAAGCACACCACCCCAGGTGAACCCTGCCAGCCTCCGGGGGCTCTGGGGCAAGGGAAGAACGAGGGGCATTGGGAGATTGATGCCGCCTTTTTCCTGCCCCAGGTGCCTGTGCAGTCTTGGTTTGATGACATGGCAGACACCGAGTTGCTGAACCTGATCCCAATCTTTGAGGAGCTGAGCGGAGCAGAGGATGTCTACACCAGCCTTGGACAGCTGCGGGCCCCTTAGCGTTCCCAGCTTCCAAGCAACGGTCATCCCAGTAGGGGACTTTCCTACACTGTGCCTTTATGATCAGCCTGACAGATGGAGCGGAAGCTGGAGCATCTCACCAAAGGGGGCCTGGAAATAGAAGTTATGGGGAAGAACTTTAGGACAGGTTAGATGCTGAGTGGGCCAATGTCAGACCAGTGATACCCCAAGCTACCCACTCCCTGAGTTGGGTTTCCCAGATCTGCAAGAGAGTATTGCCTTGAACTGCATTCAAGGATATAAGTGTTTCAGGTTGGGGGGGAAGCTGAAAGATCAAGACTCTCTCCAAGTTAGTTCATCTCCTCTCCCGTCACCTGAGAGCCACTGTGCTCTGTAGGGATGAAGACTCTTCCAGGCTCCATTGCCAAACCCATGGCCTTCCCTCAGTGTTGTAAGGCTTGTGCCAAGGAGAAAGGGAGGGTCAGAGGCTGCTTTTGGGTGCCCCAGGCACACTCCCTTTCGAAATCTTTCTCCAGCCAGCTGCTACAGACGGACGGCAATTTTGGAAGATGAAAGCTTGTTTCCAGAACCAGTAACCCCAGTGGCCATCGAGTCCTGCAGCCCAAGGGCTGCACTTGCCCCCAGCCGAGTGCCTGGCCTGGGCCTGCCTTCGTCTCCCCAAGGCTTGGGTGCTGGGCCTGCCTTCTTCATTACCTAGCCATAATTCTTGAACCCATGGGGGAGGATGTCTCCCTGCCATGGAAGAGGGCAGATAACTGATTTCCGTTCTTTTGACTCTGTTTTAAAATTCCCTTCCTAAACATGGAGTGTTGGGCCTGTTTTGTTTCTGACGAAGCTACAGTCCTGGGCTTGAGGTGAATGTGTGTGGCACTGGGGGTGTAGGGAAGAGGGAAATCCCCAAAGCCGTGAATGTGTGTGTTCCCTTGGCTTGTATGTGAATCAGCTGAGCTTGGGACTATCTGTGAGTCCGCCCTTCAGGGATTCTCTGCTGGTGCTGGTGCTGGTGCAAGGACTTTGTTCCAAAGTCCGGGAAGGGCGCTCCCTCTCTGCCCTTCCTATTTCTTGGGCAGAGCTCTTTCCTATCGTGTCTTCCCCTGGGGCCTGGCCTGTGCACAGCTCTCTGCTCCATCTTCATCCTTTCTGGCTGTCGCTCTTTCTCTCCAGGGCCTCAGAGGCACTCCCACTTTTCCTGGGCTGAGGGGGAGTGGGTGTCCTTAGCATTACTTGGCCAGCCTACACACAGGCCTCCTGCCTCTGGTAACAGGTGTGATGAGCCCTTCACACACCTGCTGTTTGCGTGTCTCTTGCTTTCAAAGTTTCTTAATAATGAATGTTTTAAAAAGGAGTCACAGAATGGAAGTTTCCCCAGGATAAAAAACAAAAGGGGAGATGCTACTGTGATTGGGAGCACAAGGGGCCCCCAAAAGGTGGCCCCACTTCAGCATCACTGCCTTAATTGTGGCCTCTCCCAGGGCTGGGTAGGGTTCTCTCCTCTCTTCTCTCCCTCCCTCTGGGGTAGGAGAGAGTTCCAGTCCCATCTCTGTTTTCCCTAGAGGCGGGTATTACAAAGCATTTGTACATTGTTTCAGGTGTGAGGACACCTCCCTCTTGGCCCTCATATCCATTGTCCTTTTCAGTTTGCACATACTAGGTCCAGCCTGAGGAACTAACCTGTTTGGAGAAAGCCATTCAGGGGAGCAGCAGCTTGGTGTTCTGATTTGGTAGCTGAAGGACTCGAATTTTTCTCTAACATTGTGGTGCCGTCTCTCTGCTTTGTCCAAGGTTTTAAGGCTTTCTGTTTCCCTTTGGTGTCACAGAAATGGAACAGAGTCCCCAAAGCCCATGTGGTCATTTCCCCCTGCATCATTCCCTGGTTCCCACGGGGTGGTCCTGCAGGTGGGGGGAGGGCTCTGGTGCTAGCTCGGAATTAGGGCTCCTGCAGGAAATGGAGGCTTCTCGTTCTACAACCCAGGTCTAGGCCTCCATCCTAATACTGCAGGAGGGGCTTCTCCCTCAGGACCCACCCTTAAGGTTCCTTTAGCCCTTGGGTCAAATCCGCCATTTGGACCCAGCCAGGCTTTTCTGACTAAGCAATAAGAGGCTCTAAGCTGGTCCAGTTCCAAGGACCCTTTCTGCCCTCCTTTGGGTCTCCATGTTCCTCCTAGTGAAGGAAGAACCTGTGCCAGCAGCCCCTTCCCTGTCATGCTTGTCCAAGTGTGGCTCGTGACCAGAGCCCAGGATACCCTGGGTGGAGTGTCCCTGCATCTTCTGCATGAAGCCCCTGCTCTACAGGCCTCCCTCCCCTCAGAACTCTGCCTGCCCACCTGCGGTTCTCCAACAGATACACGCTGTTTCCACTTCCCCAGAGAAGCAACAAAACCAAATGCTCTACACGGCCCACCCATGGGGGTCAGAGCCAGCCTCGTTTGCTGTCTGATTCCAGTCCCACTGCACATCAGGGGCGAGAGGATGCTCCTGGGAGGGGTCAGGCGAGACTCAGTTGTGGAGGAGGGAAAGATGGGGAGGGAGCCAGTCACCTCAGGATTTGTTCTAGGGTTTCTCACCAGCCCTTCCTGTTTGAGGCTGGTCTTTGGGGGGGCAATTGGCTGCCATGCCTGGTCAGCACCAATTCAAGCCATGCCAGGAACCTGCCCACCCGCCAGGTTCAGTTCCTTAATGTGCCTCTTCAGGGACACGGTGTGTCTCTCTGATTGGGCTTCTAAATCAAAAGCCTGATGTTCGTGTCCCTCTCATAGGGGGAGCTTTGGACACAGGACCAGTTTGGAAAGGGTCAGATGAGAGTTTTCACTCTGCACATTGTAGAGGGGACGCTCTGTAGGCCCATGGGTCCCTAACCATATAGAGGTTGAATTAATTTGCCTTCAGTTAACCTGGGACCTTCTCTTTAGTTCCCTCCTGCTTCCCAAAGATTTTGACCATTTTGTAAGTGTACAAACTGACCTCTGTTAACAGTGGCCCAAAAGCTCCTTTGTGCTAAAAAGCATGGGAAATCTAATGACGTCTAGTCCCTGGGACACACATGCCATTCTGTTCCGCTGCCCCTGCCCTGTGCCTGAGGCCTCTGCAGTAGGGCAGCCCCCACCCACCCACCGTGAGGCTGTCCCATGTCCCAGCCAGGCGAGTGTTGAAGAAGGTGAGCCTCTTTTCCCCTTGACGTCTTCAGTTGGTTATTTCACCACTGTTGTACGTCAGTCACTTTGTAAAATGGGGTTTCATTGTAGTCCCCCCCCCCTTTTAACAGCAAATATTTTTATTCACGCAAGGGAGGGAAGGCAGAGGTCTGGCCTGCTACCCCCATTCCTTTCATGTAGGGCCTGCCCCTGGAGCAGACCCTCTCCTGACCCCATGAGCTTCGCTTGCAGTTACCCCAGTGTGATGCCTTCCATGTCGGTGTCTCTGGCCCTTCCAAGAAGCCGTTTGGAGGGTGGGGTCTGCTTCCCCCTGTGTCTGGGCTGTGGGATTCTGACTCTGACTACCTTGCTTACAGATTTCATGGTTTGATAAATTTGTTATATTCATAAACTTGAAATGTGGGACGCCATTAAGTGTCTGTTTATATTTTTGGAGTATTTGTATTACTTACAATTAATAAAAGTGGGTTTGAAAAACCCATCCAGGAATGGGCGCTGCCTCCTGACCCTGCTGTTTTTTCGGGCACTTACTGGGCACACCCATCACCCCTCACAACCCCTGCTTTCACAATGGAGCTGGGGTACCACGACTGGGAGAGCGCTGCGGCCTCAGCACTGGGCTTCTGCTCAAGGTTAAAAGAAGTCAGGCTGCATCAGCTCCTCCCCTGGCCCCCAATGGAACCAACTCCATTGCCATCCAGGTGCTTAATAAGCATATGCTTTGTGTCCTATTGATGTCTGAGGATGACCCGGCAGCCCCGGGAGAGTCTTCATTCTCCTGTGCCCCTCACTGATGTTCCCCAACCAGGCTTTCCAAAACATGGAACCCAGGATGGTTCTTGGCACATAGTGGGCACTCAAATATTGATTGGATTAATGTCTGACCCGAAGAAGCAAAACAGGCTGAGGTAATAACATACTCCTGGCCCCTCTCCTAGACATCCCCTTCCTCTGAGAAGTGCCCAGAAGCCTCTGGAGGTGCTTACCGACCTGGACTTCCCAGGCACTGGGCAGGCAGCTCTAGCCCCTGCCTCCTGTCAGCATAATGCATCCGTATCTACAATATGGCAAATTTCATATCCTCCCACCCTCTTTCCTGCATTATTGATGGGCTATGCACTTTTTAAAAATCAATTAGATCAGGGTGTGGAGCTGGAGTTTTGTTTTTTTTTTTTTTTTAAAAAAAAGCCTTTGAAAGTCTGTTCTTGTTTTGCTGTTTTGAATAGGAACAGATAAAGCTTTCCCTCTGGTTTCCCTAAGTCAAGCCCAGGGCTAGGTTGGCCATGATTGGCCAGGACTAGGAAAATGTGGTTAAGATGCAAACCCAAGCAAATATAACCCAGTGTCTGTGCAGCCATTGCTAAGCTCTGGCAGCAGACCTGGAGCCTCCTGCTTCGGAGTGGTTCTTTGATACCGCCGCTGCTTACTTGCCAGCAAACTGGGAAGACGGTGGGAGAGAAGTCAAGGCAAGGTAAGGTCTGCCTGGTTTATGGGTGCATGTCAGTAGAGCTCTCTTGCTGAACAAGGAGGAAACGGAAGGAAGAGGAGATGGAGATTTCCCTGGCTTTGTCTTTCTTGGATCAGGCTTTTAAGGAGTTGAGCCAGGAGTTTGTGGCCAGTTTTGCAGATTTTCTGTTGAGAAGCTACAGCCCTTTTTGGAGACCACTGAACAGCTGGGGCACATTTTTAAAAGCTGGGGATGAAGAAGACCCCTCAGAAAGATGGTATGGTATGGGGTTAGAACCAGCTTTCTGTTGGGATCCATTCGTACTAATGTCTAAGACTAAATTACGGGCCATTGGCTTTCAACCTGGGATTGCAAAACTGCACCCTACCCCACGGGTTTCTACAGTGATCTTAAAGGGTGCCAAATTAATAAGAACTGGGGGAGGGGATGACTAGTTTTAGGGAAATTTGCTGTCACTGGTGGGGTCACATTTTCTAGGTATTCCAGTGTGGCAGGAAGTCCCTTTGAGCATGCCCTCTCCTGCATTTGGGGTACCCAGATCTTCCTGATGGCTAAGTCCCTACTAGCAAGTGGGACTGCTTTTGGCCTTTAAGACTCAGCCCTAATTAATGAGAGTTTGTTTAGCTTTTACCAGGTTGTCACTTCTCTATCATCAAGGAATGAATTCACTGGCCCTTGTCCCCTTCACCTAGTTTGGTAACAGCATTTACCTTTAGTGACTGAAATCTAGGGTCTAAAGAAAACCTGAACAAATATTTCCTGGCAGTTCTGAGCACAGGGTGGGGCGAGTTATCAAATTAAATCCTCAAACAGTGACTGTTCCGCCTCACTGTTCTGCTGTCCTTTCACAGCAGCAGACAAAGGGAGTTGGCTTTTGTGTTTTTGCCAAAGTCCGTACTAAACAGCACATACTCTCCAAACCTGGCTTCATCCACCACGGCTCAAGGAAAGAATGGGCAGACATGCACCTCTTAAGCACACAGTGCTTCCAGAGAGCAAAGCTCCCCACACAGTCCTTTCTGGATGGGTTTTCATCCTGTGAGAGCCATTGAACCTGTCCTTTATCCTTGCCCCTTCGGAGCATTCATGGGTCGTGTGTGTTGTTACCAGACGGTGAGCTCCTTGAGAGCAAGAACCAGGTATGCATTTTAATTATACAAAGCCCCAGTGTGAACCTGAATACTCCTTCAATGGACATGGCGCAGGATCCACGTAGACTTCTCTTTACCACTTCCTCCGGTAAGCCAACGCCAGGCCCCTCATGGCGGGCTGGGCTCCTCGGGGCTCCTGCGGGGGGCCTGAGTAGGAGGGGACAGGAGAGCGTGAGCGTCCGGGCAGGCCACACCCACCTCCCTCGTGGGCACCTGCGATCTTTGTTCCAGGCCCAGCCCTGCCATTTTACTTTCCCTTTTCTTCTGTGAGATACAGGAAATATATTAGTCATAAGACAAAAGCAGGATGGGTTGTCTGAGTGTTAGGGTAGTTTACTAAGTCTGGAAAGTAAAAGCCCAAAGAAAGATGGAAGAGTCGACTGGAGAGGAGTGGGGAAGAGTTAGAGGGGATGAGAATGAGAGAAGGCAACCCAACTTAGAATTTCTTTCTGATATCAGCTTTTCTCCCCGTGTACCGCTGAATTTAGATAAGTTTAGGAAGGACTGCAGTACATTGAAATGACTAAAAGCACAGGTTTTAGGATCAGACATGGATTTCATTCTAGTGTGTGATTCTGGGCAAATTAGCCCCTCGGAACCTGTGTCCCTACAATGTAAGATAATAAAAATATACTTAGTTTATGACAATTAAGTGAGATAGCATACAGCGAATCTACTCAGGGTTTAACATATTTGTTACCCCTTCAGTGAATACTCATAGCTGTTACCAGAGCTCTTAACACGGGAAGTGGCAAGTGGGAAGCAGAACTTCTGGGTGGGGACCCTTGAGCCAGCCAGGCTAACGATGTGACCTCGGATAAGTCATTTCCCCATCACCGCTGTAAAATAGCATAGGGGTGCACCACAGGACATGGCAGGATGGCTGACAAGAGGTTCATAAGTGACTCAGGAAGAAAGCTGGGTGAATGTCTGCCGTCTGCCGGGAGAGGCCCCAGCCCTGCTTGCTCTGTGGTGTTTCAGCCCCAGGAAGACGAGAGCCATGCCTCTGAGCAGTGCCTTCAGGGCTGTGGGCAACGACCCCGGGATCATCACCTGGAGAATCGAGGTGAGCTGTGCTGGAGGCACACCTTCCTCCTCATCCTGAATCTGGGGGCGGACTCCTGTCACCCAGATCTGCTCCAGGACAGCCCTCTGGCCCTCATTAGTCTCTGGCCTGTGGTTTGGGAACAGTGGGAGGTGGCATCAAAGTGCACATTTCTCTACTGATGAGCTTTGCTGGGTGCTCAGAGCAGGTGGGTGGCAGGTGGAGGAAATGTTCCTAGCCTTGGAGAGCAGGGCTCAGAAAAAAAATAAGCTTGCCCTTTATTCAGCCATCTGCTCAGTGAATCTGCACTTCCAGTAAATGCCCTGGAGAGATGGGTGTGGCCAGGTCCCACCCAGGAGACTGATACTCCTGGTTGCTTCTGGCAGAAAAATAGAACCTGTCCTCCTCAGAGGGTTCTGGTTCCTGCAAAGTAGTAGGGTAGGTTTGGGGGCACGGCACAGACAGGGGCACAGATCATCACTTCTCCCACCGGGACCTGAGCCCCTGCAGCTTACCTTGAGCTCCAGCAATCTATGACTGGGAACCACCCTGGCCCAGGCAGCCCCACCTGCTAGATGTGAAGACCCCCACCCCACCCCCAGCACCCTGCTCTGAGCTGAGTGGCTGCTGCATAAAACCCAGAGGTGATGCCTCACTCCACTGCCCTCCACTTAGAAGGGGGAGTCACAGCCTCTAGCAAGTGGCTCAGAGCTTGTGAGAGGCCTAGGACACTTCCATTTTATTAAAAACCAAGAGATACTAAAAAAATGTACAGAAGTTATGGGATATTTAAGATTTTTTAAAATTTATTTTCAGAGAGAGGGGGAGGGGAGGGAGAGAGAGGGAGAGAAACATCTGTGTGTGGTTGCCTCTCGCACACCCCCCAACTGGGGACTTGGCTGCAACCCAGGCATGTGCCCTGACCGGGAATCAAACTGGTGACCTTTCTGTTCCGCAGGCTGGCTCTCAGGGCAACATTTTTGCATTCACACACATTTTACATAGAAATCACACAAGTATGACTGTGAGTTTATCTCACTTGGAGGTAGTGATGAAAGTCTGCATCAGAGGCTATGGGAATAGTCCTCCTGACACAAGACAGACATGCAGGTGACAAATCAGGGCCCCAACCCAGACTCCAAATATGGGACACTGGGCATGGAGCCCCGTGCACTGCTGGCACTCATGCCCAAAGCCCCACAGAATCTTGGCGGTCCGTTCTCGCAGACCCCGGCCAGTACTGCTGGTCAGAGCCGAACAGTGACGGAGGCAATGGTGCAGCCGCTCGAAGGAGGTGTTTTCCGGGACAGCTCATAGCCAACTCTTTTCCCTGCAATGGGCTGGGGGTGGCTCTCGCAGCTCTTCACAGTGCAGCAACACAGGACACGCCAGGCAACAGCAAGGAGGTCAGGGTGAGGACAGGCACCCAGATGCAGACCGGGCCATCAAGCTGAGCTTGGAAGCCAGAAGATGGCCACGAGAGCCCTGTAGCTCACTGCCACACCCTGGAAGATCAGCGGGGACGTCTCCCCTACTTTCCCCTGCTGCCTCTGCCAAACGATGGAGAGGAAAAGAAGGCTTGGGGTGGGGGGAGGGAATGGAGCCTGTGCACATCCTTGTCCTTCCAGAAAATGGAGCTGGCGCTGGTGCCCCTGAGTGCCCATGGCAACTTCTATGAGGGCGACTGCTACGTCATCCTCTCGGTGAGCACTGCCCCCCACCTCCGCCCTCATTCCCACAAGTTTCTCCCCTGAGCCACATTCCACTGAGAGATCTGCCACTGATGCTAACCAGGCCCCTGGTATCCATCTCGACTCTTCTCAAGTGTGTACAAGACAGGCCTCCAGTTTGACCGTTTTTAAAAAGATTTTATTGATTTAGTTTTAGAGAGAGAGGAAGGGAGAGAAAAAGAGAGGGAGAGAAACATTGATATGCAAGAGAAACATCAATCAGTTGCCTATCACGCGCCCCAACTGGGGACATAGCCTGCAACCTAGGCATGTGCCCTGACCGGGAATTGAACCTGCAACCTTTCGCTTTGAGCGACTACACTCAACCAACTAAGCCACATTGGTCAGGGCCAGTTTGACCATTTTTTGAAGCAATTCTTAGGCGGGGGGCTGTTTAAATTTTGCATCAGAGGGTAGGGGTGGGGCTCTCTGTCTGAACCTGGATGAGTAGGTCATAAACAGCACATTCCTCTGGGTGGGGGCAGACCCCAGTTTAAAGCGGGGCGGAGGAAGGCCAGACACACACAGCCTCTTCTGGCCTCACAGTGCTCGTTCTAGTTGAGGAAACAACACCCCATGTGAGCGGTGCCGACAGAGACGCGCAGGTGGGCAGGGCTGCGCGGCGCCGCGCCGGCTGGGGAAGTGCAGGGCGGCGGGCGGCAAGGCAAGTCTGCAGCCCACGTGGAAAAAGGTCCCCGTTGCTCTCCATTTATTTTGAGGACAATAGGCTGTCAACTTTTCCCAGACGTGGGATGGTATTGGGGCTGCCAGAGCCACAGGGCAGGTCTGCACAGGGGCCACTACAGGGAGGGAGAAGGGCCAGGAGCCCCCCAAGCACGGGACACAGGACGCTTTGTGCGGCGTTCTCCCCACGCCAGCGGGGCCGGCATCACAGGGGAAGCCGGTCCCCGACCTGACTGATCTCTCTGGCCCCATGCAGACCCGGAGAGTGGGCAGTCTCCTCTCCCAGGACATCCACTTCTGGATCGGGAAGGACTCCTCTCAGGATGAGCAGAGCTGCGCGGCCATCTACACCACACAGCTGGACGACTACCTGGGGGGCAGCCCCGTGCAGCACCGAGAGGTCCAGTACCACGAGTCCGACACCTTCCGCGGCTACTTCAAGCAGGGTATCATGTGAGTAGCTATATACAGAGCAAGGACAAAAATGGCAGTTTACCAAAAAGGAAACCCAAAGGGCCAATAAGTATATGACAAAAGTAATCAAAAGAAATGCAAATCAAAACAAAGCTATCATTTCCACCTACTAGAGCAGCACAAATTTGAGAGCTGGGTGGTGCCAAGTGTTGGCAAGGTTGTGGGGAAATAGGAGCCCTTGTGCCTTGCTGGGGGCGGGGAGGGCTGGCACTGCATTCCAAAGAGTAATCTGCCCCTGAGGCAAATCCCACTGGGGGGGGGGGGCGGTGTATAACTCAAAGGAATTTTCACAGACCCGGCTCCATAAGGGCACAGGAACCAGAATGTTCCCAGCAGTATGGCTAGTGGTGGTGGAAGCTGACGGCAATGTAGAAGCCCGTCGCCGGGAGACTGGACAGGAAACGCTCAGTGACACCAAGGAGCACTATGCAGGAGCAGGAAGCAACAGATTAGATACATACCTAACATGTAGACAGAACCTAAAATCCTGGTGCATAGTGAACATTGTAAGAAACAGCCTGGAGATATGTAACAGAATGCAAATCTCTGTTTTAAAAAAATACATGCACACAAAACCATAGGTCACATTTCACCAGAATGAAAATAAGATGTTAAACTGTTAGAATCGCTGCCTGTGGTGGAACAGGACTGGGAATAAGGTATGCAGATAAAAGAGAATATACAAATACTTAAAACAAGAGAGGGATCTGTAAAGGCCAATAATGATACTGTTCCATGAACTGATTACTCAAAGCTTTGCACTCAGGAATGAAAAAAGAGCAATTCCGAAGAGCTCGAGACCTCTGAAGCTGCTTCTTGTAGACTGGCAGCTCCCGCTGACTGCGGACATGTCGGGCACAGGGCACCACACTGAGTCACCAGGGAGCCCAGCGGCGCCCTGCCCTCTGCTCCAGGGTGGCTTTCTGCTTGCCCCTCACTCGTGGGACACCTGGAATGGAGGCTGGGTTGGGGTGAGAGCCAGGGGCAGGAGCACTGATTCCAGGAGCGGGTTGGTGTTAAGGCCAGGGCGTCGTTAAAGCGTCTGCTGCTGCCGGGCGTGTGCTCTCTCCCACTTGCACGTGCCCCCCCCTTCCTAGAACCAGCTCCTTCGTGCAGTGTGGTCAGTCTTCACCACCGGTGTTCCCTCTGTGTTGAGCACCAGTTCCTTGTTCTTGGTTCCTATCCCTCTTTCTATCTCTGCTGGAATGTTAGCCCTTCTGAGAAGACTGCCCTGACCACCCTGTCAAAAAGTCCGTCGCTGTGTCTACTTCTGTGGCAGCAATTACTACCATCTAGATTGACCGCACTTATTTACTGTCGCCACCCACACGGGCAGAGACTGCATCTGTGTAATGCACCACTGTCTCCCCGTACCTAGCACATGCAGGTGCTCAGTAAATAACCAAACGGATGTTCCCTTAGCTACAAGAAGGGGGGTGTGGCCTCTGGGATGAAGCACGTGGAGACCAACACCTACGATGTGAAGCGGCTGTTACACGTGAAGGGGAAGAGAAACATAAGGGCCACTGAGGTAAGTCCTGCCCACCCTCTGTTCTGGGCCCAGGGCCTCCACCTGGTACCTAAGAATTCCTCCTGAATAATATCTACCTCCAGGTGGAAATGAGCTGGGACAGTTTTAACCGAGGTGATGTCTTCTTGCTGGACCTTGGGAAGGTTATCATCCAGTGGAATGGTCCAGAGAGCAACAGCGGGGAGCGCCTAAAGGTACAGCTCTTTCCAGTCTTCCCGCTCTCTCCTCTCCCTCAGGCCTGGCCACAGGGATTGGCTCTCTCGGGTACCTTTCCTTCCTCCTTCCTCCTTCCTCACTGGCTTTTCCCTGAGATTCAAGGCAGACCCCTGCCTTGGAGTAGAATCTGTCTGAGAAAGAGGCTAAGTGTGTGAGTCTGTGGCACCCCCCTGGCCTCCTTAGCATCAGAATAACTCTGGTCTGGAATGTAGGCTGCTCCTCCCAAAGGCTTCAGGCAGAAAGGGGCAGGGGCAGAGGAGCTGAGTGTTTGCATGGGTTTCGTTGACAGGCTATGCTTCTGGCAAAGGATATTCGGGACAGGGAGCGAGGGGGCCGTGCTGAAATCGGCGTGATTGAGGGAGACAAGGAGGCAGCGAGCCCAGAGCTGATGAAGGTCCTTCAGGACACCCTCGGCCGACGTTCTATTATCCAGCCTGCGGTCCCGGATGAGATCATAGATCAGCAGCAGAAATCAAACATCATGTTGTATCAGTGAGTAAACCTGGCTGCTGGTTGGAAGCTGGGGCAGGGGGATGGTGTCCCCTAGAACACTAAGCACTTCTGCTTCGCTCCTCATTTTGGGTGCAGAAGTCTGGCTTTCTTTTAGTCATTTTCAAATGCAGCTTCTAGAAAGAGCTTGGTGTTCTGATTCAAGGAGGAAGCTGCCGTCTGTTCTTGTCAGTAACTCCTCCTGGTCTCTTGGGGAAACTGTTCCTTTACTTGGTTCTGTACATGCACAGGGATGTGGATGGGGTAATGTTTGGAGAGAGACACAAAAGTCTCCTCTAGAGAACAGAGTCCCTCACATTTCTGTCTGCATTCAAGCCACACCTGTCGCAGGAAGCCAAGCTCCACACAGAAACTCCATTCTAAAACGAAGCCACGAAAATACCAAACGACTACGAAATGCTTTGCAGAAGAGAAGGCATAGGCTAACCTCTCCCTTTTCCAGTGTCTCAGACTCAGCTGGGCAGCTGGCGGTCAGCGAGGTAGCAATGAGGCCTCTGGTCCAGGATTTACTGAACCACGATGTAAGTAGAGCTTGGGTGTGCTTGGCGTGGGCTGATCAGGTCTGGCTTCAGAGGCAGGCCCTGCGCAAAGTATAAGCAACTCATCCCTGCCTGCTTCAGGACTGCTACATCCTGGACCAGGGTGGGACCAAGATCTACGTGTGGAAAGGAAGAGGAGCCACAAAAGTTGAGAAACAGATGGCCATGTCTACAGCCCTGGTAGGAGCCACAGCTGTACAATATTGTCCAAAAATTGTCACAGATACTTCAGATGTGCTCAGAGAGCTATACTAGGCATTTGAACATATAACATTGCAGGTATACACATGGACTTCGGTGTCAGGCAAACTGGGATTCAAGTCCAGGTTTAATACCATCTCCTGGGGTTGTTGCTAGGATTAAATAACATTTGTAAAACATTCAGAAAGTTCCTGGTAGATGTTTCTATTATTATTTTTTAAAGATTTTATTTATTTTTAGAGAGAGGGGGAAGAAGAAAGAGAGGGAAACATTAATGTGTGAGAGAAACATCGATCAGTTGCACGCCCCCCAACTGGGGACCGGGCCCGCAACCCAGACATGTGCCCTGACAGGGAATCAAACTGGTGCCCTTTCAGATTGCAGGACGATGCCCAACCCACTGAGCCACACCAGTCAGGGCAGTGGATGTTATTCGTGGAAGGGACAGACACCATGTATCAAGGTTAATGGCCTGTCCTCAAGGGGTTTATGATGTGGTGCAGACCCACACAGGTGAGCGAGCAGGACGCACTCGACAGAGCAGTAAATGGACAAACGCATGTGATACCAAGTCAGCAGAATACATGAGTGTTGAAAGAACAGAGTATAGGGGATCGTGAAAAAAAATTAGTAATAACCATGACAGGCCAACAGAGAGATGAGGAAATGTTCAGCTCAGTCCTTTCCTTGAATCAGGTAAGTTTGTCCCTAGACAGAAGTGAGTCAGAATTTGACTCAGTCCCAGAAGGGAGCAAGGCAGCAATCCTACCAACTGGCTTCAAAGGGCTGACTCACCAGCCAAGCAAAGGACTCGGAGCATTCCCTGACTGACCTGCTGGGGGTTGTCTACAGAACTTCATCAAGATGAAGGGCTACCCCAGCAGCACCAACGTGGAGACCGTCAACGATGGTGCCGAGTCGGCCATGTTCAAGCAGCTGTTTCAGAAGTGGACGGTGAAGGAGCAGACCACAGGCCTGGGGAAAACATTCAGCATCGGTAAAATCGGTAAGATTGCCCCGAATTGTCTTCTCACTGCTGGGGCTCCGGGAAGGCAGGCATGGATGCTCACCACTCACTTGGCTTCTCCCGACCTCTTCTCGAGCAGCTAAAGTTTTCCAGGATAAATTTGATGTGACTCTTCTGCACACCAAACCAGAGGTAGCTGCCCAGGAAAGAATGGTGGATGATGGCGATGGAAAAATTGAGGTAAGCCTCATGATCCCCATCTCAGGGCCAGCAGGCAGCACTGGCCCTCCTGGCTGTCCTGGTAGAGGAGGGGGTCGGAGATCCTGGTCTGCTTTGCTTTCACCTTCATCTCCAGTGCCTAGGAGTGTTCACCAAGAGGTGTCCTGGTCTGCAGTTTTCCCATGATTCTTCAGGGAAGTGAAAGGCAGAAACCCCAGTGAGCTGTCAATACCTCACCTGGCAGGTCTATTCAAATCACCTCTGCGCTGTGATGGGGAGGCTCCCAACCACGGACAATTCAGTTCTTCTACAAATTCAAATTATGCAAATGTGATAAGCCCTTACCACTGGGAAAGCAGCACCAGAGGGGGCAGGGGACTTTGAGAGGACAGACCTTAGTGCCTCACTTGAGGATTCTCTCCTAAGCACAACCCCACCGACCCCGTTCCCACAGGCAGATGTCTCTTCAAATAGGACCCCCATCACTGGGGAACTGTGTCTCCTTCTATGCCCAGGTCTGGAGAATTGAAAACCTGGAGCTGGTCCCTGTGCAGCAGGAGTGGTATGGCTTCTTTTATGGGGGAGACTGCTACCTGGCTCTCTACACATACGAGGTTTACGGGAAGCCGCATTACATCCTGTACATCTGGCAGGTAGGCCTGGGGCAGGCCCTCAGCTTTCAGAGGGGGTGCTTCCTCTGGCCACTGAGCTGGGACAGGAGTAGCAGGGCCCATTCCTCCTGTCACCACTGCAGGGCCGCCACGCCTCACAGGACGAGCTGGCAGCCTCAGCATACCAGGCGGTGGAGGTGGATCAGAAGTTGGATGGGGCCCCTGTGCAGGTTCGGGTTACCATGGGGAAGGAACCACGCCACTTCATGGCCATCTTCAAAGGAAAGCTGGTTATTTTTGAGGTGAGAACCCTCAGATAAAGTTACACCATGAGCCAGAACGCTCAGAACCAAGCCAGCCAGCAGGGGCTACAATGGGGGGGGAGGGGGAGCAGGCCTTGGGGTAGACATGGGGTTAATCTAAGACACTAAAGTGAATCCCAACTGCCCAGGATTTCAAGTCCAAACCACTGCCTAATTAATGTTCAAGGCCTTTCACACTCTGAGCCATACTACCTGTGCAGGTGCACCGCCCTCAGCTCCCTAAGCTACACACCCCACTTGTCAGGTGGGTCTCTTCACTACCCTCACATGTGCTACATCACTGCATGCCCACCTCCCGCACCGAATGTGCCCCTTCAGATTCAAGCCCTACTTCTTCCCTGAAGCCCTAGCTAAAGCGCTACAAAAAATGTACAATGTCACGTGCTTGATACACACAAGTCTGCGGTCAAGTCCTAGTCTTGCCATTTATTAGCCAGGTTTCTAAGCCTCAGTTTCCCCACCTGTACTATGGGATAATACCTTCACAGTTATTTGGAGGACCAATGAAATGATGTACACAGGCACTAGCCACAAAGTCTGGCATATAGCAGAGGTCTCAGAATGAAGGCTAACATTACCGGCACCATAACTCCAGTTCACCCGACCGCTGCCAGTTAACCTACAACATGGGTGGCAAACACAAGGCCCAGGGGCCCAACCCGGCCCTCCACCTTGTTTTATCTGGCCTGGCACCTTGCTTCTCCCTGGCGGCAGTGCCGAGCTCCTTGTACCTAGTGTAGGGTAGTTACATTTACATAGTCCTAAAATTACATTTGGCCCTTTGAAGGCAGCCGCGGGTGAAAATGAGTTTGACACTCCTGGCCTAGAAGCTCTTTAAGGGATGCATTTGACATCATCTCCACAACAGCCAGCCCGGGGCCCTGCTCATGTGGTGTGCCTTAAATCCAGTCTACGCTTCTCTCGTTTTCTCTAGGGTGGGACTTCCCGGAAGGGAAATGCCGAGCCCGAACCTCCGGTAAGGCTCTTCCAGATTCAAGGAAATGAGAAATCTAACACCAAGGCAGTGGAGGTTTCAGCCTTAGCCTCCTCCCTCAACTCCAATGACGTCTTTCTGCTGCGGACCCAGGCAGAGCACTACCTGTGGTATGGCAAGGTAGGACGGCGGGGCCCCGTGGTCCCGGCAGCCCTGCACCCACCCTCCGTTCAGCCTAGAGTAGGCTGGATCTTCAAAAGGACTGTGACTTCCTACAATTAGGCCTCCAATTAAAGTCAACGACAGCACTGCTCACTCATACCCCAGAGATACACCCTAAACTTCTACATGGACAGGGGCTGAGTAAGGCAATCTTCTCACACCAGTTTGGTGGGTTATAACAGGACAAGCATTACCACCAAACAAAAACACTAAAAATACAATTTTGTCAATTCAGACTGCATCTGCATTAAAAAGCACTTAACTGTTTTACAAAAGAGAATTAAACGGGAAAAGATGCTCCACGTCATTAGTCATTAGGGAAATGTAAGTGAAACCCAGTGAGATACACACTTACTAGAACGGCTGAGAAAACTGACAGTATCAAGTGCAAGTGAAGATGCAGAGCAACAGGAGCTCTCACGTTGCTGGTGGGACTGCGAATATGGCCATGGAAAACAATGTTTCTTATAAAACGTACGCTTACCACATGATCCAACCATCCCATGCCTGGGCATTTTCCTGTGTGAAATAAAAAACTGTCTTCACACAAACACCTGAACACACATGTCTATAGCACATAGCACCTTTATTCGCAATTACCAAACACTGGAAGCAACTCAGCTGGAGAATGGATAAATACAGTGTGACGTGCACACAGTGGAACACTACTCGGCAACACAAAGAACAATCTGTCCATACCCACAACTACAAGGGGGGTGCTAGGTGGAAGAAGCCAGATCCCCAGGCTACACAGTATATGACTCCATTATGACTTCCTGGAAAAGGCAAAACTGTTGTGATGGAGAACAGAGCAGTGGTTGCCGGAGGTTAAGGATTTGGAAGTGTGTAGCCTGGGCAAATTTTTTGCAGGGGTGAGGCAACTGTTCTGATTCTTTGTGGTGGTGGTAACCTGATTCTATGTCAAGACTCAGAACTGTATGCCAAAAAGAGTGAATTTTCTTGTATGTAATTTAACAAGTAAGTTTAAATTTTTCTCTTAAAAAAAAATTAAAAGTAGGTGCTAAAATTTCAACTGCAACCAAAACAGGTGACCCTTGTCAACGCCCACTGTGAGTTGCAGTCCAGTGCTGTTCTTTGCCACCACACTGTTCCCCGTCCCCACAAACCCTTCCCAGCACTAGAACAAACCTATTCCCCAACAGAAGGTACAGTGGCTTGGTAGCTGATACTGGCTACACTAAGCGATTAGCCTCAACAGCTTTTTTTCCCACATCGACGTGGTCACGTGTGGCTAACATCTGTGTTCTCCTCACCCTACTCTCAGGGGTCTAGCGGGGATGAGCGGGCCATGGCTAAGGAACTGGCCAGGCTTCTCTGTAATGGCACCGAGGACGCTGTGGCTGAGGGCCAGGAGCCCCCAGAGTTCTGGGACCTGCTGGGAGGGAAAACTCCCTATGCCAGTAACAAAAGGTATGGGACCACAGCATCCCCTCCTCCCGGCTCCCCCTGCCTTCCAGACTTGTGAACTGCACACGATTTCTAAGCAGCTCAGTTCCTCCAAATGGACTGTATTGCAGACTACAGCAGGAAATCCTAGATGTCCAGTCCCGTCTCTTTGAATGTTCCAATAAGACCGGCCGGTTCACTGTCACTGAGATCACAGACTTCACCCAGGATGACCTGAACCCAGACGATGTAATGCTCCTGGATACCTGGGACCAGGTAAGACACAGCCAGAGTGCTTGGAACAAATGACAAAGATCCTCAGAGTTTTGATTATTTTTATGGAACTCCCCTGCCAAGATAAACCCGAGGAAACCCTGGACCATCCCCAAGTCAATCAAACAATGGTCAGTGGCAATCAATGAAAAAGCCTGCTTTTTGCCAGGGCTGGAGAACAGAACGCTTTTTAAGACGCACCACCCTGGGAATTTTTCCACCTTGCTCTGGGAAAATCAGGCCATCCTATCACCAGGCACTTCTTTTTCTCAGGATCAACAGCAGTTGGGTCCAGACCCAGAGATATGGGCTTTTTAGGGCCAAAGAGGTGAAAAGGGATACCTTCAAGGCAACCCCTCCTGACATCCGCCTTCAATTCAGTTCAGCAAAAACATTCAGCACCTCCTCTGTCGTGGTCGCTGTGCTTGGCGTGCTGTCACCAAGGCAAAGAGTGCCACCCTGCTCCGAGACTTCACAGGTCGATGGAGGGAGGGGGAACACAGAAGTGTCACTTTATTATGATGGAGGTACATACCAAGGTGCCAAGGGAGCACAGTTGAGCCGCTCAGGGGCAGTCCTGAAGAAGACAGCTCCAAGGCTGCCTCTCAAAGGGTAATCAGTAGGCACTCATCAGGTAAAGAGGGCGTTCCGGGCAAAGGAAATAGCACAAGGAAAAGCAAATTACAAAACAGTCTAGTATACAAGGAACTACAAATAATATTATCAGAACATAAGGTAGAGTTAAAATCCTATTGATGGGCTGAAGAAGGAAGCATGAACCTTATGTACCCTGTGAAGAAGTTTGAGATTTATCCTGAGAAGCTACTGAATTTAAGCAGGTAAGTGACAAGGTCAGACTGTGCTTTAGATTGAGCCTTCCAGCAAGAGTAGGAGAGGAGGGGTGGGGTGGGAACAAGAGAAGACTGCTGGGAGGCCAGTCAGCAAGAGAGCTGCCTCGGGCCTGCCTAGGGCGATGGAGTAGGGATGGAGGGGTGGTGACAGGTCTGGCGAAGGCACAGGAGGCAGACTGGCCAGCCTTGGTAACTCACTGGATATGGGGGGCACCTATGGTGACTCCCAGGTTGCTGCCTTAGGAATGACTGGGTGGGTGCCATTCACCAAGAATGAAAACACAGACACCATTAAGAAAAGAAGAGCTACATTTTGGGGGTGTTAATGTTTGAGTTGCTTGAAGACAGCCAAGAGGTGTTTTTGCAAGAAGGTGGATTCAGGAAGTTAAGGTTCAGAGAAAGAGCTCAGGACTGGAGATGTAGGCATGGGAGATACATGTGGCAATTAAAACCTCAAGATGATTCTGAGCAGCTTCCTCTGCTGAGTCTGTGAATTGCTGAGGGGTTAAAGGGCAGTGTTTATTGTCTGGTACATAGTGTCTGTTAAGAGCACATTAATGAATATTCACTCTCGACCACAACAGGTGTTCTTGTGGATTGGGGCTGAGGCCAATGCCACAGAGAAGGGGAGGGCCCTTGCTACAGCCCAGGAGTACCTGCACACACATCCCGGTGGCCGAGACCCTGATACACCAATCCTGATCATTAAACAGGGGTTCGAGCCTCCCATCTTCACAGGCTGGTTCCTGGCCTGGGACTCTCACCTTTGGAGCGTAAGAACACAGTGGGTGGGGAAGTCGTTCTTACCGTCAGGGAGCTCAGCGGGGAGGCAGGGCTGGAGGGCTGAGTAAATCCAAGTCCACATTCCCCTTACTCCCTGTCCCCTCCCTGCTTTCTACTTTTCTTCCCCTTCCCACGCTCCATAGCAATAAGTCCAGTTACAGAAGTCACAGCTTGTCTCAGGAATCAGCAGCCTGTACAAGTGATAATGTTTAGAAAGTATGCCCACACACACCTTTCTAGCGTTACCACCATCCTCACAGCTAGGATGAACACTGCTTCCCATGTTACAGCTGAAGCTTAGAGAAGTTACTGTCTAAAGTCACAATTAAGCAGATTTTCTGACTCCCACTCAACTGCTCTGTCTTAAGTCTTGTAGGGAGGACTGAGGGACCACCAGCAAAGCAGCATATTATGTTTACGTGCTCTCCAATCCTGCACGGGCCCAGAAGGGAGATTTTCCTTTCTGCTTATCCCTGAAATGTCCTGTGATTCCTAGCGTTTTGGCTTTTCTCAAGGGTACAGACTAGGCCTGAGGTGGCAGAGGAATACAACCAGGCCTCAGGGGCATGTGCGGCACCGCATCTTCTGTCTTCTGTCTCTTCTCTTCAGGCGGGGAAATCGTATGAACAGCTGAAAGAAGAGCTGGGAGACGCTGCTGCTATCACGAGAATCACTGCTGTGAGTTTCCTGGAGGAGCAAGCCACACGGGCAACCAGAGCCACAGAGAAAGGGCGGTGCTGCAGATGCTACACGGGTGAAACCCCTTCACGTCCTTCTCAGTGTCACTCTAGTGGTCCACTCTGGTATGAAGGGTGTTTTAACCAGAGGAAAAGCAGGTCTCAGGGCCCACTTTACTGCCCTCCAGAATT
Source organism: Trachops cirrhosus (assembly GCA_028533065.1). Lineage (NCBI taxonomy): Eukaryota > Metazoa > Chordata > Mammalia > Chiroptera > Phyllostomidae > Trachops > Trachops cirrhosus. The sequence continues at coordinate 49,454,728 of CM052539.1, read as the reverse complement.
CAGAACAGACTTGCTATTTAAAACACACACACACACACACACACACACACACACACACACACCCAAAACTAATTTTATTATTCAACTCTCTGTCATTCAGGACAGATTCAATTTACTGGCAGCATTTTTCAGAAGTAATAAGTTTCTAACCCAAATGATATGTTCATTAGTTTCTGACAGTGGAGTCCACAGAAGTTCAGGTCATTATCCCTATTTCAATGGCCACAAGAAGTAGAGCCACTGGCCAGGAATTCAACAGCAATTTAACCTCAAGATGAGTGCATGGTACCAGCTGTCCAAACCAAGTGGCAATTTTGTCCTTTGTGCTCTACAAACCCAAGATTCCAAAGTTAATGGTGATGTAGCATCCTTAAAATGTATTGAAAAAAAGTATGAAGTCAATTTAAAGTCATGTAAAGGCTGGAAATGTAAAGCCTACGTGCAGTGCCAAGAGAAGGGATGTGATCACAGTATTTAAATAAGATTTAAGCACAGCATTTATGCCAAACTGGCTATACGGGATTTGCCTTAGACGCACACAGTCAGCTTTCCCAAGGGCCGCAAAATCTGAATATTTTAGATTCCCAGATGACTCTGACATGCAGCCAGGTTTGGGAACAATTGTTCTAAAAGATAATTACAAAAGGTAAAGTGGTATAAACCAAAATTTTAATATTGTATACACAGAACTTGGAATACACAGACCTGAACAGTTTTTTATCCTGTGTCTACGTTTTTATCTTATCTTACCTAGGACATGAGGAATACAACTCTCTCCCTAAATTCTGAGATAAAATGTTACCCTGTAGGAGTTCTATTGAAAAATCAGAATCAAGAGTTGCCTGAGGATGTGGACCCTGCCAAAAAGGAAGTGAGTAGCTGAAGGAACCATGTCTGACAAAGTGGAGCTCTCTGTGAGTACAGTACCTGTCTCGATGTGTGGCCCAGGACAGTTCTGGAGCATCGTAAGCACTCAGCAGACACCTGAACTACCCAATGCTCAAGCCAAAAACCCAGGGCTCCCCCTTGACACTTTCTCCTCACCCCCTACATCGATCCAGGCTGGCCTCCGTCCCTCCTCTCCGTCCCTCTACCATCAGTCTGGTCCAGCCATCACAGGCTACTGCAACAGTCCTCCACCTGGTCTCCACACCACCCCTATAGTCTGTTCCCCACATAACCACCAATGGGGTTTTAAGACAGATGACACTGTTGTATTTAAAACACCTTGAATGGCTTCCTACTGCACTTAGAGAAGAACCCAAAGTCCTTTCCATGGCCTCCGAGGCCCCACCTCTGTTTCCATCTCACACACCACCGCCCGCTGTGCCAGCCCCCTTCGGCCAGTGGCTGCCTTTCCTCCAGCGTGCTCCTGCAGCCGTGGAGCCGCCACACTCCTACTGCTCCGCGGAAAAACCCCAACACAGCCAACACCTCCTTGTGATTTAGGTCTCAGCTCCAAGGTCACCTTCCCAGGAGAGACTTCCCTGACCACCCTACCGACCACTGCTTCCCGCACGCACCCCCATGCCAAGCCGATCCCTTTATCCGTGTTCATCATTTGTCTTTCCCTTTCCCTCTAGTAATGTCCTTAAGAGCAACGACTTCATCTGTCTTGTTCACCACATTCTCAGCTTTTCACCTCCTAACACAGTGCCCAGCAGATCCTAGGCACTTCCTAAGTTTTGGCTGAATGAACTAACATATTCACGTTAAATGAATGGATTTATTCTCCCTTTAAAGGATTTGACTTGGGAAAGGTCTCTAGATTTTCTACAATGTCTTATCTAACCAACTCTTGAGTACTGGACTACAACTTCCTTGAAAACAGAAGTTATATTTCAATAATTTTACTTGGACAGAAAATATTCATTAAACACCAATAAATAAATGGTAGCATTTTATGCTCTTGAGATCTTGTATTTGGAAGTATCTGGATAAAAATGGCAGATAAGGGCATAAAGCAAGGAAAACCATCACTCAATTTAGTTCTCCAGTTAGTCAAAACCCAATGTCTAGAATTCACATATAACATACACCCCGTTTCTTGTCCTTCTGACAAGAAGCTGGTGCCAGGTGAAGCTGTGAGAGCAGTGAATCCAGTCAGTTCTTCCACAGGCCGAGAGGGGACCCTACAACCTGAGGAACTCCCTAACGAGTAACTGAGGTCTGTCACAGACTTTCTGAACATTCGCTCCACTCGCCCTTTAAGGACCGACCCCTGAGCCCCGCTCTCCCCAACTCTATTGGCAGTGCTAGGGGCCATGTCTTCCTTCTAACCAGACACTCTGTTTTCTCTTAGAACTACCTCTCTGAACAGGACTTTGTTTCTGTGTTTGGAATCACACGAAATCAGTTCGCTGCTCTGCCTGGCTGGAAACAGCTCCAAATGAAGAAAGAGAAGGGGCTTTTCTAAGGCGAGAAAGCACGCACCTGCACCCACTGCAAGACCACAGGACAGAGCCGACAGCTGCCAGTATCGGGAAAGAATTTATCTGCCAATCGTTGCCTAACATTCTGCTGCTTAATTTAGATAAGTAGGGTCTGAAATCACAGCATGTTCTCCATTTTTCTCAGCCCTGCATTCCTTATATTTTATATTCCTAAAATGTTAATTATCCACTTTTTGATTTTTGTGGCTTTCTGGCTAAAGCCTTAGCAGAAAGCACATGAAAACTACCTGAATCTGGAGAAGTCAAAAGTAAGAGGACGAAAAAGAAAACGAAAGTTTACATATCCTTGGGTGAGGATTAAAAAAAACCACATAAAAACAGCAACAACACCACCACCACCACACTAAGTTTAAAGTGTTTAATATTAAGGCAAAAACCTAAGTTTTCAATTTGAAAGAATGGTATTTCCAAAACCTATTTAACCTGCAAATCATTGAAGTGAATCACATATACATTCCAAAGCCAAAATCCAAATGCCCAGATCTGTATGTGTCAGAGCTTTTTAACTCGTCAAATAAAGATACCTGTATGAGCAAAAGGTAGTTTCTCCCAGCATTAGAGGTGTGCCCATTGTAATTATTTGATGTACTGTGGGAAGAAATGTCTCAGTACTAGGGAAGTAAACAGGCACTACCGGGCGAGCTCTCTGGAAAACCGGACCGCTGTAATTCCTATTTCTGGCACAAGAATGCCAAAATCTGCTTTACAGCTGTCCAGGAAACCTCAGTCCCCACCCACCCACACCCCATTATCCAAAAGAGAAACAGGGTCATGTGTTATTAATTTCAGCAATGAGGCCAGAACCAGTGTGTACACCACTGCAGAGAGCCTTCAAAGCACACCACAGACATCAGCAAGTGAACCACATTTTCCAAACAACTCTAAGTTTGAGTCAACAATTCCAAAAGATTCCATGTGGCAGGAGTAATGCGACTGGGATGTTCCAGGAGAGAAGCATAGTCCAAAGCATCACAAGAGAGCTCCATGCACAGAAGAAAGACAGGATGAGTCAGAATTTGAAGGGACGCCATGATAAACCTCTGTTGATGGGCGCATGTTGCTGCCAGCCTGCCCAGACACTGTCGGTCACCGAGGTGAGGCCCACCTGCTGTTTCCTAAAACTTGTCATGGGCAAGATACGGAAAGCTAAACCCAGCATTACGCAAACAAGGAAAAGATTCTACTCTCTTATTATATAACAATTTTATTTCATAATTTTACCCATGAAGTATAATTTCATTATAAACTCAAATGAAAAACAAATCCTAAGTTTGAAGAAGCTTAGGAAATAACTTCTTTTTGTAATAATGTGCAGAACTAAGAAGAAACATTTCTTCCTGGGCCACAAGTCTCTGGAACCTATTCAGCCTCCGCTGCCTCTTCCCCTTCTCCACATTCAAACCGCACGAAGTCTACTACAGACACCCCCTGGGGCTGCACGTACTGTCCCAACGTGATGGAGGGATCCAGCAAGTACGGCTGGGACAGCATCTTGGTTTCTGCCTCTCCCCCAGGCTCGTCGTCCAGGGAGCCGACAGACAGAGGGGCCATGCCGACCACGTGCTGCCCGAGGCGGCGGCCCACGTCTTCCAGGTTTGCCTTGCTCTCAGACGTCTGGCAGACGACCAGGGCCCCGTACTTCCCCAGCACCAGGTTGTGGAGTGAGGGAATGTGCATTGCTCCATGGACGTAAGAGCCAACATAGAAGCCAGCGGGCACCTTCACCCATGCAGCGCGTTTAAGAATCATGTTTTCTCCCAGTTTCCCTATAAGAAAACACAAACAAAAACCACACTTCCAGGATATGATGCCTGTGGTGGTACCAAAACACACACAGAGGTGGCCAAGTTTGGGAGACAGTCCTCTGCACTTCCACTGTGGATGTGCTGTAAGATGGAGACACCATCTTCAGTTTAAAGAGGAAAGGTGTGTGCAGGGAGCGGGTGGGGAAAGGGAGAGTGCCTCTGTGGAGCACCAACTAGGTGCCAGGCACCCTCCACTTAACAACATGGGCCATAATGCCACCCAGACCCTGGGCTCGGGTCTCCCTTCTGCCTCTTACCAGCTGTGTGGCCTTAGGCAAGCGACTTAATGACATAACTTCATTTACTAATTTATCAAGTCTTAGTGTCTTCATCTGTAAAAAGGAAATGATGCCACTTCAAATAACCTGAAAGCAGGATTACTGGGAGAAATAAATAATATATATAAAAGCACATTACAGTATTTGGCACACAGTGAGCACTCAAATGCTGGCTACTGTCATTAAACTTAGGCTTAGACAGCTTAATAACCTACCAGTACAAGGTTACATTGCTAATACCTGGCACAGCTGCAATTAAAATTCAGATCTCCAAAACAATTACATGTTTTTTCCCCCACCGAATTACCATCCCTCCCAAATGTTGCCATAACTGACAGACATCTCCTGACCACCCACTGTATCAGGGAAAAGTCCACAACTAAAAGCCCCAGAAAATCCAAAACCCTGTGTCATCTGACAATTTTAACTTCCTCTCATTAAAAAAAAAAAAGAAAAAGGCATTTTCAGAGTGCTTATGAGAACCAAAAATAGATAAATAGATTACAGTTTTCCCCTTTCTCTCAGGATGCTCTACCCTCTAAAAGAAGTTGAAATAAGCCAAAAAGTTGGAAGGGGTAGGAGAACAAACAAAGGGGTCTGGATAAATGTCCCTGAATTGGCCATAATTTATATCTAAAAGTCACAAAAGGGGAGAGTCCAAAAACCAGAAAGAATCTTACAACAGCTCAAAGCATCTACCCAACATTTAATTCCCAGAAATTGACAAGGCTGAAATACCCAGTTCTTCCAAAATTTCTTCATAAGCCCCATACCCGGCTGTCTGCCTGGTTTCCTATCTATGACTCACTGAGACATTATACATACTTCAGGACGACTTGATAAAAACGTATGCCCTGACTGGAAATATCAGATGAGCAATGCATTCCCAGCAATCTCAAACCCCAGCCTCCCCTCCCCCACTCCATGGAGGACACCTGGGAAGAAGGCACAACCACCACAAGTCCCACCACAGGGACCCCGGCACAGCTCCCACAGCCAGCGGGCTCCGAAAGACTGTGCCTTCACAAGTTCAGGATCAGATGTTTTTTTAAAAAAGACCAAGTTCCCAAAAATGATGAAGAAGGTGAAATGTTCCCCTATAGCGTAGACAGAAGTAGTCACTAGAAGTCACGAGGCATCACTGCCTAGACACGCTTTGTTCGGTCAGCATGGTGATGCATGCCAAGCGTGGAAATAATTTTAATTAGTTGCAAACAGCTAAAAACTGAGACTTTTGTCCACAAATCTAAATTCTTTTAAAGAAACATTAAAGTTCCGCCAACATGGGAACCCCATTCCCCCCAGGGTAACAACTGGTGAGAGCTTGGTGATGGCTCTCTTCAGCGGCGCGCGGGCCTGTCAGGGCCCCACGGCTCCCCGACATCTCACACACAACCCACGGAGCGCGTTCACATTATGACCTTTTCAGGCACGTGAGCCTGCAATTCTTGATCGAGGTTTGGAGGAATACAAAGATACAAAGAGACCCAGTTCTTAGTTTCCAGCTTCCAGAATCCTCACAAACACTCACCAATTGCTAAGGCCAGCTGATCCTTGAGAGAGCCTTCTCTCTCGGGCCCCGCAGGAAGTTCAGAGAGCTCAGAGGAGTTCAAGAAGCCCTACGTGCACACACACAAAAATTGAATACGATCAGTTTTGTGCTACTCCACTTTTTAAAAAACTAGGCAAATATAGCCTACTGCTCAGAAAATGATTTGAGACAACTAAGCACATGACATTTTTATTAAGACAAGAAGGCTAAAAATTAATAACAACAGGTTATTTCGAAGAGAGCTTATGGGACCCAAACCAGGAGTTCTTAATGCTGTGACCTAAAGGTGAAGTTCTTCATCGAATAAAATAGACACTTAGCAGTGCTGTTTTCTTGAGGAGATACAAGATTAAAAAAAAAATTGATAACAGCTCCATTTTTACAAAGATTTTATTCTATCACTATACCACCCCCAATTCCATCCCACTCTTATCATCTGGCCTAACTTCTTAAAATGTAGTTTCCTAGAAATCAGGAATAATATTTGTATTATCAACCATAAAGTTTTAAAGCAAAAAGTTTGCAGACTGCTGGACTGCATAATGGCACAACCCAAAGGAGGGACTTGGACAACAGCTCACAAAAGTGCACATACTTTCATCCTTTGACTCTGCAATCCTGTTTCTAGGGATTTACCCTGACAAGATACTTCAAACAATACGAGCATACATATGCACAATGTTATTCAATGAACAATTACTTCTAATCGTAACATACTGGAAACAGCCTAAATGCCTAAACGTGAGAGAAGACTGGTTGAATAAATCATAGCACAGCCATACAATGATTTGCTATGCTGCTGAGAAAAAGAAAAAAAGGAGAGTTCCATGAGTTGCTATGGAATATTTCCAGGCTATATTAAGTGAAAAAAGCAAATTAAAAGAGTATAAAAAATTATACCACCATTCTGTACTAGGTATTTGTACAAATATGCTTATTTTTTGTGAAAAGACAAAGGATAGCCCTGGATGGTGTTGCTCAATGGATTGAATGCCAGACTGCAAACCAACAGGTCGCTGGTTCGATTCCCAGTCAGGGCACAGGCCTGGGTTGCAGGTCAGGTCCCCAGTAGGAGGTGCTCAAGAGGCAAACACACACTGATGTTTCTCTTCCTTTCTCCCTCCCTTCTCCTCTCTAAAAATAAATATTTAAAAAGAAAAGAAAAAGACAAAAAAAAAAAAAAACCCAATAAAGTTGGTTATCTGTAGGAGTGGATAAAAAACAGGGGTAGAAGGGAAAGAAGAGGGAGTAAAGGCATCTGTGTGTGTATATTATCGTAGTTTTAACTTTCAGAACCTTGTTAATGTGCTAAACATTCAAAAATTAAATTAACACAAATTAAATTAACAGAGGGAGAAAAGAAAACTAACCCAAGTAACTTTCAATACAGTCCTTTGACCTCTTCAATGTAAAGACAAAATGAACATCAAAGAGCCCTGACTGATGTGGCTCGTTGGTTGGGCATCACCCTCGGAGCAAAAGGCCAAAGTTCGATTTCTGGTCAGGACACATGCCTGGGCTGTGGGTCCAGTCCCCAGTCGGGGCACTTACAAGAGGCAACTAATTGATGTTTCTCTCTCACATCAATGTTTCTCTCCCTCTCTTTCCCTCCCCTCTTTTCCTTGCCTTCCCCTCTTTTTCAAAATAAATAAGTAAAATATTTAAAAGAAAAAGAACATTAAAGAAATCTTGAACTCCCAAGCAAGTTTGTTATTTGCAGTGGTCAGGCACAGTAACTCTGGAACAATTTGGTGTGTAAGATAACATCAAATAAATAAGTACGTTGCTAGGAGACAACGTTCTCACCATGAGAGAGGGAAGATAGGACAGAATGGGGGAAGGAAAGGAAGAACCCAGTGGTGCAGGACTAGCACTGAAACACACATACCCCTCCCCTAGCTGTCTGCTAAAAGAACAGAACAGCAATGACATCTCGGTAGAATAATAATACCTAATGCCCAGATCTTGGTTTCTAAAAACCATTCTCCCACTAAAACGGATCAGGACTCCTTAGAGAAGTGAACAATTACATTGTTTGAGGCAAGGGAAGTATGACATAAGCCCAGAATATCTCATATACCAAAAAGTAAACAAATATAAAAGAATCCAGGGATAACTTGAGCATCAAAATAAATAATGGATTATACAATGAATTGTAGCCTATTTATAAAGTAAGAATCCTTGAGTCAATGTTGGTACTAAATAAATGGAGAAGTCTTTTTTTCTCATCACAGAATGCCCCCTAACAAAATTTATGTAAAACAAATGACAAGAGTTAGAGAAATAACCATTATGCAACTATCATAGTAATAACTGATCTGCTAGGAATCATCAATGGATGCTAAAACTATTAGGTAAAGATTTTTGGAAACTGGATGTTTATACATCTCAAAGAATCTCCCATACAGAGAAGTTGCTAATTTCAAAGATGAGCATGGTAGCTTTCCAGTGGAGGAACGTGGCAGAAACTTCCTTAACCAAGAGATCAGAATCAGCATCAACAATGGAACCAACAGTTATGATGTACCTCCTGATATGATGTTCTGACACAAGTACAGGATAGTTGATTTACTATTCCTACAAAAATCCATATGCTAAGTCTGACTATGAAGAAACATCAGACAAACCCAAACTGAAGGACATTCTACAAAAATGTCAATATAATGACTTCCAGCCAAGATGGAGGCATAGGTAGACGCACTGTGCCTCCTCACACAACCAAGATAGGGACAACAACGATATAGAAACAAAATAACAACCAGAACTGACAGAAAATTGAAGTGTATGGAAGTCGGACAACCAAGGATTTAAAAATAGACAGTTTCATCCAGACCGGTAGGAGGGGCGGAGTCAGGCCGGGCGAGGGACACAGAGCGGAGAGCTGAGCATACAGGGCGGCGCACGGGCCGCAGCAGGCAGACCCTGGGCACACAAGCAGCAGTGGCTGGTGGGCCCCAGCCAGGGGGTGGCGACCGGCAGACCTGGCAGACCTAGCAGACCCTGGGCGCACAAGCAGCAGTGGCTGGTGGGCCCCGGCCAGGGGGTGGCGACCAGCAGACCCAGCGAGGCTGCCATTGTGAAGCAAGGCACTGCACGCAACTCAGGGTCCCAGCACCGAAATAGAGCTTTCGGTCACTGACTGAAAAGGAAGGTCCCACGGGGTGCACAGGCCCACCCACACCGGAATTGGTGCCAGAGGGGCCCGGTCGGCTTGCGGAAAGTGGCGGAAGGGTCTGGGGTCCTGCAGAGGGCGGAGCAGGCGCCATTGTTCCTTCTCGGATCCC
>CM052539.1:49343210-49444856 GCA_028533065.1 Trachops cirrhosus | reverse complement strand
ACTTATGACACATGGACTGAAGTAAAGGGGGGGAATGTGGGTGGGAGAGGGTGTTCAGGGTGGAGGGGAATGAAGGGGGGATAATAGGACAACTGTAATAGCATAATCAATAAAATATATTTTAAAAAAAAGTCAATGTAATGAAAGAAAAAGAAAGGAAACTAAACAGACCTGACAACTAGAAATCACGATGATAATAATATGTATATAAAAACTGACAAAGCACCCAGGCCAGGTGGCTCAGTTGGTTGGAGCATCATCCCATACACCAAAAGGTTGCAGGTTGGACTCCTGGTCAGGGCATATACCTAGGTTGCGGTTTACTCCCCTGACGAGGCTCATATGGGAGGCAACTGATCATTGTTTCTCTCCCCACTCCCCCTTCCTCTTTCTCTAGGATCAATAAACATATTCTTGCGTGAGAATTTAAAAAAATAAAACTGATAAAGCAAATGAGGCAAGATGTTAACAAATGGTGACTCTAGATAAAAGCCCACCACAGTTTACTGTAGAATACTGGCAACTTCTGTTTTTTTTTTTCCAAAATGAAAGTTTAAAAAATTAAACTAAAGGTCAAAAGAGGAAAAAAATAAAGCTAAAGGGACCAAAGTCCCCTGTTACAGATAATGAACCAGAAACATAATAAAAATAACTGAATGATTCAGGGTTACAAATAGAGTTACTGGCAAAGTCAAGATTCTAATTTAGCCCTGGCTGGTGTGGGTCAGTGGATTGAGTGCTGGACTGGGAACAAGTCTCTGGTTCGATTCCCAGTCAGGGCACATGCCTAGGTTGTAGACCAGGTCCCCAGTAGGGGGCATTCAAGAGGCAACCATACATTGATGTTTCTCTCCCTCTCTTCCTCCCTCCCTTCCCCTCTTTAAAAAACAAACAAACAAATAAATAAATAAGAAAGATTTGAATTTATAGTTCAAGTGACTACTCTACTCAATACAATTCTAAAAAATAATCTCAACACAATTTTCCATATAATGTCACCATTTAATGCCAGTAACAATCAGCATATACCATGAGATCTCAAAAAAAGAACAGGAGAAAAAAGGTGGTACTGAACAAAAAAAACTGTGTAAGTAGTTGGTTCATTTTTGCCTTGACAATGAGGAATCGAAGGCTAACATCTCATTTCTTTCTTGATCCTTTGATAGACAAGAATATCCTTATTCTCCTAAATTGTGCCTTTTCCAATATCCTTAAGAATCCTTTCCTTAGGTCAGTCTAAATTCCTGAATACAAACCTGCACCTGATTTGACTGACTCCACCCCACTGGCATTCATTCATTCATTCATTTAACACAGATTTACTGAGCCTCAACCAAGTGCTGGGCCCACTTCTCTTTCACCAGAGACACAACAGTGAAAAGTCAAATTCCCTGCCTCACGAAGCTTGTGTTCTATTGTGGAAGACCGACAAAATACAAATAAATAAAAATGTAATATATAAACACTGTAACAAGAACTTTTAAATTAAAAACCACAGATTTTTAATTTACTTATTGAGGTAACAGAGCCACAGAAGGAAGGGTACACCTCTATAAAAAGGTAACATTTAAGTAGAGACATGAAGGGAGACCTGAGAATGTATGAACAAAGGGAACAATAAAAACCCTAAGGGGGAAGGGGGCGGGGTGATAAGGGTGGAACAAACCCAGAATGTTGGAGGCCCCAAAACTCACCTTACTGTATGTGGAGAGCTGATCCTTCAGGCTCTGACAATGCAACATGGTTCCAAGGGCTACTTGCTGGACCAACTGCTGAAATTTTAGGTTTCTTGAAACAAAATCTGTCTCACAATTTACCTGTAGGAATAAGTTGCTATTGCTGTATAAGCTATTTACGGATAGTCTCCAAAAGTGCCTTAAGGTTGGAGAGTAAACCAAGGTATTGACAGAACAAGCAGTAGACTCAACAAAGCAGGAATAAATGACCCTAACCCTGGCCAGCATGGCTCAGTTGGCTGGACGTCATCCTGCAAAGTAAAAGGTCTCCAGTTTGATTCCTGGTCAGGGCACTTGCCTGGGTTGCAGGCCAGGGCCCTGGATGGGGCAGGTGCGAGGCAAGCAATCAATGTTTCTCTCCCACACTGATGTTTTTCTTCCATTCTTTCTCCTTCCCTTCCCTCTCTTTAAAAATAAATAAATATCTACAAGAAAATTTTAAGAGAGAAAAGAACCCCAGAATTCTAAGCCTGTACCTTCCTTCCAAGCTTGAGACCAAAAACTGAATGAAGTGATTTCCGCTGTGTCCCTTAGTCAGCAATGGCCTGTGCAGTCAGAGGATGGTTCCATAATGTCCGCAAAGAACTCACTGCAAGTTCGCCGCTTGCCTATGGCTACATGCCATAATCAACTCATTCTCCAGCCTCTATCAACTACAAACCAGTTTTGTTATCAGCTTATTTTATCCCCTCCTCTCACTCTAAACTCTAATCCACCCTTCTGATTTTTCATCAGTTGTGGCCCTGAAACCTCTGTAACAGCTATTCTCTATCCATTAATTAATATAATTCCTAGCTTTAAAATTAAACTGGTCCAGGAAGCAATCAGTTCCAAGGTGTACGGCTATACAAAACTCACATTTAGGAGTACTATTCTAGACTGCTAGGCCTTTTCTCATCGACACATATGTGCATTTCTAAATTTAAATGAATCCACAGCTAGCAATTGTGGTCTCATGGGTTTAAACTCAACTACCCTTTATGGTTCTCAAACACCTCTTCCCCTTTTTTTTGTTTTTAAGATTTTATTTTTAGAGAGAGGGGAAGGGAAGGATAAAGAGAGGGAAAGAAACATCGAGGTGTGGTCGCCTCTTGCACATTCCCTATTGGGGACCTGGACTGCAGCCCAAGCATGTGCCCTGACTAGGAATCGAACCAGCAACGCTTCGGTTTGCAGGCCAGCACTCAATCCACCGAGTCACACCAGCCGGGGCTCAAATACCTCTTCTTTAAGAATGCAAAGAGCCCTCACCAGTGTGGCTCAGTTGGTTGGGTGCCCTCCCGCAAAAGTGAAAGGTCACAAGTTTGATTCCTGGTCAGGGCACATGTCTGAGTTTTGGGTTAGGTCCCCAGTTGAGGTGTGTAGGAGAGGCAACTGACTGATGTTTCTTTCCCTCTCCTTCGTTCTCCCTTCCCCTCCCTCTAAAAATAAAAATAAAATCTTAAAAAAAAAAGCAAAGAATCTACCACAAAGCCTTACACTGAAGGGACGGCCGTTCCTGGTATCTGGCATTCTGACAACTCACCTCTACTAACACAGTCGTGTTTTCTTCCTGCAGCAGCCCAATCAGGCCTTCTTTAGTCTTCCTGCCATGGAGCTTGGCAGCTTTGCTCCAGCCCTCCTTCTGGGCCTGTTCATGCAGCCAGCTCTCTGCCTATAAATTGAGAAGAAACGGGGCAGATGACAAAGTCATAGAATTTAAAACTGAATGGGACTCTAAAATATGTTCAGGTCCCCCGACACTTTCTGCTTCTCTTCAATCCCATAATATAAACTGAAATAATCTATCATTTACTGCACAGGTGGCAAACGCAGGTCCCAAGGGCTGAATCTGGCCCTCCACCTTGTTTTATCTGGCCGGGCACCTTGTTTCTACCCGGAGCACCGCTGAGCTCTCGCTTAACTGTTAAGGAGTAGTTACACTTATACAGTCCTGAAGTTACATTCGGCCCTTTGAAGGCAACCAAGAGGCTGATGTGGCCTCCGGTGAAAATGAGTTTGACACCCTATACTGGCAGCCTACCACTAAATGCCAAATTCTGCCTGGTGCTTTGGATAAGCTTAATCTTCACAACAACCTTATGGAGCAGACAGTAGTATTTTCACTTACAAGAACAATGCACCTCTGAAAGATTAAGTAAGGTGTCCAAGGTCACAGGGTTAGTGTGAGGGTACTATCATTTTAGTCCTGGTCTGTCTGACTCCAAAGCTTACACAGCCCTTTCAGCTCCAAGCAGCAGGAAACAGCATTACAGTTTGCAAAATGGAATAAAATTTGTTAACCCTAGGATCCTGAGTCAATTGCTTCCTCCTTACACGGAGTCAAAGGCTGAGGTGGTCATTTAAGTCAGAATCCTACGTAGAGGTCGGCCGTTAGGAATACTAGGCAGCAACCTCCCTAAGACAGACTCGGCCCTAGTACCCGCCCTGCTCCCTTCCCTGCCTCCCACACACCTGTTTCAGATCCCCGCCACAAGTCTCCAGAGCCTTCTTGCAGTTTACAAAGGAATAGCCCGTTTTTCGCCGCAGCTTCATGAGGAGCTCCTTGCTGGAGGCCGAGGAAGACAGCCAGGGCCCAGCATGAAATGTGTGCCATAGCTGGGGCGACTGCAGTGGAAGGGGCCCTGCCTGGAGGGGGTGAGAAGAAAGGGATGAGAAGCAGAACGCACGTGCGCGTGGAGGCGACCTCAGAAGGGACTGGGGCCCCGGGCGAGGGGGAAAGGCAGCGCACAGGAGCTGGACCGCGAACATGCAATGAGGTGGGGGGAAGGGTGGGACGGAGTCCGAAAGGGGGTCGGAAGTAGGGGCGTACGGAAGACCTGCAAGGAAAGCAGGTCGGTGCAGGGACCAAGACCCTTCACCGAGCAGCTCCCCGTCCGCGCGGAGAGGTAGACGCGCAGTGACCGTAACAGCGACATCTCCCCGGCCGCTGCAAACTGCTGCGGGGCAGGCGCACTGGTGAGGTCACCGGTCTACGGCGGGGCAGCAGGGCCAAATTTCTCCACCAGAATGTGGCGAACGAGGATATCGCCACCTGCTGGCCGGAGGGAGCACACTCTCCTCTTCCGCTTGGCTTATAGAGCTGGGAGGCAGAATTGCTCGCGGGTGAAATAGGAAACCATGAGGCAAAGTCGTCACAAAATAACAATACAAGGCCTGTGGTAACACTTTGTTTCTTTATTTCCAATGCTCTTTCATATTCATTAACCGTTTTTGACTCAAGACAAAACTGTGAGGTAGGTGGATGGGTCCAGAAATTTGACAGGGGTTGCCTAGGGAGGTGGAGGCTCGGTCCCTTCAACAAACCCAATTAAATATTTGTTTAAATGAGCAAACTATTTGTTTGAAACACTACAGTGTGCCAGGAACTGTGCCAAAGCTTCAGGGAACTAGAGATAAGTAAACCACAGCCCTACCCTCCAAAGTAATCTAATGGTGAGAAAATAGGGAGCAGACATTTGACTACGTAAAATAGGGTAAGTCTCATAAGATGAACATTTAAAGGGTGTCAAAAGAGAAAGAAATCACATCCAAACACAAGGTTCAGAAAAGCTTTCTTCGGGATAAAGACTTAGAGTAATGAAGATTCTGACAAAACAAATAGCCCTTTCAGGGAAGAAATCATCAAATAGAATGAAGAAAGAAGTCAGAGAATCTTGGTGTAGATTTAGGGAACAAAGAGTAGACGTTTTATAATTTGACCCAAGGTTGCAATACATTTTGGAAATCAGTAGGAAATGAAGTCGAGGGTAACTTGGGACTACACAGGATAGACTGAGTACCAAGCAGAGGAGCTTATTCTTGCTTCTGTAGGCAACAGCAGAAGCTAATCAGGACTGATTTTATAAAATCACAAGAGTTGGAGGCCCAGAGGCCAGAGGAAGTGATATGCGGCCCAAGGAGTAAGGATAGCCCCAACCAGAGTTACTACAGTGGGAAGAGGAAACAGGTGAAGACAAAACACATTGGGAAGGAAGGGCTGACAGGACTTGGAAACCTAGATAAAAATCAAACGAACAACCTAGTGCTTAGTGATCAGGTCCCCAACTCCAAAAAGGATGAAGAACCTACAGTCCAAAGGATAGCTCTGCTGCCTATCCCCAGCTCCAGGCCTGGGAGGACTTGACCCAGTTAGAGCCATGATCTCACCGGAATATCTCTAGAAGCAAGAAGCGGGTGGTCTGGGACTTCTTACTTCCCAGCACCGGAACAAAAGCCTGAGTTCTTTGGATGTAGAAGAGATCTTTAATGCTCATGTTTCTTTCCCTTTAAAAAATATTCCAGTAGAGCCCTGGCTGGTGTGGCTCAGTTGGTTGGAGCGTCTTCCTTCTATTCTTGGTCAGGGCCCATACATAGGTTGTAGGTTCGATCCCCAGCCCAAGGACACGATCCCTGGTCCAGGAGTGTGCAGGAGGCGGCCAATCGATGTTTCTCTCACACCAATATTTCTCTCTCCCCCTTCCCCTCTCTCTAAAATCAAAAACAACAACAAAAATACCATCGGGTGAAGATAAAAAATATTCCAGTAGAATCTGGCAAAAAATCTGTATAAAAAGACAACAGCAGGACTGGAAGTGATCAACGACAGTCTCTCTGCAGCCACTGCTCTCGCATCCCATTCACCTTCCCTTTCCCTACTGAAAACCCTGGCTCTCCTCCCATCATCCTTTGCTGAGAACAAGAGCCGGGAGCTTCCTTTCTGCTCTAACCCAGTGCTGCTGGGGCTCAGGGATTCCTAGCAAGCAGGCACCTCCCTGCACCAACCCAAAAGTACCTGGGAGAACTAAGAGGGAAGGAGGAAAGAGAGAAGCAAGGGAAATCCATCCTTTTTGGTCCTTATGTGTCTGACTTTGAAGATATGGCCGTTCCTTCATTTGGACAAGGGGTTTGGAGAAGAAGGGTGACATCAAGCAGGTCTTGGTTCCCTGTGCTTGGCCCTATAGATGTTGACATTTTCCTCCTCATCCCGCTGGGCCAGCTCCAGCTGGAAGTGCTGGGGCAGGAGCTGCTGAAAGAAGCTTTCTGTCCCATGCTCCTCTCTCATCTTGGAGGCCAGATAGATGGTGCCTTGGGGCCCACACAGGTGTTGCAGGGTCCCCAGCAGCAGCGGAAAGGTGGGCTGCAGATACACGATATCAGCCCCCAGCACCAAGTCATAGTCGCCAGGGAAGACATGTTGATCGATCCCCCAGGACAAGGCACGGACCCGGGCCCGGCCTCCAGCTGGCACATTGGCCTGGACGTTGCCCTGGATCTGTTCTAGGGCCAGGGGCAGGTCAGTGATGGTAACATCCCCCCCTGAGAAAGAGGAAGGAGAAGAAATACAAGTCAGTAGGACCAACAAAGGGGTCTCAGCTCTTGCCCAGAAGGTCCAGAGGCCTCAGGGCCTAGACAGACCAAAGTCCATCCTTTGGCTTTTAGTTGCTCTAGCCTCCATCTTACCCACTGCCATTCTCATTACTCTACATTCCACAACATCAACATTCTCTCTGAGCTAATCTTCAACCCCTCTGCTCAAAACACAACAGTCACATGTCAGCAGAAGCCCGGGAGGCACTAAGCTGGAGAAGGGCTATGTACCCACCCCCTCCTGACACAGACCAACCTTCAGGGGTCTGGAAAGCTTCCCAGAAGATGTGACCTCAGTGAGCCTTAAAGGACAAGTCAGAGTTAGTCAGGTGGTGCTTTCCAAGCAGCGAACAGGGAGTACAAAGGCCTGGTGGTGAGACAGCATGGAGTATTCAAGGAAGGCTGGACCTTAGATCATGTGGAAGGGAGGAGAAAAGTGTCAAGACAGAGAGTAAAGAGAAAAAATGATTATGACATGCTAAAGAGATTTAGGCTTGATCCTGAACTGAGGGCAACAGGTTTTAAATGTAGAAGTAGAGAGTGAAGATAATCAGATTAGCATCTCAGAAAGCTTCCTTCATGTAGTAAATACATGTGTTGAGCATCTAAGTTCTGGGAATACAGTGGTGAGCAAGACAAAACCTCAGCCTTCCTAGAGTTTTATCCTAGAGGTAGAGACACACTAAGTACTGCAAAACTCTTTCATCATAACCATGATGACCATTAAGAATTCATTCATTCAGTCCTGGCTGGTGTGGCTCAGTGGATAAAGTGCTGGCCTGCGAATCAAAGGGCACTGGTTCAATTCCCAGTCAGGGCACATGTGTGGGTTGCAGGCCAGGTCCCCAGCAGGGAGCGGATGAGGGCCAACCACACATTGATGTTTCTCTCCCTCTCTTTCTCCTTCCTTTCCCCTCTCTCTAAAAATAAGTAAATAAAATCTTTAAAAAAAAAGAATTCATTCATTCATATTTATTATGTGCCTATATGCCAGGTGCTGAGAATACCACAGCAAACCAATCTAGATGAGAATCCCTCTGCTCATGGAACTTACAGTCGGGTGGCAAGAAACGGACAACAAACACAGCACATAAAATACGCTGTACATCAGATGGTAATAAGCGCTCTTTTGAATGAAGCATCAAGCAGGGAAGGAGAACAAGAACGGCTTGAGTGACAGGCAGGGGATATAATTTTCAGCGGGATGGTTAGGGAAACGCTTACTGAGGAGATAGTTTGGGCAAAGACCTAATGGAAGTGATGGAACAAACCACTTGGATGTTTCAGGCTAAAATGACCAAATGAGGGACTGGTGCATGCAAAGACCTTGAGGCAGGAGTGAACCCGGCAGGCCTGAGCAGCAGCAGGAAGGCCTGTGGCTGGAGCAGAGTAAGTGAAGGAGGTAAAGGCGAGCGCCAGATCCTAACCAGGACCTTTTCAGGAGACTGTAAGAAACCTGGCTTTTAATCTGGGCAAGATAAGGAGCTACTGGATAATTTTAAATGGAAGAATGGCATACACTGAATTATGCTTTTAAAGGATTACTCTGGCTGCTGGGATGAGAAAAGACAGCAGAGGGGCGGGGTCAGAAGCAAGGAGACCAGTTAGGAGACAGCTGCACTGACCCCAGAGAGGTGATGGTGGTTTGAACCAGGGCAGTAGCAATGTCTGTCAAATGGCTGGATCCTGAATATATGTTGAAGGTAGAGCCAACAGAATTTGCCGACAGATTAAATACAAAATATTAGAGAGAAATTGAGCCTGGCACCAATTTGGCCTGGCAACTGGAAGACTGAACTGCCATTCATCTAGATGAGGAAGACTTCAGGAGGAGCAGCACTGGACAGGAAGCTCATGAGTTTGTTTCCGGACACATTAAATGTGAGATGTCCGTCAGACAAGCACACACTGTCCGAGAAGCAGGAGGTCACACAAAGAAGTCTGGAAGTGGAGATGGACAGGTCTGCAGAGAAAGGGCATTTAAATCCATGACATAATGGGACTGCTCAGGAGTGAGTGCAGACAGCAAAGGGAAGGGCTCACAGCACATCTTCTGAGCCCTGGGGCACCCAAATTTTCAGTTATGAGGATGAAAAGAAACCAACAAAGGAGAATGGAAAAGAGTGTAAGCAAGATGGGTAGAAACTAGAAGTGTGGTACCCTGGAAACCAAAGGAAATGCTTCAAGGAGGAAGGAATGCCAAATCCTGCAAAGTTAAGAAAGGTGGGCTCATAACTGACTCCTGTGTTTAACCGCATGGAGTTGGAAGTGAAGCTCACAGCTTTGACTAGAACAGCTGGAGTGGATGGGGCATGGGGTGGGGGCAGAGCTGTCTACTTAACATGGATTGAGGAAAGAATAGGGAGAGAGGAACCCTTGAGGAATTTTATTATAGAAGAGAAATAGCGTGGTACCAGGAGGGATAAGTAGGATGTAAAGTTCTGAAATAGGAGAAATTGCAGTGTATTTATGTGCATTATACACACACACACACACACACACACGGAATGATCAGAGAGAAGGAAAATCTGATAATGCATGAGAGATGTGGGAGGAGAGGTGTTTGCTGGAACAATGTCTTAGAGTAGATGAGAAGGCTTAATTTCTCTTGACAAGTGGAGGGTTTGACCTTAGCTAGGAGCATAGCATTCATTCATGGTACACACACAACAGGAGAGAAGGCAGCACGCACAGGCCCAGACGCAGAGGTTAGGTGAGCAGAGGTTCTGATAGGAATATGTGGACTTTTTCTATGAGAAAATAGAAGCAATCAGAAGAGAGTGGAAGCAAAGTCACCAGCTGAGAGTAAAGACCAGGGAGGAAGCATTTGGAGGTTTGAAGGGTAAGAAGGTACAAATCAGAAGTTTAGGAGAGAAAAATAAGTGATTGAGGGAGGTGTAATAGGTTAGCTGGGTAGCACTTAAGGATGCACCTGAGGTTAATAACAATAAATTTAAAATGAAACCAGTCAGCACAGTTGTGTATATACTAGGAGGGCCCAAGCTATCCTGGGAGTGACTGTGTCAAGGAGGCCTTCCCTCGGAAGTGATGTTTGAGCTGAGCACTAAAGAATGCATATGTATTAACCAGCTGGTACAAGGATTTCAGACACAGAGTGCGGCCTGTGTAAAGTCTCCAAGGAAAGGAACACAAAGATAGACTTGAGGCTCTGGCTGGGTAGTTAGTTCAGTTGCTTAGAGCATCATCCCGATATGCCAAGGTTGTGAGTTCAATCCCCAGTCAGAGCACATACAAGAATCAACCAGTGAGGACATATCTAAGAAAAAGAAGATAAAAAACATGTGCAGTAAAAAGACAGCAAACTCACAATTATTGGCAACCACACCAGAAACGAAAACAAGAAGAAACTAAGCAAACAACTAGAACAGGAACAGACACACAGAAATGAAGATCACATGGAGGGTTAGCAACAAGGAAGTGGGAGGAGGAGGCGGGGGAAAGTATGAAGAATAAGTAGCATAGAGGGTAGATAGAAAATAGACGGGGAGGGCAAGAATAGAAGGGGAAATGTAGAAGCTAAAGAACTTAGGACACATGGACATGAACTAAAGGGGGGGAGTGGGAGAGGGTGTTCAGGGAGGAGGGGAATGAAGGGGGGATAGTAGGACAAATGTAATAGCATTATCAATAAAATATGTTTAAAAAAAGTATTGCAAATAAAGATGAAGGGGAAAAAAAAAAAGAATCAACCAGTGAATGCATAAATGGATGGAACAGCAATTGATCTTTCTCTCTCTTTTTCTCTCTTCATTCCAATCTCTCTCCAAAATCAATAAATTAAAAAAAAAAAAAAAGGGGTAGACTTGAGGAACTGAAAGAAGGGTAATAGGTAGCACAAGGCATACAGGAAGGGGAGGGAGAGGCACAGAAAGAGGCTAGAGAGGGAGGCAGGGCGTTAGAGACAATGCTGAATGTGTTGGCTCTATCTTGAAGGCAACAAGAAGCTACCGAAAGATGGAATGGCAGGTGATTCCAGTCACATTTTTAAAAAGATCACTCTGACTGCTGGGTGGAACGGGCAGAGGTCTCGGTGGTGAAAAGGAGTCAAAGCAGGAAGACCAGTTTGACTAACTGTGGCAGTTTCAGCAAATAATGGTGGTGCCATGGGCTGGGGAACTGTCAGTGTCCACAGGAAAACATGAGGTTTAAGAGAATGCTAGGATGGATTGAGCGTGGGCTGCGAACCAAAGCATCGCAGGTTCGATTCCCAGTCAGGGCACATGCCTGGGTTGCGGGCCAGGTCCCCAGTGGGGACCACATGAGAGGCAACCACACATTGATGTTTCTCTCTCTCTCCTTCTCCCTCCCTTCCCCTCTCCAAAAATAAATAAATAAAATCTTTAAAAAAAAAAAAAAAAAGAGAATGCTAGGAGATAAAATCGATAGGACCTGAATAATGGGTATGGGGTTGAGAAAACGAAAAGTGTCAAAGGTGATTTCTAGGTTTTCCACTAGGCAGTGGTTCGATTCACTGCGATGGGGAAGTCTGAGGTTTGGGGAAGGTCACGTTTGGGGACACCAAACTTCCCCATCTGAAAGCTCTCATGAAAATCCAGGGAAGAGATGGCAGCGGCCTGCACTAGAGATGGTGGAAAGAATACACAACTGGGGGAGCATTAAGGACACATGACCCATAGGACTGGCTGATTGCTAGGATGGGAGGGGAGAGGGTAAGGAACAAGATGGCAGTCACACTTCTGGCCTGGCAGCTGAACAGGGGTCAAAGGAGGAGAAACCAGCCTAGGAGCAAGTGAAAGTAGATGTTCCCAACCATATTACTTGCCCTTCTCCCACTTTAGCATAACTGCCCACCTCTCATTCACCCATCCTTCATGGAAAACTACTGTTGACACTCCAGCCCCTTTGAGCCTGCTAAGTTCACACTGTTCACCTCTTTCCCTCTTGACAGAGCTTCTCCGTGGATTCCAAGGAGTCAAGGGAGACATGGCCAAAGTACGTCCGCGGGCGCCGTGCACACCTCACCAGGGTTCTTGTACTGTATCACCCTCCCTGTCTTCCCCACTAGACCATGAGCTCCTTGAGGAGAGGAAATCTGGCTTACTTGTATTTTAATGACCTAGCATGACTCCTGGCACATAGAAAATTCCAAATACATGTTGGCCGAATGAATAGAAAAACGAGAAAATCCTGCCTCTGGGAAGATATCCCTGAATATTAACATAGTCATGTCTGTCCAAACCAGGACATGTTAATTTGCATTTCCAGGGCAATGACATCATAAGTGTTTTAAAATGAGTGTTTCCTGTGTAAGGTTTTGCCCGGCTATTGGATTATAAATTAAGGAACTGTTTCCTTTGAAGTTTTAGATTCTTGACAAAAACTGAAGCAAAGTTTTTCTTACCTTTTCCTTTCCCAAGTGTGCGGTACCTAATTCCTACCCTACTTCCCACAAAACATATCCTATTCCTCAGACACTCTTAAGCTTTCTCCCAAGTGATCAAAACCTTAAAAATCTAAAAAAAAATACTCATAATAAAGTAATAAAACCTTCATAGGGTTTAATACCCACAAGTTAATTCCCCTACAAGGTACCCCCAAATATGCATCTTGCCAAAAGACCATGCCCAAAGCAAAGAAGCTTTTAAGTGACAGTATTGTCCGTGAAATCACCTCCCCCCCAAAAAAAAGTAGAACAAAAATTTCTTCTGTTAAGGCCTACCAGGTTTTTATATCCTGCCTCCAAATCAACGACCTTGCGGTCTCTGACAGCCAATGAGCCCTACCTGCCACACAAAGCAGGCAGAAAAAAAGTTTGTTAAAAGAAAAAAAGGTGCTGCTCTGGTCCCAAATCATTGCCCACTCTGAAGAATCCAAGAAGTGACGATTTCTCCACACCTTCGTTCCCGCAACCCTCTCCCGCCACAAAGTTCACGCACCCTGCAGCGCCGCCAATATCCCCACGATGCCGGTCCCCGCGCCTAGTTCGATCACCTTCTTGTCTCGGAAATCCACATTTTGATTTTCGAAATAGTTGCACAGGGTCAGAGCCTATAGGAGAAAAAAAGGCGGGGGAGACAGTCGCGGGGTAGCTCCATATGGCAAAGGGAGAGTCTGGAGTCGGGACCTCCCGCGGATCCTCGCCCAGGGCCACCCACTCCTCACCGCATCCCACACGCGCGCTGCCACCCCAAGGCGGGACCCGAAGTTCTGCGTGATGCTCAGTACGTGCCCACAGAAACGGAACCGGCTCTTCTCAGAGTAAGAGTCAGCGAAGAGCCCGACCTCCCGCGGAAACACCGATTCGGGCTCGGAGGCGGGATCTGGGCGTAGATCCCCCATCTGGCCCAAAGAGTTCGGGACGCCGCAGCCGGCCCTGGGATCCCGGATCTGGAGCTGGACGGGGGTTGGGGGACCTCGGGCCGTCTCAGCTGCCCCGTGGCACCGAGCCCCGCCTCCCTGAGCTAGCTCTCCTTCCTCCAGTTTGACTTCCTGGAGGTGGAATGCGGAGCCAACCTCCCGCTCCCGTCCCCAGCGCACACCCCACAGGACTCACTCCGGACCAGGCAGATCAGACCCGGCAGTCCCGTCCGAGATCGGGAAAGAGGGGAGCGGTGCGAGGTTTAATTCTACTGTAGGAAGTGGGGAAGCCAGACCCCTTTTCCCTGCGCGGTGCGCGGCTTCCTGCAACCAGGACGGTGACCCAGACTGGCAGACGCAGGCTGTGGAAGGAGGTTGGGTGCCGGTTCCGGTGTGGCCATGCGCGGTACAGACTCAGGGCCCGAGGCGCCTCGCCGCACCCGCCCCCTCGCGTCCTCCCGGCCCGCCCCGCGGAATTCTCTCCTGGGTCCTTAAGGGGTGGGGTCTGTTTGATGCGTCATCGCTGTGCGCCGCAGACGGCGGTCTCCACGTGGGTTCGGTGGAGACGCTCTGCGGAGGATCATGGCGGGGGCCCAGGCCCCGCAGCCGCAGAAGCGGTATTATCGACAACGTGCTCACTCCAACCCCATGGCGGACCATACGCTGCGCTAGTGAGTGAGCAGGGCAGGGAGGAGAGCGGAATACTCAGAATGGCCCCTAGCTGCCCTGAGAGCGATCTTGCTGGGACAGTTGGGAAGGCACAAGATAGCCCCGGGAGGATGGGCTGGGTGGAGTCAGTTTTCCGGGTGGGTTGGGTCCAGTGGATTTGGCAGTGGGCGGGGTGGGCGGGGGCGTGGCGTTCTGGGCAAGTCTGCGTGGTGGTGCAAGTCTGGCTGGAGAAAAATTGTTGCTGAGACTGGAGTAATGGCGGCAGAATGCCCTTTACATCTTAAGGATCCCTTTGTCGGATTTAATAAAAAAAACAAACATCCAATCCCGCCGTCACCTTACTCCATCCTCTTCGCGCAGAGCACGTAAACAAAGTAAGAAGATCCCAGTGCCTTAGACAGCCAGTCTGGGAGAAAGGGAACTTGTGCCCAGCCAGAGTCACATCAACCCCTAATTACAGAGATGGGCGGGTCAGCAATCATGGGCCTCATGATGGGCCTGTGATTCACAGGGTGGTTTCCACTTTGTCTCCCAGAGGCCACTGGGCCCACTGTTGCAGAATTTTTGAGAAACCCTCGCAACTACTTCACACTCTTACCATCCATCCACCCACACACATGAAGTACCACTTCTGCTTTAGTATGGCCAGCTTTCTCATATTTCTCACGTCTTCTCTCCAACAGCCCTGTGAAGCCAGAGGAGATGGATTGGTCTGAGCTATACCCAGAATTCTTTGCTCCACTGACTCAAAATCTGAGCCATGATGATCCAAAGGATAAGAAAGAAAAGAGAGCTCAGGCCCAAGTGGAGTTTGCAGACATAGGCTGTGGCTATGGTGGCCTGTTAGGTAACATTCTGTCTGGCCCTTTCTCTGGACAGGGCGAGGCAGTGCCTAGGTTCTGCCACCTCAGCAGTTTGGTGGGGGCCATAGTTGGCCTTTCCCCTTCGGACCCAACACTGGTGCTATGACGTCAGTGTGGAGTGTCTCCACCTTCCCTCTACTCTGGGTCTGTGGCCTTTGCCCTGGAGAAGGGTGGGGGCTGCCTCAAATGCCTCTTAGAACTTAGGTTGTCCAGTCTGGCCTTGCCCCTGGCTCCAGTCACTACGTGAGCCATTTCACCTGCCAAGTGTCGGGTCAGTGAGCTGGTAAGCACAAGCATCATAGATTAGCCACTGTGGCCAGTGATCCTGAACTGACTTTCTCAGGGATTCCACCACTCCCCCCTCCCTCACCAGAGCTCATTCCTGCTGCTCCACTCTCCTCTTGTTGAGTTCCTCTTGTATTGTCTATATTGCCCTAGACATGCTTGCTGAGCCACTTCTCTATTTTTAATTTTCCTCAAAGAGATGAGGGCATGATAGAGATGAAGAGTGTGATACTTGGTGGCAGAAACTTTGGTTCAAGTTCCAGTTCTCCTTAGCTCTGTGACCTTAAGCATTTCTGACCCTCAGTTTCCTCATATTCACAACTTACCACAGATCGCCAAGGTATTAAATGACAGAATGCATAAGAACACTAAAGCACTTGCAGATATCCTCCCAGGCCCTCCCACTTCCAGTTCTGGTGACAGTTTTCGGATCTCCCCAGCCTTCTCCAGCGTAGAACCATCCATATAGACATTTCTCTGCCCACACTTGCCATTCCTGATTTTGGTGGTTGTAAACTGAGGTTTCCTTTCCCTTATTGACTCCTTTGAAGTTCCTGCAGTATGAGGTCGATGATTCCATTCCTATTTCTGTGTCTAGTGGAACTGTCACCGCTGTTCCCAAACACGCTGATTCTGGGTCTGGAGATCCGGGTAAAGGTCTCAGACTATGTACAGGACCGGATTCGAGCCCTACGAGCAGCTCCTGGTGGTGGCTTCCAGAACATCGCCTGTCTCCGTAGCAATGCCATGAAACACCTTCCCAACTTCTTCTGCAAGGGCCAGGTGGGGAGGGGCCCTGGGTGATTAGGCTGGTAGGAGGGTGAGACATGGAGGCCAGGCTCTCACAACCCAGGCAATGCATGTCTGTCTCACAGCTGACAAAGATGTTCTTCCTATTCCCTGACCCACATTTCAAGCGGACGAAGCACAAGTGGCGAATCATCAGTCCCACACTGCTGGCAGAATATGCCTACGTGCTGAGAGTTGGGGTGAGTTGAGAGTGGGAGGGAGGGTGGGGTGAGTGACCTCTTCAGGGACCTTCTACTAAGAATTCAATGGGAGTACATTCCATTATCTCGCTTCTCAATTGCATGCAGCCCTCTCCTCCCCCCACCCCCAATTTTGCCTATTCAGGGGCTGGTATATACTATAACCGATGTGCTGGAACTACATGAATGGATGTGCACCCATTTTGAAGGGCACCCCCTGTTTGAGCATGTGCCTCTGGAGGAGCTGGTAAGTTGGTGGCCTATGGGAAATTGTGAAGACACAGGCCCATTCCAGAGTGGTTGTACATTCTTTGAACCCAGCTCAGTGACAAGAGGATGGGATGGGAGTCTTGGGGCCAGAGGTGGGCAAGAACTTACTGGACCCTTCTCTCAGAGTGAAGACCCCATTGTGGGACATTTAGGCACCTCAACCGAGGAGGGAAAGAAAGTTCTACGCAATGGAGGAAAGAATTTCCCAGCCATCTTCCGAAGAATCCAGGATCCCACCCTCCAGGCGGTGACCCCCAGTCCTACCCCTCCTGGTCACTGACTGCCTACCTTGCTTTATCTGGACTCCATATTCCAGGAACTAGAAAGACCATCAGCCCCCTGGACCTTCCCAGCTGAGACTGTTGGGGCTCAGAGGCAACAGTCTCTCAAAGAAGTTGAGGAACTGCCCAGGGCCGAACCCTGGTTTTCACAAATATCCTTGCTTCCTCTCACCTTCCTGACCCTCTGTGGCCTTCAGAAAGTAGAGGAAGCTGACCAGGAAGGTCAGAAGACCACGGACCAGAAGGGATGTTTGGGAGGGTGTGGGGTCTTGCTCTCCATTAGCACTTCCTTCTCCCTCTGGGATCTGTGTCTCAAGTGAGGAATACAATTCTCCACTGTCCATCTAAACTGCCTACTAGGCTCAAATCACTCGTCCACTTGCGTGCCCTTTGCAATCCTGGGAATAACATTTGCATGGGTGCATGCCCTGCTGCTCTTTCTCAGGGAAGGCTAGAATGTATCAGGTGCCTCCTCCCATCCTCTCCCTGCCTAAGACTTGACCTGGGGAATCTGTGCTCCTTTTATTATGGCTGTCTTGGAAGAGCCCCAGTGAGGGTGTGGGGTTGGAGACCCTCCTTTTTCACATTGACCTTCCATTCCAGAACTTTGGAGCTGACTGGCTGGCACAGAGACTGATCAGGGAGGGGTGGGAGAATAAGGAGCAGAAAACTAAACTGTGGAGGATTCTGAGGCTAAAAGTGGAAGGGAGCTGCAGACTACAAAGCTCCCCAGGAAAGACAGTCAGCTGGAGATTTAGAGCACTCATTTATCCCTTGCTGTGCTCAGCAGTCCAGAAAAATCTCTGAACTTCTCTAATTTGCAAAAGTTCATTTCTGCTCTCAAGCCCCAAATTCCCATGGCTAGGACAGGGCTTGTTGACCTAACAGGACTACCCACAGACCTCCACAAGGAACAAAGATGAAGGCTTCAGGACCCATGTTAGCCCATGAACTCAATTTGCCTTCTGCCCAGTGTCAGGTCCAGGAGGTGGGCAAGATGTGGTAATGTAAGAAAATTCTGCTCACATAGGTGCAGCCCGATGAGCCAAGAATATGGGGACAGCTACTGCTGTTCCTCTTCCCTGCTTCCCTTCCCGGAGGAGCTGGAGGATGGGGAATTCCTGAGAATGGGCTAAGGGTCTGGCTCCCCGGAGAAGTGGTGGGAATATCGGACTGACTCTACATGGTCACCTAAACCTCACTAAATCGCCTTTCCCAGGAAGAGGTCTTCAGGCTGCTGGACTAGGGCACCAGCCCAGAAGGGGAAATTGAGGCAGGTCTCCCCTCCCAAGAGGGTCATTGCAACTCGAGATCCCAGGAAGCTGTGGAGACAGCCTCAGCCCCTCCTACTGTTCTAGGTGCTCATGCCAGCACAGACCACTCAGGAAAGAGGATTGGCTGAGTAACTTGGAGAAGGGGCGTCACCACTGCCTCACCCAAGGGTTAAATAGGGGTGCAGGCAAGATGCTCAGTACTGTATTCCTGAACCAGATCATGACCCAGCCCCTCAAGCTCGCCTCCAGAGTGTTGCATCGTGCCCGCTGTGCTTCTGAGCCGGGCGCCTCACTGGGCTCCAGAAGGTCTGGCTCAGCGCCCTGGAGCTTGGCGGACATCCCAGGCCCCTCCACGACGGGTTTCCTTGCCGAACTTTTCTGCAAGGGGGGACTGTCGCGGCTACACGAGCTGCAGGTAGAGGGGGACTCTGTTCTGGGACTGGATGCTGGGGAAACAGACAAGTGTAAAAAGTCGGAGGGAAGGCCAGTGAGAACGGATGCCCATGAATCACAGAAAAGACAAGTCGGGATTTGGGGCTTTAAGTCGAGCTGCGCAGAGTCCACCCCTGACACCCAGCAGAGGCATTCACTCAAAAAAAGCGCCTTCTAGCGGGGAAGAAGTCTGGACGCCAGGCAGGTAGGTCCAGGACAAGTGTGCGGGAGGCAGAAACGCACATTACCTTCCCCGTGCATTTGGTGCATGGGTCTTAAAACTACCTGCACACCAATGCAGTCAGTGGGGGCTTGTCCTGAAATGGACAGTCCGCATGAGGAACCTGTAGGGATTTTCCCGCTGCAGTTCGGCCCAGGTAACCAAAGAGAGGTACTGAATGTCTAAACAAAGTTTTTCCGTTTTGCCCATCACACTCAAACTTTCTAGAGATGGGAAGTGGGGTAAAGAGTAGGAGGGATTTGCAGCACTGTAACCAGACACTAGCTGGGAGCTCGCAAAGGAGCAGAAGCTCCCCTTCCAAAGTCCAGCAATGCCCTTGGCCTTGGCACGGGCCAAGCTGGGAGTCCCCTGCCCGTGTCTCCAGGATTCACCGCGCCCATTCTCCCAGGTTAGGGGCACCGCACGCTTTGGTCCTGTGTGGTTGGCCAGCTTCGGGAAGGTGCGCACGGTGTACGTGGCGGCCCCTACACTCATTGAGCAACTGCTGCGACAGGAGGGGCCCCGGCCGGAGCGCTGCAGCTTCTCGCCCTGGGTTGAGCACCGTCGCCGGCGCCAGCGGGCTTGCGGATTGCTCACCGCGTGAGTCCTCTCTGGCCCCAAAGCCCAGAACCTCTGCTGCGCCCTTCTCCTGTGGCGGGTCTCGAGACAGCCTGGAGACAGGCGGGTGTAAGGGCGGCCGTTTCACCCAGACTCTGGCAAATAGGGGTTTCCACCTCAGTCTGTTTCGCCCAAACTCAGGTAGAGCCCAGTCCTCGCCCCAACCCCTTCCCCCGTCCTTCTTTTGAGAACAGAATCCTGGGTACTAGCAAAAGGGGCTAGGGTATCAGACAGAATGCAAGATTCTGTGAGTCAGGTTACCCAGGAACCCAGGCCCCTCTGGGGCAGGAAATGAGTAACGAGGAAGGGGGGCGAAAGGCGGGCGCAGGCAAGGCAGGTTCCTGTACCCCGAGAGAGTAGACGCAACCCTTCATCTAGCCACCAGAGCCGAACATGCTCCTCAACCGCAGGCAGCTGCGACGAGCGGTCTCCACACACCCCGAGTGCCCTGATACGCCCTCTCTCCGTACCCTCGCAGGGAAGGCGAAGAATGGCAAAGGCTCCGTAGCCTCCTTGCCCCACTCCTCCTCCGGCCTCAAGCGGCCGCCCGCTATGCCAGGACCCTAGACAACGTGGTTCTTGACCTTGTGCAACGACTGCGATGCCAACGCGGACGCGGCGCTGGGCCCCCAGCTCTGGTTCGTGATGTAGCCGGAGAGTTTTACAAGTTTGGACTAGAAGGTGAGTCTCTAGACAGTTCGGGGAAAGCTTAGAAAGCACCTGCAAGGGGATGAGGGGTTGTCCCCCGACCCCACCACCCTCGCCCGTGCCCTGAGAGCGCCCCCTCTCGGTCAGGCATAGCTGCGGTGTTGCTGGGTTCGCGTCTGGGCTGCCTGGAAGCCGAAGTGCCTCCAGATACAGAGACGTTCATTCGCGCCGTGGGATCTGTGTTTGTGTCCACACTGTTGACCATGGCGATGCCCGAATGGCTGAACCGCCTCGTGCCGGGACCCCGGGGCCGCCTTTGCCAAGATTGGGACCAGATGTTTGCATTTGGTAAGGCACAGAAATGAAGTGTGGACGGGGGATCGTAATGTTGTGCAGGGATAGTGAGGCATTCGGTTACCTCCCCTCCTCACAGCCCAGAAGCACATGGAACAGCGAGAGGCTGAGACAGCCATGAAGAGCCAGGGAAAGCCTGAGGAGGAAAAGGGATCTGGGGCGCACCTGACCTACTTCCTGTTCCAGGAAGAGTTGCCTGCCCCTTCCATCCTGGGGAATGTGACAGAGCTGCTGCTAGCTGGAGTGGACACGGTAAAGCTCTCCTTCCATGTTGCGGGTCCTCCTTTCAGAGCTTGGCCTCCCCAAGCAGCTTAGTCCTGCTGCAGAGGATTCACTATGGCCCTCCAGACCAGCTTGGGTTATCACCTCCGGAGCTCCAGACAGCTTCATATTTTGCTCCCTATACTGGTTCCCCTCTCTTAATACTTCCGATGCTCTCACCTGTCCTCTCAGGTGTCCAACACCCTCTCCTGGGCTTTATATGAGCTCTCCCGACACCCAGAAGTCCAAACGGCACTCCATTCTGAGATCACAGCTGCCTTGGGCCAGGGGTCCAATGCCCACTCCTCAGCCACTGCTCTGTCCCAGTTGCCCCTGCTGAAGGCCGTTCTCAAGGAAGTGCTAAGGTGAGGGGACAGTAGAGGAGGGGCTAGAGAAAATACTGGTGAAGGGCTGAAGAGGCAGACAGTACATGCAAGCAGGCAGAAAACAGAATTAAGTGGTACTCCTGGCCAAGAATGGGTTTGGAACTTGCCAGCAGGTGAGGGAGGCTAATGGCTCCCAACCTCACCTTCCTGTCTCTCCTTGTGTTCTGCAACCCAGACTGTACCCTGTAGTGCCTGGAAATTCCCGTGTTCCAGACAGAGACATTCGTGTAGGCGATTATACTATCCCCAAAAATGTGAGTAGAGCCTATGGGTCCATTTTGCTAAGCCATCTCTCACTGTCGTGGCCCCTATCCTGTAACAGCTCTCCATAAGCCCTTCAAACCCTCCACTCGCCTGAATGCAGTGGAGAAATCCTTCCAAAAGCAGCCCCAGAAAATTTCCCTATCACCCACCAGAACCTGCCTTCATCCCAGTCCATGTAGCTTCTTCTCCATGTCCCTCCCTGCACTCCTGGGCCAAAATTGGCAAGTTTGTGTTTTTCCCTCACCAGACGCTGGTCACTCTGTGTCACTATGCCACTTCGAGGGACCCTTCTCAGTTCCCAGAGCCAAATACTTTTCGCCCAGCTCGCTGGCTGGGGGAAGGTCCAGCTCCCCACCCATTCGCATCTCTTCCCTTTGGCTTCGGCAAGCGCAGTTGCATGGGGAGACGCTTGGCAGAGCTTGAGCTGCAAATGGCTTTGGCCCAGGTGAGTGATCTAGACTGAGAGGGACCTAACACTCTAAAGCTGTGAGCTCCTCTTCTGACAAGCACAGGAAAACAATTAAGATTTGGTAGATCTAATTCTCTGAAATATGTAAATCCCATTATAGGCCTAGAAACCGAGTGAGGGCTTTTGGACCATCTTTTTCCCTACCATAATTCATTGTCGTGATTAACCAAGAAGTCCATTACCAGCCACAGCTGCCATTCCAACCTTGACCACCCTAACACTCATAATGCCTAGACCAAAAGGGCCCACCACTGTAGACACCTCTCATAGTGACAGCCTTCTTCTTCCCTTTTCAGATCTTGACTCACTTTGAGGTACAGCCTGAGCCAGGTGCTGCTCCGATCAGACCCATGACCCGGACTGTGCTGGTACCCGAGAGGAGCATTAACCTACAGTTCGTGGACAGATAGTCCTGTGGAAGGACGCTGTTATCATTACCCTTTCTCTTTTCATGGGGGTTTACTAGGCATAAGAGCAAGGGATGCGTGTTTCCCGAGGCCTGTTATCTGATTAGACTGGTCAGAATGACCATAGCAAAGTGTTTGAGGCAGCCCTGACCAAGGTGTGAAGTATGCATTTGGCCTGACCCAGCAGGCCCAGAGAAAACTGTAGTCCCTCTGCCTGTTCAGCCCTTCTCCTGGTCATGTCATATGTATCCTTCCAGGGGTAGCTCAGACTTTAATGAATAATGCTGGGCGACCTGAGGAAGAATTCCACCGCTGCCCTTTTGAGGATTCCACGGTGTTCACTGATGCTGCTGGCTAAGCTCTTAGCATGACACGAGCTAAGTACTTGTGCATCTGGTCTGCACCTGGTTGGTCCTCTCTCCTTGTTATGTGAGCTCTTTGAGAGGAAAAATGAGGCCTTATTCAGTCTTTATATCCCTTACCAGGGCCTATCCCTAAGTGATACCACACAAATTCTCAGACTGAATCTGGACCATGTAGCAGAAGTTTACCAAGCTCCAAGCAGCTTACCAAGCTCTGTCTACCCCATTCCTTCCTCACCTTGCCCTTAGGAAGGTGAGTCTGCCCTTGCCTGGTTTGTGATTTTTTAAAAAATTATCCTTGAAAAGCAGCAACAACAACAACAACAACTATATTTGCCTCTCTGGTCACTAGTAGATTGGCTTGCCCCACCACTTAGTTCCTAGGCAGAGACATTTCAGGTCTTGTCCCTGTGTATGCCTTCTTTTTATATTTTGAAAATTTGAACTATTCATAGTTTTGAAATTTAAAAAAAAAATCCTGAATGTTCCCGCCTTGATTTTTGACTTCTCTCTCACTCCCACTTCCTACAAGACCTGGAGGCAATATCCTCACCCAAATCCCCAACCTTGGTATCTCAGACCCTGGAGCGACCCCATAACATGGGAGGTCTAGACACTTGGAAAATGGGTTTGCATTGCAGACTCAGACATGTTTCTGTGTGGAGTGAGAACAGCCAAGTCTGGCTCCCTGGGAGAGATTAAGGGGGTGGTAGTGAAAAGTAACCAGAAGGGCTGTAAAAATGGGTTGGGAGCTAGGGATTTGCAGAGATGGCCAGAGGCAGCTGACTCTTTGGTAGAAGTGTTTTTGGAACCTGGACTGAAGGGCATCCTAGAATGGCTACTCTGCCCTCTCTGGAAAAGTTCCTCCAAGGTTATTTTCTTTGGAGAAAGGCAGGGATACAGGCAGAGAAGTGAAGTCAGACAGAATGAAAACTCAGTGTGGGGGCGGTCAGAAGCCCTGGGGCACCAGGGCAGAAGGGGGCTGGGCAGAGGGAGCCTGTTTCCCTGAGTCAGCAGTCTCTGGCCCCCCAGAAGTTGGGTGCAGTCCTCCCCTTGTGATGTATACAGATTAACTCATCTTCCACACACATAAATCTCTCAGCACACTCCCTGCAGCTCCCTGTATAGCCTGGATTATCCTCCCCATGTCAGGACTTGTCCCCTTGCTCCTGCTTCCCTCACACCCCCTTCCAATTAGCTAGATAGAGATGGAGATTTCACTTTATACTTCCTCCTCCCCACCACCTCAGCCTCCTGCGCTAGACATGGGTCCCTGACCACAGAAACTCCACTGGTCACTAAACCTGGGGAGTATCTATTTATGTAAGATCAACAGAGGGCGGGTTGTACCCAAGGCCCTGTGCAGAGACCAAGGTTTTTGCCTTTCCCCTTCTCTCAACTCCTTCTCTACCACTCTCAGTCTCCACCCCAATGCCCCTATCACCAAGCTCAGCTTGAACCTAAGTGACCTGAGTTTTAGCAGATTTGAGCTTTGAGAGAATAAAACCCCCGCTCCCTCTCAGACCCTTTCCCATGAACTCAGTGATGAGGACTCTGTACACCCACACTCCTTGTTGGGCAAGTTGGGCTGCTCACTTGAGGAGAGCAACAGTTTCTATGACCCCTTTCCTCAACAAGAATCTCTTTAAATTAGAAAAGGGAAGGATAGGGGACTGTGCTTATTGCTGGTCCCAACCCCAACACCAAGACAGTCAATGGTGATGAAAGGAAGAGGGATATACTGTCTCACCTGGCCTGGTGTTACGACCCAGAGTGGAAATGGAGACAGTGGGTCTGTGAGCCTATGTTCTTGGGATTGTTTAAACTTCCATGTGGGATCATCAAGGGGGCAGCCAAGGCTTGACACAGGAAACCCCAACTATGTAACACTGACCTGGATCCTATCTACCAGGACAGGCACTAGTAGGCACTCTGATTTGCCATCTCCCTTCCAGTCCCCACCAACTATTCTGTGAATAGCAAATCAGTAAAGTCTGGCTCTTCTGTCTGCCCAAGTAGGGAATGTGGAGGATTATCTCTCTGGGGAAACAATTTTCCACTGGAAAAATGGGGGTGGGGGTTGCTCAGCCTCAGTTGCCTCTCCACTTTGATTCCTGGAAGTGATACACTTCCATACCTCCAGGTGACTCAAATCCAAGTCCAACTTTGGTTTCCACACTCCCAGGTGAGTCTGGTTGCTAGCACCGTGGACAGCAGCCAAGACGCTTTTGGAGAGGGGTGGGAGATGACCATTACCCAGGCAAAGATATGTGACCTTTGGTAGATAAGCATTTCCTCCAAAACATCCCCAAGGAAGAGGTAAGGCAGAAAACCTTCCCTGAAAGGAGGACTAATAATAGGAAAGGCCTCTGGATCCAACTTTAGCAAAGTGTGAATTAATTTAATTGCTGACGAGTCTTTCACCATCATTCATATAATACACAGCTCCAAGGCCTCAGGAGAAAGGGGTGAGGCTTTAACTAGTCCTTCCCCAGCTTCTCCTCTACAGACACCTGCCCTCTACACTGCTGCCTCCAAGCACAACACCTTCCAGTGAGTACCACTAGCTGGGATACACCACGATCAGATCTATGACCCTAAAGTGCCATAGGAGATTACACCGGAGCACTCATCTCATGGAAGGATTCTGACCCCTCTCACTCCAAATGAGTCCAAATTCACTTCCAACCATGTCTCCAGGTGAGCACATAACCTGGGGAGGACTCATAGAATCCAAATGATCCCCAGAGCAAGAAGGAGAGCGGGAGCCTTCCCCTGCCCCATGTTTACAGGGTTGGAGGAGCTCTCATTCTTACAAGTAACCACCATCTTTCACATCTGCAATGTCTGTTTCCCCTCATATTCATATATCTATTATGACACTCAACACACATTTCCAAGGCTCTGTGCAACTCCAAATGAAAAACACATTTTGAAATTTGTTAACTGGCTATTTAAAATAAATGAACCATCATCTCGTGTAGAAATCTTTTTATGCCATCACTGATTTTCTTTGCAATGGCACTCAACCTGTCCCTTCTTTATCCTTATTCCAACCCTATGAGGTAGACAGGCAAACCACAGTAGAGATTTTTTTCTAAATCACACACAACCTGGAGGTGGTAGGTTCACCCTTTACATACCTCTGAGCACTGCCATCTAGCAGCCAATATGAATTACTCACCAGCAAGTGGGAGTTAAACCTCCAACTCAGAACCCACTGCTGCATTTGGGATTTGGAACCTCTGCAAAGAAACCTCGCCACACCTCCCAACCCTCCAGAAAAAGCCCCAGATGAGAAAGGAGTCTCCTTGTGCATATAAATGATTCTTTATGCCCTCCCCCCATGCAATGGGGGCAGAGCCGGGGAAGTCTCCCCCGCCCTCATGCAGGGAACGGGAGGTTAATGTGTACTAGTCTTATTGCCAGCTGCCCTGTGGCCATGAAGTGGGGAATGGGGGAGGGGTCTACAGCCCCTTTCTTCTGGCATTGATTCCCCCCTCACCAAGTCACTGTGGTAGAGCTGAGGGGCTAGAGGCCCTAGGAGCTGAGGTAAAGACGGTTCTCTAGGGAGGAAAAGCTGCTCTCCCCATTTGCCCTCTGGCTGCCCCAGGATGAGTGTGAGGAGCTGTCAGTGGGGGCTGGAATGTCATCCAATTGTCTCTACCCAGTGGGTAGTAGAAGCCAGACAATGTCTCCAGCTTGAGGCTGCCCACAGAGATCCTCAGTAGTGGGGGTAGTGTGCACCAAACATCTAGTCCAGGTAGTACCTCCAGCAGCCATAATAGCTCATCTGTAGCCAAGGTACTGACTTAAGATCCCCGCTCCTGGAGTCCAGTTCAGACTGTGGTGACCCTCATGACAACCTCTCGGCCAGAATGGGAACTGGAACGCGCATCTGGCGGCCGCAGCTGTCCAAGGAGGTGCAGGATTGTGTAACCACAGCGCTGAGGCAAGAGCGTCCGCATGCGCTGGGCAGCCGGGGGGCGGCTGGTGGCCCCAGAGGGCGGGCCTGTCCGTGAGGTCCTGGGGCCGGGCTTCCCTGCTGTCCCTCCCCCTGCATCTCCTCCTATGTCCTTGGTCTTGTCATAATTCAGGACCTTCCACTGCTGGTTCACTGCCTGCCAGCGCTTGAAGATGCGGTAGACAGAGGAGCCTTCGTGGACGATGAGGCCTGAGCAAGAGGGATAAGATATCCAGGGTCAACTGCTGCCCAGACCTAGGCCAGAGGTGCTTAAGCAAGGTTTTTTTCTTTTCTTTTCTTTTTTTTTAGAGA
Organism: Trachops cirrhosus; assembly: GCA_028533065.1. Classification (NCBI taxonomy): domain Eukaryota; kingdom Metazoa; phylum Chordata; class Mammalia; order Chiroptera; family Phyllostomidae; genus Trachops; species Trachops cirrhosus. The sequence continues at coordinate 49,418,104 of CM052539.1, read as the reverse complement.
GAGAGAGAGGAAGGCAGGGGATGAGGTGTGGGGAGAGGGGGAGAGAGAAAGAGAAACCAATTTGTTGTTCCACTTATTGATACATTGATTTATTCTTGTCTGTGCCCTGACTGGGGATACACAACTTTGGTGTATCAGGACTACACTCTAACCAACTGAGCTACATGTTCAGGGCCAAGCAAGCATATTCTAGAGTGAAGAGATAGGGTTGCAAAGGGCCTGGAGAAGCTGGGAAGAAAGGGGCACCAAGATAGCCCTAAACGCTCCATGGTAGAAAATGTGGACATAAAGCTGAGGGAATGCATAGGGAAAGTAAAATGTTTGAGTTGGAGGAAGTTGCTCATCAGGTAAAGGGGAGAGAGGTGCCCTCACCTATGCAGACGACATCCATGAAGCCATACATGCCGTAGCAGATCTGAAAGAGTAGATCCTGGCGTTGCCACTTGGCTGAAGGGCTGAGTGAAGACCAGATGAGCCAGGAGATGCTGGCGACGAGGAAGAGAGAGCCCAGAACTATGGCTGCAATCTGCACCTTCTCAATGACCGTCAGGGAGATGGCCTGCCACTGTGTGGGAGAAAGGGTTCCAAAAAGTCACAGAAAGAAATGGAGGGCCAGGTGATAGGCAGCCCTGAAGGAGAATGCTCCGGGAGCCTTTCTGAAACCCTTCCAGCAGGATTAACATCTGTCCCCTCTGTGCCCTGACCAAACCTAGAGCGTGGCACTGCTCACATTGTTTGAGACCATTCACCTGCCGTAGTTCAGAAAGGCAGGATCAGGCAAGTGTTCTGAAGCCAGACCATCTAAGTTTCAATTCCAAATTCTAACTCCATCACTTCCTGGCTGAGTAACCCTGGGCAAGTTTTCGATTCTCTTTGTGCATCAGTCTTTAAAATAGGAATAATAATGGTCCATAACTAATAGGATTATTATGATTAAAAGTTAATACACACCAAAAGCCTAACAGAATATACTACATTTGCTACCATCATCATTGACATTATCATCTTTTCCTTTGCTGTTATCCCAGTGCCTAGAACAGTGCCTGGAATTTTAGTTGGCACCCAATAATGTCTTTGTGGAGAAACGGAGAATTTACAGACAGGAAATTGTGGTCATGGTGGGGAGGGGGAAATAAATGGATGAAGTAGGCTCCCAGGAGGGCTCCTGAGTGATTGCTGAAAGGCCCTTGCCCCAGTCTGAGAGTCCTCTCCTTGCACCTTACCTGCAGTGGATTCTTGGTGCTGATCGCCAGGACCTGATACTTGAAGTAGCAGAGCTCACAGCTCCAGGAGCCCCGCTCGCTGATCCAGCGGATGAGGCAGGGCTGGTGCGTGCAGCGCACAGAGCCGTCGCAACGGCAGGGGCTCAGGAGCTCCCCCTGGAGGAAGAGTGACGAGAGTCCTGGTCAGCTACCACCACCCGGACCTCACTCCTCTTTGCCTTGGGAGAGGAAAACCTCCTCTCCAGGTCATTCTTTCTCCCACCTTAAAAATGTTCAGGCCTTTCACCCAAAACAGGGCAAGAGGCTAAGGCTGCAGCACAAAAGACAAAAGTTAGAGCTCAATGTAAAGTTCCCTGACCAAACAAACGAGGGATGAAAAGGGATTGGGTTAGGGGTGGGAAATGGGGTCTTCTCTTTTCCTAGAATTTGGAGAGGGTGGTCTTGAAGGCTTCCCACATGGAAGGCTACCCCTTAGGGTCTGGACTGTTAGGGTCAGAGCTGCAGAGCCGTGCCTTCCTCCCCTGCTCCGTCACTGTAAAGGATTTCACAGACGTGGTGCAGACTGGGATGCGTTACATCCTCAGTTTCCAAGTTCCAAATGGGAGGAGAAATCCTGGGGCCTGAAGTAGAGGATGTTTTCTTTTAATCAGAAATAATTTCTCACGACATAGAGACATCCCAGCACCATCCCGAGACAACTTTGTCCGTAACATTTAAACAAAGAGTACTCTTTGAAATGAGACGGAAAGTTGCAGAATGGGAAGTGAAGAAAAGTGCCCCACGAAGAGAAATTCTGAACGAGGCAAGGGCGCCGGCTGGGCCCCTCGCTTCGAGGTGGGAACAGAGGCCCCTCCTCTGCTCACCTCCTCAGCCTCCAAAGACCCTGCCCGGAGGGGAGTGGGAAAAGAGGTTGTCCCGTTAACCCGTGAGAGGCGTCTTGAGCCCTACTAGAAGAAAGCCCCACCCCTTCCTGGAGAGCCCTAATGCCCCTCAGCCCCACACAAACGGTCAGGGAGTCTCCAGCCAGCCCCCCAACCTCACTCGGCCCCTGCTAGGATCCTGGGTCCCGCCCCGCCGCCCCCGTCCCGCCCCCCGCTCGCGGCCTCCTGGGGCGCCCCAGGTGCGCGCCCCCACCCCGCCCCGCCCCGCCCCGCCCCGCCCCGCGCGTGCCGGGGCCTGACCTGCTCCGGGCCCTGGAAGCAGATTCGGCACTGGGGGGTCCGGAGCCCACTGTCCAGGCTGCTGCTAAGCGACAGGGCGTCCAGCGCGCCCGGGGGCGGCGGCGGCGGCGCGGGCGGCGGCGGGGGTCCGGCCCGCGGCTCCTTGTCTCCGGCCAGGCCCCGGGCTCGCGGCTCTGACCCGTAGTACTCCTCTTCGTCGCCGTCGCCGTCCCGGGCCGAGCAGCCGGCGAAGGGCGCCCAGCCGCAGCCGCCCCCCCCGCCCCCCCGGGGCTGCGGCTCGGCCCGGGGCCGCCCCCCGCCCGTCAGCACCAGCAGCTTCAGCTCGTTCAGGAACATGCGGAGCCGAGACTTGAGCATCGTCCGGGAGCCGGGGGGCGGGGGGCGGCGCGCAAGGGGGCTCTCGGGCGGCGGGGGGAGGGGAGAGGACAAGGCCGGAGAGGGGGCGCGCGCTGGGGATCCGAGCCCGGCCGGGGTCTTCGGGGCCTGCGAGCGCCGTTCACTGCTGCCGCCGCCGGGGCTTCGGAGCTTGCGGGGCCGGGAGGGCTGGCGGCCCGGGGGCGGCGGGGCGGGCAGCCATGGCCGGGGCAGTGGGCGGGGAGGGGGCTCAGGGTAGCGCGCCCCGCGGGTCTGGGTCCGGAGCGGGCCGGGCTCCCGGGATTACGCGCCCGTGTCCTCCTGCGGCGGGGCCGCCCCCCATCGCCGTCCTCCTGGCCCCAGTCCCGCTCCGGCTCCCGGCTCCTGCTCGGCTCGGCCCGTGCGCTCGGCGGTGGCAAATGGCGGCTCCTTCCGGCGGCGGCGGCGGCGGAGACCCCCCCGGAGCGGCGGGCGGGCGGGGCGGGCGGGGCGGGAGCCCGGAGCCGGTGAGGGATGAAGGGAGGGGCGGGGCGGAGAAGGGGGGAGCTGAGGAGAAGTGGCCGCGGCTGCGCATCCCCGCCCTGCCCCGCACGGGCAGGTGTCCCTAGAGGCGGGGGTGACGGTGCGAGCCCCGGGGAGGATGCAGAGAGGGGAGTGTCCGAGGAAGGGGAGTGTGCACACTGGTAGGAGAATAGGTGTGTGAACGGGTGAGGATGGAAGGTGAATGAGTGCTCAAGCAGGTGCGCCAGAGAGGGACAGGCGTGTGCAAAATGGGAGTGTGCAGAGACCCTACGTAAGGGTCTACCGGTATGAAGGAGGCAAGTGAGCAAGCGGTGGCCTCAAGCAATAAACACTTTTACACAAAGGACTGAAAAGTGTGCATGGTGCGGGACGGTGGGAGAGATGAGAGTGTAAGGGATGCAGTCGGACTGCATGAGAAACAAAGTATGTGGCAGTAATGTGTGAGGCAGGTGAATGAGCAAAGGAGACATGAGTGCTAAGGGATAAAAGTGTCTTTTCTGGCATTCCCCGATCCTCACCACCCTACACTGAAGTGACTATCCCCCTCTCCCACGCACAGCTCTTTGTTTTTATGGGGGCCTTGACCCTGAGAACCATTCGTACCCCCTTACTGTTTCTGACCTACACATACAACCTCCCTCTCCCCCCTTTTCCAACGCTGAAGGGAAAGGAATTCCAGGGAGCCCATTGGGTCAAATACACTGGGAACAAATTAATTAGTAAAAGAGTAATTAACAGAAGGGAGGGTATGGAACCAGGGACAAACTGCCAAACTAAGGCTTCTCAATCGAAAATGATTAAGGAGAGCAATGCTCTTATGAAGCATTCAAACACATTGGATGGATAGATGAATGAGCCAGAAAAGGGGGCTAGAACCCAAGCCAACACAGAGGATGACTTCTTTTTTATTGAATTTATTGGGGTAACATTGGTTCACAAAACCATACAGGTTTCAAATGTACAACTCATCATCTGCACAGGGCATAATGCATCCATCACCCGAAGTAAAGTGTCTTTCTGTCCTCATTTATCCCTACTTTGCCTGCCTCCACATACCCCCACCCCTCATCCCCAGGGCTATCACCACACCTCTGACTGTGTTTATGTTATGTGTGTGTATACACATACATGTTTTGTTTTTAATTCCTTTGCCTTTCAAGGATGACTTCTGAAGACTGTGAGCTAATATGGGCTAATGTGGAAGGTGAGGCTGAGGTGGACTCTGCTGGTGCAGAAAGTTTGACACAGACACTTAGCCTTCAAGAAGATTTACACACCAACCAGTTGTAACAAGGTAGCCAATGAAACATTCACCTTACACGCCCCTTAGGCTCAGATCTTGAGGTTATTCTTTTTATTTTATTTTTTAAATTTTTTATTTATTGACTTTAGAGAGAGAAAAGGGAGAAAGAGAAAAAACATCGATTTGTTGTCCCACTTATTTATGCATTCATTGATTGATTCTTGTATGTGCTCTGACCTGGAATGGAACCCGCAACCTTGGTATACAGGGACGATGCTCTAACCAACTGAGCTACCTGGACATTTTTCTTTAAAAAAAAAAGATTTTATTTTTTAGAGAAAGGAGAATGGAAGGAGAAAGAGAGGAAGAGAAACATCAATGGGTTGCCTCACACCCCCAACTAGTGGCCTGGCCCACAACCCAGGCATGTGCCCTGACCAAGATTGAACCTGCAACCTTTCGGTTCCCAAAAGGGCCACACCAGCCAGGGCTTAAGGTTTTTCTTACTAGTCCTTATCAGCAAGGACCCAGAGTTATAACTATCAGAATGCAATGAGGGAGGATCTCTACTGAGTTTTTTGTGTTTTTTGTTTTGCTCTGGAGCATGCTTTATATTCATCTCAAACCTGAATTCTCATATCCTCAGCCAGATGGCTAAAGAAAATAGAAGTTAGGCCTGGCTGGTGTGGCTCAGTGGACTGAGTGCTAACCTGAGAACCAAAGGGTCGCCAGTTCAATTCCCAGCCAGGGAACACAACTGGGTTGCAGGCCTGGTCCCCAGTAGGGGGTGCTCAAGAGGCAACCACACATTGCTGTTTCCCTCTCTTTCTCCCTTCCCCTCACTAAAAATAAATAAATAAAATCTTAAAAATATAGAAGGGTGAAAGAAGTGATAAATAGGGTAATAAAATGGTCTCAGATTTGAGGCAAGCTGTCACAAATGAGACACTGATCCCTTCCTTCCCTTAGTCCCATTCTCCCAAAGGGTTAGGAAATGAAGAAGTTGGAGCCAGTAAGACAAGGGAAGCCAACAAGAAACCTGCCTATTGTATACCTTTATAAAGTGTCTGTGAGCAAAGGCCATTTTGGGAAAGGTTTGTGTTCCTGGCAGGGGCAAGGGCTATGAAAACTTGCACTGGAGGAAAAGAAGCACAATAACCTCCAATAATGAGTCACAAGGTTTGCAGAAGGGCACAGGCCATTCTCATGTAATGTGCTGGTCTGGGGTAGTGGTTGTGGGGGGTGTGCGCGCATGCTTATCCATCTGTTTATACATGATGCATCTGTCATACATGTACACACATAACATCATAGTGCTGAAAAGAACCTTAAACGTCAAGAATTCCTGTCTCCCAATCATTGAAAACTTCTTTGCCAGAACGCAAGTGGTGGTCTCGTTTTAACACTTCCACGGAGGGCTGGAGATTGGGAAAGGGGAGGCCATTACCTTGCCCCTCTTCCTCTTGGATTACTGTGTTAATCTGCCTTCCATTAATCCTTTAATCCTAGTTTTACCCTCAGATGGGCATTGTCTACTCCCTATTTCATACGACCACACTTTGGCTGCGTCTTTACAGGTAGTCTTATCACTACTACGAAGGGTTAGTGAGTGAGACGCAAAAAACTCACAGACCCACAAACAACCCCGCACACACAGGGGAAGTAAGCGCTCAGTAAAAATTTGTTGAATGAATGAATGAAACAAAGACACAAATAAGTTCTCCAATGGTGGTAGAGCAGAAAGGCGACAGCACCACCTCTTGTTCCCAGACACCCTCCCAGGCCCCTCCATAGAGTGAGAGACTAGGAGTGAGACTGGCGAGGGACTACAGCAGGAGTTCGCATCTGGGTGGCCCAAGTTGCCATGGCACCGCCTTGGACTCCACCCTCTCTCTTTTTATTCTCCCCCCCCCACCTACACACACACACTCGCCTCCACGCCCCTGCAAGGGTAGTGGCAGCTAGTCACGTGCTCCGCCGCGTAACCACACCTCTGCTCCACCAAGCGAGTTAAAGCGGTCACGTGGGATAGCAACAGATCACGTGTCTGGCATCGCCCCTCCTCTCCTTTCCCCCCACCAACCCCTTACCAGGCAAAGCCGCTCCCGGCCCCTCTGCGCATGAGTGACTGGTCACGTGCCTCGAACGTCCGGCGTTCACCTCCTCCCTCCGCCAACTCCCGCCCAGGTTTTCCGCGCGCCTCTTTGGCAGCTGGTCACATGGTGAGGGTGGGGGTAAGGGGGCCGCTCTAGGTTGCGGCCTGTGTCTGTGTTCGAGCCCGTAGCGTCCAGCTGCCTCGAACAGACCAGTGTATGGGTCCTGAGGAACCGCCTGCCGGGCCCCGGTAACGGGCCGACCCCGCATCTCTCGGCACGGGGTGAAGTAAGTGCAGTCCCTTCCCAGGAATGGAGACCATTCTCGCAGACCGTGGCTTCCTGCGCGGGCTACTTACCGGAGGGTCGCTCGAGGGCGGGAAGTGGGACAGGGTGTAATTTGGTACTTTGTGGTTGTAGGGAGGTGCAGTTTTAGGGGCTGGGGTGTGTCGTGTAGGGTCTTGTGCCGGCGCGACGGTCCCAAAGGAAAAGGCATTTTTTTATTCTAGGGCCTCACGTGGCTGAAGGGGTCGGGGCTAGAGGCATTGTGTTACTTGAGGGGCTGGCCTCATGGAAGAGTGGGGAAAGGACGCTGGTGTGGTGTCTTTGTGATGTTTTTTCGTGGAGTTACTTTGTTGCCGTAGGCTCATACCATCCGAACTCTGGGAGTTTCGGTGGCAGGAGTCTCTATGATTGTAGGGTCTCCTCTGATCCGAGAATGGCAACGCTTCGATATGAGCCAGTGGCTGAGATTGGTGTTGGTGCCTATGGAACGGTGTACAAGGCCCGTGATCCCAACAGTGGCCACTTTGTGGCCCTCAAGAGCGTGAGAGTCCCCAATGGAGGAGGTGCTGGAGGGGGCCTTCCCGTCAGCACAGTTCGTGAGGTGGCCTTACTGAGGCGGCTGGAAGCTTTTGAGCATCCCAATGTTGTCCGGTGAGAAGGTGGAGAGTGGGGAGTGGGTAGTAAAGGGGAAGAGACATCTACAGATGGGGAGTGGTGGTCAGGAGAGAAGTGGGGACCCTAAGGAACTAGGGAGGGCTATGTTGGGGCCGGAAGGGATTGATGAGCGAGTGAGTGAACATTTGTTCTGGCCAGGCTGGTGGACGTATGTGCTAGCTCCCGTACTGACCGGGAGACCAGAGTGACCTTGGTGTTTGAGCATGTGGACCAAGACCTGAGGACGTATCTGAACAAGGTACCCCCACCAGGCTTGCCAGTGGAGACCATTAAGGTGAGTGGGATGAGCAGACAGTAAGAGGTAGGTGGCTCCTCTGCTGTGGAAACTGCTGCGATTTCAGGTGTGGCACCTAATTTCTAGTTCCTCTGTACCTCCCCCTTCCAAACCAGGATTTGATGCGGCAGTTTCTGAGAGGCCTGGATTTCCTTCATGCCAACTGCATTGTTCACCGGGACCTGAAGCCAGAGAACATTCTGGTGACAAGTAGTGGGACAGTCAAGCTGGCCGACTTTGGCCTGGCCAGAATCTACAGCTACCAGATGGCACTCACACCGGTGGTCAGTAGAATGATGGAAGCCAAAGTGGGTTCTGGTTGGGGGTAGGAGAGTGATTGCCCAGCAGTTGAGAAGTCATGCGTTTCATGATATCAGTTGAGCAGTTGTGCTTTATGGTAGCCCATCGGGCCCTCATCCACTTTTCCTATTCCTGTCAGGTTGTCACACTCTGGTACCGTGCTCCGGAAGTTCTGCTGCAGTCTGCGTATGCCACACCTGTGGACTTGTGGAGTGTTGGCTGTATCTTTGCAGAGATGTTTCGCCGAAAGTATGGGACCTGAGTATCCTCAACAATTTTGAATTTCCCAAAGCTCTTAAAACCACATCCATGCCCTGCCCCTTTTTAAAAAAGTTTTTAATTTATTGATTTTAGAGAGGGGAAGGTGTGGGGGAGGCGCAGAGAGAAACATCAATTTGTTGTTCCACTTACTTACACATTCATTGGTTGATTCTTATATGTGCCCTGACCAGGGATCAAACCCACAACCTTGCCATACGGGGACAATGCTCTAACCACCTGAGCTGCCCAGCCAGGGCAGAGCCATGCCCATTCTTTCACTTGAATACTACCGACCACCTTGTCCATAACCAGAAGCTCTGAAATGTCCTGGAATTAGGAACTTACTATCCCTTTAGTTTCCATTTTCTCTGTTTTGAGCCACTAAGCAATAACCATTCTACTATCATATCTTTGAAAATGACTGCTGTGTCCCTTCTCGCCTTAGGCCTCTCTTCTGTGGAAACTCCGAAGCTGACCAATTAGGCAAAATCTTTGAGTAAGTGAGTGGCAAGGGGGAAAAAAAAGTTCATTCTGAGTCTTGCTACTACCAAGCCCTTAAGATGGAGGCTGGGGCAGGACTCCCTGCCCCCCACCCCTGACCAGAGTTCTCCTGTTCTCCATAGCCTGATTGGGCTGCCCCCAGAGGATGACTGGCCCCGAGATGTGTCTCTGCCCCGAGGAGCCTTTTCCCCTAGAGGGCCCCGCCCAGTGCAGTCCGTGATACCTGAGATGGAGGAGTCTGGAGCACAGCTGCTGCTGGTACTGGGTTTGGGCATGGGCATGGGGTGAGATTGGGGTGGACAATGGAATAGAAGAAGGACCCAAACCATTGTGGTTCCTGAGACTTGGTTGGTGGATGGGCTAGTCTATTGCTACTGTGATTGGCCATCTGCACAGAGGAATGTGGAAAATAGCCCATCCTAGGTACTGGGGGTGAGCAAAAGTCCTTCTTGTTTTTTATTTTTCCATGGTTTTCTGACCTTTGCCTCCCCTTAGGAGATGCTGGCTTTTAACCCACATAAGCGAATCTCTGCCTTCCGAGCCCTGCAGCACTCTTATCTACAAAAGGCAGAAGGTAGCCCAGAATGAGCAGTGGAGTGGCTGCAGCACAACCAAGAGAAGAGAAACTGTCCTTTACCTTCCTTTGAACACTTGAGTGGAGAGCCCCCTCCTCCACTGAGAAGGAGCTCTGTGCCTTTTTATCTCCTAGGCTGTGGAATGCGCCTCCAGCTTTTTACTGAGAATACCTGGCAGGCGAGTTTAATGACATTCCCCTCCTCCCCTCCCCCATTGGAGTATGTCCCTTGTTCTCCCTTTCCTTACCTTGATATTGAGATACTTTTTTTATACAGGAAAAAACAAAACAAAGAAATATGGTCTTTTTTTTTATGTTTCTTTCTTTGATTGACTTTGTCATTTGGGGATTTGGAAAATCCATTCGGAAGATGGACTTCCCTGCAGAATCTTAAAGATTCTCCTTAGGTCACAGGGCCTGCATAGTCCGTGGAGCCCTTCAACTGGTAAGAGAAAACAAGGCATTTAATTTGCTTCTTTTTCTTTTTTAAAGATTTTTTATTTATTTTTAGAGAGAGGGGAATGGAAGGAGAAAAAGAGGGAGAGAAACAATGTGTTTCTCACACATTGTAAGAGTGTAGGGGTTTCTCACACACCCGCTGCTGGGGACCTGGCCTGCAATCCAGGCATGTGCTGTGACTGGGAATTGAACTGGAGACCCTTTAGTTCTCGGGCTGGCACTCAATCCACTGAGCCACACCAACCAGGGCTAATTTGCTTCTTTGAATATAGTTTAAATGACTTTAAAATGACCTTATTTTTATATTCACTGAACTTCCCCCAAACTGGGTCCTGCCTATTACAAGAAAGAGTTCTAGGTAGTTTTCTCTCTCGCTCTGTCTCTGATTTTCCCTTGGAGCCAGGCCAGGATGTTTTGTGGTGGTGGTCCAGCATGTGGAAGGGAGAAGAGGGGAGATAGACAGGAATGACTCCAACCCCCATACCATTTCGAGCACTCCCAGGAGCTTCAAGGAGAGGAAGTTTTTTTTTCATTCCTTATATTCTTGCTCCCATTAAGAGGTATCAAGGTGGAGAGCCTGGTTATTGAATCACTAGGGGATGGCAAAGGGTCTTTCCTTTTCCTCAAACAAAAAAGGCTGTTGACCCTGGGTTTTCCCTAAGGGAGTAAGAAACAACTTAGGGAGAGCAGGAGCGAAGTCACAAGGATCCAAAGTCTTATAGAAAGGCACTGGGGTTGGCTCGAGGATCCTTTTGATTCCGAAATCTCATTGCAAGCCAGACACCAAGAATCTATAGAAGCAAAGGGAAAGGAATAAGCATCAATTCTGAGTCTGAGGCTAACAGATATAGGGAAAAGGTACATATGAGGGAACTGGAGGATGTTACCTCTGTAAAGCTAAAGAAGAGTCCAACACCTCCCAGGATTTTCAGGGCTTCATCTGAATGCTTAAGGAACTTTTCTCCACACATCTGGCATGTGGGCCTCCGGATCTTGCAGATCTAGAATAAAACATGTGTCTGGAGGAGGGGCAGGGGCAGGTGCAGAATTATTAAGCTGCCCTATCCTGATACCCATGGTGAATAGCCCTAGAAATGACTAGTTTTGATCAGTATCCTATAGACTGAAATCCCACTTGGCTAATTCTCTAGCCTCTATATCCATGCCCCTTCCCAATACAAGAGCATACAGCCCCAATACAAGACAGCTGCTAGAGAGGCAATTGCATTCAAACTCAAATCCAGGCACTGTTTCCTACCCAATCCCCCTTCCCCACCAACTCACTGCGGTACAAAAAGCATAATCTTGTTGATACAGGGTTGTGAGGTTGAATAACCCACAACAATCAAAACTTCTTTCCAGTTCATCCCGGGTCTTGTTGCTCATGACCCACCAAGAAGCATTGATGACATCTGTCTGGAGGATATATAGGCAGAGGGAAATTATTCAATGCTGCTAAACTTAAGAATCTCCCTTATATGATCTCAGTTCAGGTGCCTCAATTTCCCTATTCCAGTAGAGGGAGTCAACATCCCTCCAGGGGTGGGGGGGGGCCAGTATCACAATTACATGGACTCAATGATAAATATCCACCTTAGGTTCTAGATCAGCCTCATGGAAAATGAGCTAGACATCCTAGAGGAAGCAGATGGCTCAGGAGTAAGTAGTATATCTAAATGATTTTGGGGGCCAGACTGAAAGGAGGAAATTAGAGGTTAGAGAAAAAATGCAAATACTTGGAAGGGCATTCTCTTACCTGTTTGCTTCGGTTAATAGCCAGACATGAGCAAGAGATTACAAACTGGAAAACGAAGACCAAGCCAAGGATGATCATGTACTGAGAGGAGGAGTTATGGGAAAAAAAAGTCCAAGATTCCTTTATGTTTTACCTATAACAACCATCTGATCTCACCTGTTTATACAACTTATACATGTAAGTTGAAAAAATCAGCTGTTTTCATAGAGCAGGGCAAAGAAATGTCCCCAAGATCCCTGAGGTCTAATTTCTTCATAGCCTACTCAGCCCTCCCAAGATCCCTAGTGCCCCATGACTTCAGGTCAGGATACAAAGAACAGCAGTACTTGGTGGTGGTTAATGGCGCCCACCAGTCCAGCCACTGCGATGAGAAGAAGGAAGACCCCCACAGCAATGACTCCTCCGATGATATGGATGCTGGACACCAGGCCCAGGCCTTTACCCCAAGCAGCTACTCCAATGAGCAACAAGCCTACCAGCTATGGGAAACAGAAAGCAGGATACATCGCAGAATTCTAGCCTGCAGCACAGCCAATGGCCATACAGGGCACTGGGGACAAAAAGCAAAGGAGGTGTTATGATGACTTGGAATATCCCTGGGCTCTCCTCCCATCGGAGATCAGAATGGCTGGGATGGGAGTGGGGAGTGTGGCAGTAATGGTAATCTATGAGTATAATAACCGAACCTTTCACTTCATCCATTACTTTTCTATTTTGGGAGAAAGTGAATTGCACGCAAAGGAGGGATGGGCCTTTGTGCCCAGAGCCCGCAATTCATTCCCTCCACCCCCCACAAAAAACCTTGGATCACCGGAAGCCTCCCCTCTTCCCACGGAAGTCCCCAGGAATTCCCTCTTCGCCGGAAGTTCCTAGGAATCTTCCCGGAACACCCAATACACCATTCTCCCCACCGGAAGTCCCCTGGAGAATCTCCCCACTCGCCTTTCCGCCCCGAAGCTTCCCCCACCTTCAAAACCTCACCATGTAGACCACGTTGAGCGCGCACAGCGCATTCTTGGAGCAGGCAAAGCCGCCGCAAACCATCTCCCCAGCTTTGGGGACCGAAGTGGTCCCAAGGACTTAGGGAGACGGTTTTAGAGATAGTCTTCCTAGACCGCGACAGCTTCTGTCTCTTTAAATCTAGTTCAGCCAAACCCAATTCTCTGCGCCTGCACCGTCCCACCCCTGCCTCTGGATTGGCGAAACTCCGGGATAATCCAGGACGTCGATGGACTGAATGCCAATAAATCAGCATTGCGTTGCTGACCCGCCTCCAGCTCCTCCTCTAGGTTCCTTATAGGATGAAACTTAAAACTGGGGGCAGGGCTTGCAAAGATTCTCGTAGGGACCAGAGCTTAAACTTCGAACCCCGAATTGAAAGTGAAGCTTTCCGTGGTCGCGGTTCCGTGGTCCCTAATTCGAGAGAGGATTCTTTGGGGGAAAACTACCGTGAAAAAAGAGGAGGTGCGACTTCGCCATTTCCCCTTGTCCTGCAGTGACCTCATGATGACGCCATTGTTTGTTATTATTTCATCACACTCGGAAACACCCAGAGGAGCAAAATACTGAGCCCAGCCACAGAGGCCCCGTGTTGGGCACAGTAAAAGCCAGCCAACCCTTCTACGGTTGCAAGCATGGCCATTAGTACACGTTCTGTTCCACATTACCCCTTCCCTAACGGGTGTGAATGTGCTAGAAATTAAATGTGAAAACCCGCAGCCTTGGCCAGGGTACTGCTGTACGGAAGAAAGCTACAGGTACAGACATGGGTGTGCCGTGTCTCCAGAGCACATGCATGGTCCAGGGCTTGCAAAAAAAAAAAAAAAAAAATTGAGGAAAGGGTCTGGAATATGAATCAATCTGAATAAGGAGAAGTCTCCACATTTTCACTCTGGGGCGGGCACAGTGGTTGTTTGATCAACATATGTTTATTATTAAATTCGTGCTTTGACACACTGCCATTTTTTAAGGTTTTATTTATTTTTAGAGAGAGGGGAAGGGAGGGAGAGAGGGAGAGAAACATCCATGTGTGGTTGCCTCTCACATGCCCCCAACAGGGGACCTGGCCTGCAACCCAGGCATGTGCCCTGACTGGGAATCCAACATGCAACCTTTCAGTGGGCAGGCAGGCACTCAGTCCACTGAGCCACACCAGCCAAGGCTGTCACCCTGCCCTTTTTATGGGAATTGAAAAAGAGAAAGAAGCAGTCTTAGTATGAACACAAAGGGAAACTCTCCCTTCAACCCACAGAACAATTTAAGAGTGTGTATACCTGGATTCTATGACTGCATATGCAGTATACAGTCTATTGCTAGTCAGACTGCCTGGGTTCCAACTTTGCCACTCATTGTGTGATCTTTGCCAGTTAATTATGCTTTTTGTACCTGCTTCCTCATCTGTGAAATGGGGATAAATAACAATACACCTACTTCTTGCGTTGTTGTGAGGATTGAATGAGTTAATATATGTAGAATGCTTGGGACAGTACCTGACACATAGTAAACAGTGTTAGTTATTGTTCAGACTATTTTTATAGGTTCCAGTGGGTAATCTCAACCTCAATTCCCTTATCTCCACCTACAGAAATATTCACATAGTTATAATCCCCTATCTTTCATAAATCAATATCAAAAAGATAAGCAGGAGCAGAGACATTTGGAAGGGCCAGAAAGGTTTGAGTCTCGAAACAAAGTAAGTAGATCAAAATATCTACCATTTCCACCCTCCTATCCTCTCTGAATTTTCATTCTGTCCTTCAATTCCTCATCCACCCTCTTCTCTTTCAAGCCCTAAATCAAGGGCAGAACAATAGCATTAAGAATCGGGGGACTGGCCAGCAAGCATCTTGGGTGGCTGGTGTAGTGAAAGGGTATCAGAATTATAATCAGGAGACCTAGAGTCATATCTTTGCTGCACCTTTTATGGGCCTCTCTGAGCTTCAGTTTTCTTTGCTGCAGACTAGGGATAATAATCCTACCCCTTGGGCCTGTCATAAAGATGATACATATGAAGCTCTGTATTGTAAACTGTTGTGTTATAGACAGGTTAATTATCATGAAAGCACTTGATCATGGAGCATGGTGGTTTGGACTGGTTATAGATTTCTGTCCTCTTCCATCACCTGTTCTCCCCATAACTGCTTGGCCCTTTTAATCAGGAGGTAGTTGCAGTGGGGTAGCTGACCCAGGAAGGGTTACATTGCAAAATATAAGTATGTAAGCTCTTTGGATGTGCATAGAGTGGGTGGTGATTACAACTATAAACTAGAACGCAGGACTGTGAGAGTGACAGGCCAAGTGTGTATGGACTCCTGTGAGAGTTTGAGACTGCACACAAATCTGTAGGTCACCAAGAGTTTGGGATTGCACCTGAGACCTGGCTTGCCGCATTCTCCCAGCACCAACACCCATTTTAATTAGCCACCTCCCACAGGAGGCCCTAGGAGGCTTGATGCTTGTTAAGGTCTCTACCTCCACCTGACTGGGGAATCTTAGCAGAGGCTGGCTGGCAGAGCCAATGGGCCAACACTAGAGGGGGTGTCTGGTGCAGGAGGTAGTGCTGTCCCAGGCTGTGGGTTTGAAACTCACTAGTCAGGAAGTGAGGCCGACAGACGGAAGGGCGGGCGGGGCGGGGAGTTCTGGGGCACAGCAGAAGGGGCCTTCTGGGGTTTGGGGGCTGCAGGGCCATGGGCTTCATTGCCAGAGGTTGCTGTTAGCCTGGCAAGACAGGACTGGGTAACATGCACGCCCAAAGGCAGTTGGCTGTAGCTGCAGTGAGAGCAGAAGTCAGACGACATGAGGTAGCCAGGCAGGCTCTAAACCGCCTCAGGAAACTGGCAGAAAAGGTGGGCGACTCGGAACTTCGGGACAGCATCCAGGCCTCACTGAACAGCGTACGAGGTAAGATAAGGGTTAGCTCCCAACTTGGGTGTATAGGGAACCAGCAGGGGCATTAGAAGGGTTTGCTGGGTCATACATCATTTCTCAATCAGCCACTGCCTAGTAGCTTCCAAGATGGAGCTGGGATTCAGGGGAAGAATACATTTGGAAAGGATGGGAAAAAATATGGGAGGTGTCATTCTTTCCCTTCCCCCAACTCTGATTCTTCTCCCTGGGGATCAAAATACAGGTCACTGCTGAGCTGACCTTTTTGGAAATGGAGAAGTGGGTGAGCACAGGGAAGACAGGCTGTGATAGACCCGTGGTAGACTTGGACCCTGCCCGGGGAGTCCGGGGCAGGAAGCAGTCTAGGGCAGAAGGTTCTGGGATTGGATAATGTGTTCATTCCCAGGACCCATGAGGGATCAGTGACCTCTTGTTCTCCAGCTGTAAAGAGAAACACACACAAATACATACACACATTAAAATCACCACACCAATCTCAGGCTTCTAGGCACACACTAACATTCACACAGCATGCTCTGCACTGCTGAAGTGCAGAAGGTCCCCAGGACTCTCATCAGTTCCCTCTGTTCCCCGTGCTCCTGTTCCTGTCTTCCCCCAGCGCACCTTCCGCTCTACCTCCTTAGTGCCATTAGAACAAGTGATGACAATACAGGAAGGAAGTGCTGCCATGGCAACACCATCCACCACATCCTCCTGCCCACCCCAGCCTTCAGTCCTGTGGTGGGGCCCTGGCAGGAACAGCTCATCCAACCACTAGGCGCCAGCACCAAGGAGCTGATGGAACTGGAGGTCTCTCCAGATGAAAGGAGGTTCTCCTTTCATCACCTCCGTGGTGGCAAAGAACTAACAAAAGTGGGCTCTTTCGCTCATGAAAGATGTCTGGGAGAAACGTCCTCCATCATATCCTGGTCTCTTTCAGCCTCTCCATTCTTAGTGGCCTACTTGGGGGTGGCAGATGGGGGCAGTCAAGAAACCATTCTTTCCATCAAGGGTACCTTCTGCCAGGTCTCTCTGATGGTGAAGGCTACCAGAGCATAACTTGCAGAAGGAACAGTTTGGTCCGGGTTCGTAAGGGAACAGTCTGATGATACCCTTGCCATTGCCCTTCTGAGGTTAGTGCTGCCTGTCTTCCACCTTTTGACAAGAATGGCAGCTGACACCTTCCCCACAGTATTCATTGTTGGAAAGGCAGACCCAGGGGGAGTGGCCCCACAGGGACTTCCAGGGAGGAACTCCAAGCCCCACCCCTGCAAAAAAGAAAAGATGGGGGAACAGATGTTTAGGCTGGGTAGAGGAGCTCTGCTTAGTTCTGGAGAAGCAGGGGGTGAAGAGGGATGTAGGCAGACATCTCTGAGAAGACTCCACTCTTCATGAGTGATTCGTTTCACTCTTCCCTGAGAGTCAGGGTGCTGTTCCCTTTGAATATAAAGGAAAACTGAGGCTACCAGTGGAAGGAAGAGAAATTAAGCCAGAATCAAAATTTCCATAACTTTTTCAGAAAGGACTGCTGAAGAGACTTCTGTCTTGGGGAGAGTGTCATCCTGGCGCCGCGGGGGCAGAGGTGGGATGGGGCACCGGGCAAGAGGCTGCTGACCTTGGGACAGGCCCGCGGAGGGGCTGGGTACAGGTCTTGGGGAAAACAAAGGGCATCCAGCGTCATGGTACGCCCCCCACCCTCAACCCCTACCAGGCCCGAGGGAGTGCGGCGCCGGCTCCTGCCTCTAAGAGCCGCCCACGACTGCACTATTATAGTCTCGGCTGCGTCAGGAGGATGGGACGCCAAATTAGGGGAACGCTGAGACTCCCCGAGTCCAGGGGTGCGGGGAGACCTCGCCAGACTCCCGTCCCACTCCTGCTGGGTCTTGGTCTCTGTTCCCCAGTGGCCTAACCCCTTAACCCTTCTTTCCGGGCTTGAGGACAGTGAGCCTTGAACTCCAGGGTCCCTAGAGGGGTGGAAGATACAGAGCAGACGTTTTCCTCTTTAACCTTCTAAACGAGCCCCACCCCGAAAACCTCAGGAGACTGAATAAGAACCCAAAAGAATCTGGCTCCCGCTGTCTCAACTGAGGGGCTCCTTACATTCGGGGGCGCTAAATACCCCACATGTGGGTAACCAGATGTGAGGGTGGGGCCTCCATGACCCCCAAATTCCATGGCACACAACCCCCCCACACACCACCATAAACATCGATCCCTCCTCTCTGCTTATCCCCGCTGTTTCTGAGGCACTCTTGGAACCACGGTTGCTATGGAGACCGTGCTTTTTGGTATGGGGGGTGTCAATCTGTAGATATATTCCTTCTCTTTCTACCTCGAGCGGGAGCCTTTGGTTTACTTTTCAGCCTGGGCCCCTCCGAGCCCTCCCAGATGTGTCTCTGCATGAGGCAGCCCCCTCCTTCCTATTCTGTGAAGTTCCATGTTTGTCCCCATCTCCAGGGAATACTATTCAAGTTCACTTTGGGACAGTTGGGTTCCAAGCGTGTCCCCATCGATGTATTGCGTGAGAGGGGGTGGAGGTGGGCGAGGGGGCCGGTTTATGGGGAAAGGAACACATGCAAGTACCTGGGGGAGACAAGCAAGGTCCTGGGAAAGCGATTTCGGGGTTCGCCACTTTCCAACTTCAGTCTCTCCAGAATTAGAAGTGACCCCGAATTTGCTCCGTTTGCGCGGCGGACTGTTCACCCATAGACGGATTTTTACCCAGGTCCTTAAATGCCACACCCAGCAGTCTCGGTCCCTAACTGCTGCGCTAGGGGAGGGGGCTAGATTGTCTGAGTGGGTGAGTCCAAGTTCCAGGAAATCCAGCCCAGGGTTTGGGAGGGAAATCCAGTCCTGGATTTTGCGCCGCCTTCGCAGACAGCAGAGCTGGTAGAGAGAAGGTGGGGGGATGATGGGGGGGGCTGCCTCCTCCCCAATGTGAGGGGAGCGCCCGGACACAGCGCGCATCCGGACCCAGCCGAGCCCCGGCGAGCCCCCCCCACCCCGCCGACCCTCCGTCCGGATCTCACGCCCCTCCCCTCCCAGACCCTGTACCCGTGGGTTCCCACCCCCTCCGGCTTCCCTCCTTCCTCCCCCGCCGGCGCCTGTATCTTCATCCCCAGCATCCTCCCCTTGCCCCTGCGAATCCCCTGCACGACCAGCCCCATTGGCTTCCCACCCTCCTGAAGACCCCCTCTCCGATCCCTATCCGCGGCCTCCGTCCCTTTAGTCCCCGTTCCCCGCCTCTGCCGCCCCCGCACCGGCTCCCCTTCTCCCCCAGCCTCAGGTCCCCCTGTTCTGCCCCCTTTCCCTCCCTGTCCCCTATTTGCCCCCACTGCCGTCCTCCCCGCCCTCCCCCGCCCATCCCAGCGCCCCCAACCAGGCCGGGGTGCACGGTCCGGCGCGCCTCCCTGGAGCAGCACCAAGGTCCCGGGGCTCCGACGGGGTGGGGGCGCAGGGCGGGGAGCATGGGGAGGGGGCGCCCCGTGTGATGGGAGGGGGGCGCAAGCGGAGGAGGCGGAGGCGGCGGCGACAGCGGAGCCGGGCCGGGGGCTCAGCGGGGTCCGGGGGCTGGGGGCAGCGAGCAGGGCGGCCCCATGGCCGGGCCCCCCTGAGACAGTCCGGGGGACTCCTCTCCCCTCCCCAGCTCGGGGGTCTCGGGGCCCCATGAGCCGGGGCGCGGGCGCGCTTCAGCGCCGGACAACGACCTACCTCATCTCGCTGACCCTGGTCAAGCTTGAGTCGGTGCCTCCGCCGCCGCCTTCCCCGTCTGCGGCCGCAGCAGGCGCCCCTGGGACCAGAGGTGCGGAGACCGGGGATCCTGGCAGCCCCCGAGGCGCGGAGGAGCCGGGCAAGAAGCGGCATGAGCGTCTCTTCCACCGGCAGGATGCGCTGTGGATCAGCACAAGCAGCGCGGGCGCCGGGGGCGCCGAGGGCGCGGAGACCCCCGCCCTGTCCCCGGCTCCCGCCAGTCCGGCCCGCCCCGTCTCCCCGGCTCCCGGCCGCCGCCTTTCCCTCTGGGCCACCCCTCCAGGGCCCCCGCTTTCCGGAGGGCTGAGCCCCGACCCCAAGCCCGGAGTCGCCTCCCGGCGCCCCCTGCTCAGCAGCCCGAGCTGGGGGGGCCCAGAACCTGAAGGCCGGGCGGGAGGCGGTGTCCCTGGCTCGTCCTCCCCGCACCCGGGCACTGGCACCCGGAGGCTTAAGGTGGCGCCTCCTCCACCGGCTCCCAAGCCTTGCAAGACGGTGACCACGAGTGGCGCCAAAGCCGGCGGGGGCAAGGCCTCCGGTAGCCGCCTGTCGTGGCCCGAAAGCGAGGGCAAGCCTAAGGTCAAGGGGTCAAAGAGCAGCGCTGGGACTGGAGCCGCTGCCGCTGTCGCGGCAGGGGGAGCTGCAGCCACGACCTCCGGTGGTGTCGGGGCTGGGCCCGGAGCCCGAGGGAAGCTGTCCCCTCGAAAAGGCAAGAGTAAGACCTTGGACAACAGTGACTTGCACCCGGGACCACCTGCCGGCTCTCCTCCTCCACTAACCATCCCAGCAACCCCGGCTCCAGCCACTATTGTCACCGCCGCCTCCGCGCAGCCAACTGGGCCTGTGCCTCCAATCACTCTGGAGCCCCCAGCTCCGGGGCTGAAACGGGGCCGGGAGGGGAGCCGAGCATCCACTCGGGATCGCAAGATGCTCAAGTTTATCAGCGGCATCTTCACCAAGAGCACAGGGGGGCCTCCTGGTTCCGGGCCCGCTCCTGGACCCCCAGGCCTGTCTTCTGGCAGCGGGTCCAGGGAGCTGCTGGGCACAGAGCTCCGCACCTCCCCTAGTGAGTAGGACCAGAGTCTGAGAACCGGGAGGGGAGGGCCCCTGGAATGCTCGGCTTGGGCTGGGGGAGCCATATGCAGCACTGAACTAGGGAAGCTTCTTTCTTGGGTGGGCAGAGGAACCAGACTGACTTCTCTGCCAAAGCCTGGGGTAAAGAGTAAGAGGTCCTGACGAGGGTGGGTAGCTATTGCGCGACGTGAGAAATGACTTGATTTCAGAGGGACTCAGAAAACCTCAGAGCTTTCTGGGAAAATCATGCCCTTGGTCAGAGTGACTGTAGGAAACTGCTCCCACAGAAGCCCCAGACCCCACTTCCAATCTCAGATGGAATCCCGGAGCATAGGAACAGGACTATGCCTTGCCCAGAGGGACACTGAAGGGGAAGGGGATTAGGAAGCCTCAGTTTCTCCTGAGCACTTGGGGCAGGTGGCATGACAGTGACCTTGCAGGTAGCTTCTCGCCAGGGACAGGTCTTCTTCCCCTGGGCTGAGAGGCGGCTGGTAGGCAGCGACACGGGTCTCTGTTTCTTTCCATGCAGCAAAGGCGGATTGGGCAGTGAGGGAGTGCGTGGGGACTGGATCGAGCTGAATACTTGACTGTGAAGTGATGAGGGGAGGATAGGAAGCCTCACTTCCCCCACTGCCCACCCAGGCCCCAGAGCCTGACTGAGCTCCCCCGGGTGGCTGACCCGGAGTGACTCAAGGGGGCGGAGCTGCTGCAAAGGCAATTCTTACCCCCTGGCGACTTGGGAGGGGGTACGGAGAAGGTAGTGTTTCTTTCAGGCGGAGGGGGTGTCTTGATTTCTTTTTTCCTTTTTTTGGAAGAAGAGAGGCGAAGGACTCATGGTTCGGCTCACACTCCCGGAGGGGAGGCAGGTCCGGGAGCGGGGGCGGCCCCGGGGTTTGGCTCTGGAGCGGGTGGGAGCAGATGGCTCCGGATCCCAGAGTTCCCGCCGCAGCTGCGGCACCCCGGGAACGTCCGGCCGGTGTCAGGCGCGGGGGCTGAACCCGGCGGCGGCGGGCGGAAGGAGCATCCATCCTCCTCCCACTCCCCCTGGCCTGTGGCTTCTCTTCGCCAGGGATTGAAGCCCTTCCCCACAGTTCTTTTGGGGGATGCTTGTGGAGAGGGTTATGGAAGGAGGCATAGAAAATCCAAGCACCATTCCTTGGGCTGTGGAGAGGAGTCAGGCCTTCAGGCCACCGACCTTGAAAAAGGGAAAGCATATCCCTCACCTCCCTTTCTCTCCTGTGAAATAAGCATTGAGGAAGACTCACTCCTGTCTATGTCCCTGCCCCTCCTCCCAGGGTCTCCCCTTGTGATCAGACAGGCCTTTGGGTAGGAGACCCTCTTATGTTCTCCTTCCAGAGAGCAGAACCCACCACTGTAAGAGTCCTGGTCCCCAGGTCTGGGGCAGGGATTTACGTTTGGGGACGTGTTTTAAGGGAGATGCCAGCTGAAGTATTTTCGTCTTGCTGACTCTGTTGCTAAGCAACCACTGAGCGGCAGCAACAGCTGTGGGGAGAGCTGGCTAGGATGGGAGGACTGGGGACTACTCTCAAACCTAGTCTTTCCACACAGCTTCCCAGCCCAGGCAGGGTCCTGAGGGTTAAGGAAAGCTGCGGAAGGGGGAGGGGTGGCTGAGGGTTGGGAGTCCTGGGCCTGGAGTACCCCCTCTTATGGCTCCTTTTCCGTTTCAGAGGCTGTGGCCAATAGCCAGGAATGGACTTTGAGTCGCTCCATTCCTGAACTTCGCCTGGTAGGTAACCCAGTCCCCTTGTCTGCAGAAAGGCTGACCTCCTGCCCACTGCATTCTCAACTCTCTTACCTCTATCTCCTCCTTTCCCTCTCTCTGTGAGAATTGGGAATAGATTTTAGTTCTCCTGAGATTCTACCTTCATAGCACCTTCCTGAGGCTTGGTGCATCCTCACAACTTTTTCTCTAGTCTCCTTTCCCCTGTTTATCCATGGCTTCACCTTATTTCCAACATCTCTCTTATAGTCTTTCATGTTCTTCTGCCTAAAATTGGGTTAAACTTTCCAACCAGTGCCTAGGGCTGTGACATGCCTCCCTACCCCTGTACACACATCTAGTATGCTTTTAAACAGCACAGCACACACACAAATTGTACTGAGTTGCCAGTGTTCTTCAGCTCATGGATCACTTTGAGCTTGGGAGTATTTCTCACCACACTCCTGGCCTGCTCCTCCCAAATGCTCTCTGCTGACCATCATCCAGGCCTCGTAGGCCCTCCTTGGATGGTTTCACACTGCCGGTCTCTTCAAGTTCTCCAGACACAAGCATCCCACCTCCCCTTAATCCCCACAATCTCTGCTCTACAACCTTGTCCTCAGGGTGTACTGGGCGACGCCAGGAGCGGGAAGTCATCGCTCATCCATCGATTCCTGACCGGTTCATACCAGGTGCTGGAGAAGACAGAGAGTGAGTGTTCAGGAGCCATAGTAAACTAAAGATTGGGCTCAGGGACCCAGGTCAGTGACTAGGCAGTGTGACCAATGACCAGGCAGGTATGGAGACCAGAGGGAAGGATGAAGCCACCAGAGCTAAAGTAGGGGAATCATGGCGTAGTCTGGTGACACATGACCTCTGACCTACCATTCCAACCCTTCTGGACAGGTGAGCAGCACAAGAAAGAGATGTTGGTAGATGGACAGACTCATCTGGTGTTGATCCGAGAGGAAGCTGGGGCACCTGATGCCAAGGTGAGGGGTGAGGTGTGGGGTAGGCAGGCTGGCTGGGGTCAGCACTGGCCGGGGGAGAGGACCCTGGTTTCCCAGGTCTAACGGGGAATGTCATTCACTTGTTTGACTCTATTTGCTCCCTCACCCCCCGCAAGTTCTCAGGCTGGGCAGATGCTGTCATCTTGGTCTTCAGCCTGGAGGATGAGAATAGTTTCCAGGCTGTGAGCCGTCTCCACGGGCAGCTGAGCTCCCTTCGGGGGGAGGGACGAGGAGGCCTGGCGCTGGCACTGGTGGGGACACAAGGTAAGGAGGGGCTGGGAAGGCACTACTGGTAGTTGCTGGGGTGTTGCCCAACACACAAGAGAACTTGGTAAGGTGTGGAAATGGTCACGTGGATTCCAGTTATCTTCTAGAGAAAGCCTGGTCTCCAGATAAGAGAGCCATTAAACCAACACAAACTTCCCAAGAGCAGACTCTCCAGGGGGTAGGGGACAGCTAGAGTCGCAGTCTGCTGTCTTTGAGGTGTCACCTACCTTGTGTTCTTATGCTGCCATTTCCTGATGCCACCACCATGGGGAACAAAATCTCAGGCCCTAGTGCCCGTAGAAAGCCTTTTCCATAGCTCTCTTTCTGTGTTGGGCTGACACCTTTTAAACAAACTATTTAAAACAAAGAGAATATATGAAAGAAATGATGGAGAAAACAGAGGGCAGACAACACTTCAGTTCTCAAAGAAGTCATTCAGAGGTGCCCAGACTCTCCACCAGGGCCAGGGAAAGCTCTGTCCACGACCCACCCATGTCGAGCTGGTAGGGTTTTCTGTCTGGGTGCCTATCCAGCAGGTGCCTGCTTCCACCTGTCGCTCGCCTCCAGGTTTCCCGCAGCAGATTGAGCAGTCCACCTGTTACCCATGGACAGTCATCCTTTTCCTAGTTCACATGCCACTCAGTTCTGGGTTCACTGGGCTTGCAGGGCAGGGAGATTGTCACTTGTGAGTCTCAGCCGTTTTAGAATGGCTCCCTTGTCAGGGAGCTCCACTCAACTCTGGAGCATTTTTTTTGAAGACACACAGCCTACTGGTAATGCAGTTGGGCACGTGAACCAGGCCCAGCACTCGCAAAAGGCTTACATACTCCATTCCACCTGGTCTCAGGAGAGACGTTCCCTCAGATTCTGTCCCTAGAGGGCCCAGCCTGGGACTGAAGCCCAAGGGAAAGGAAGCAGGGAAAGGGGGAAGAGGTGCTAGTCCTGCTTCTTTCCTGCCCCTCAGACAGGATCAGTGCTTCCTCCCCTCGGGTGGTGGGCGATGCCCGTGCTAGAGCCCTGTGCGCAGACATGAAGCGCTGCAGCTACTACGAGACTTGTGCGACCTACGGGCTCAATGTGGACCGGGTCTTCCAGGAGGGTGAGTGTGGTGGTCCCAGCACGCGTGGGGAACAGAGAGCTGACGGCCTAGGATGTTCTTAGAAGTTGCACATCCAGGCCTCTCTCTGAGTGATAGGTCATCTGCCTGTGTGGGAGGGAGGAGGGATCAAGGAGGTGACAGAAGTTTTGCTTAGTAGCCACAAGGTCTTTCTGGGCTGGAGGAGGTGGCAAGGTTCCATGTGGCATGAAGGCCACAGTGACAAGAAAGTACAGGCCTGCGTTATCTCTTGGGGATTTCTCACAGCTGGGCGCTGAAGGGTGTTCTTGGGTGTCCTCCCTGCTCACTCCCCTTTCCCCTCCCCTCTTCAGTGGCCCAGAAGGTGGTGACCTTGCGTAAACAGCAACAGCTTCTGGCTGCCTGCAAGTCCCTGCCCAGCTCCCCGAGCCACTCAGCTGCTTCCACCCCTGTAGCTGGGCAGGTGAGTTGGTGTTTCAGGGTCCACAGAGGGACTAGTAAGAGTCAGAGAGGGACTGCTCATCCAAGGACAAGTACGGAGTACCCAAGGAGGTTGTGGGGGGGGGGCAGGTGGAAATGGTAGTGACACCATTTATAGAAAGTGCTTTGGACTGGAAAGTGCCAAAGTTTCAAACACGGTTTGCAATGTCCTTGAGCAAGTCACTTAACCCTCCCAAGGCGGTCAGGAAAATTATGTGGCATAAAAACTTGTGAAGCCAACTTTGTAAAATCTGTAGCACTGGGACAATGCTAGTGAGTTTTCTTACTAATGCTGATACAAATAAACATGGTGATGACATAAAGCATATTTCGCAGATTCCTCATAAATGGGTGTAACTCAGCTTGGTGGGGTGGGAGCATCTCAGCTGTTTTGATTTCTCCAGGCTAGCAACGGGGGCCACACTAGCGACTACTCTTCCTCCCTCCCGTCGTCACCCAACGTCGGCCACAGAGAGCTGCGAGCTGAGGCAGCATCAGTGGCTGGGCTGAGCACCCCAGGGTCTCTGCACAGGGCAGCCAAGCGAAGGACCAGCCTTTTTGCGGTATTGGCTGTACTGACCCCCAACCCCTGTCCCGTTACCTGCCCGTCTTCTGTGGTCCCTAGACCCCTCTGTTGGGCCTTTCTTCATCTGTCTTCCCCATACCTCCATCAGTGTGTCCCTCCATTCATCCTCTAACTGATGCCAATAACCATTCCAGAATCGGCGGGGCAGTGACTCTGAGAAGCGGAGCTTGGACAGTCGGGGAGAGACAACAGGGAGTGGGCGAGCCATCCCCATTAAACAGGTCGGCCGGTGGTCCAGGAGCTGAGGGCAGGCCGGGGGTAGCTGGTCTTAAGCAGCTTTTCATTCATGTCTTTTTTCCATACCACAGAGCTTCCTACTAAAGCGAAGTGGCAACTCCTTGAACAAAGAGTGGAAGAAGAAATATGTAACCCTGTCCAGTAACGGCTTCCTCCTTTACCACCCCAGCATTAACGTGAGTGGCAGGCATGGGCTGGGCCGAGCTGGCTGGTCTTAGACGCCCTTCCAGCTCTGCGAGTCTGTGCCTCTGACAAACACTAACATCATTTCTGGGAAGCTCGTCCCATTCTCTTAAGTTTAGCAAGCATGTTAAAGGTTAGGCACCTCTGATGTGACCATGTTGGGGATGAAAAGGTACCTATATCTCCCCAGGAACTTTCAGTCTAGTGGGAGAGGATGGAAAGGACCTCTACCTGGCCTGCAATTCAGGGAATCCCCTAGAAGCTCATCCCCACCCAGTCAGTTCCCAGAGCCCCCTCTCCAGTCCCTCTCTATTCCCTACTGTTGGTTGCTTCCCAGCACCACCAAGGACCCCACCCTTCCCTACACCCTAACCCCTGCGCCCCTCCAGGACTACATCCACAGCACCCATGGCAAGGAGATGGACTTGCTGCGAACAACGGTCAAAGTCCCTGGCAAGCGGCCCCCAAGGGCCATCTCTGCTTTTGGCCCCTCAGCCAGCATCAACGGGCTGGTCAAGGACATGAGCACTGTCCAGATGGGTGAAGGCCCTGGTGAGTGGGGCTCATGACAAAGGTGCAGGAGAGGGGCCGGGGCCAGGGGGAGAGGAGGCTTGGTAGGGAAGTGGGGGCGGGAACTGGGTAAGTGAGAAAGTAGGTGATAAAGAAGTACCACCAAGGCATGGACCCAGAGATTGAGTGGCTCACTGAGGTGTGTGTCTTTCACTGCTTCCAACAGAAGCCACTACTCCCACCCCAAGTCCCAGCCCCAGCCCCGGTTCCCTGCAGCCACCGCCAGACCAGACATCCAAGCACCTGCTGAAGCCAGACCGGAATTTGGCCCGAGCCCTCAGCACTGGTCAGTGAGGACCCGTCCTCCATCCATTGTCTTTCAAAGCCAAGTGGGATGCGGGTGGGAGTGAAACTGGAGTGGAAGCACAGAGGCTGGGACCCAGCGCGTGAGTGGGCATGTCGGACATCTACTGGGTGCCAGGTGCCAAGCCCAGCATTGCCGTGTTTACCATAATGTTTAAAACAAGTCGGTTCCAGAACTAAACTGCCTGAACTTGAATCCTGGCTTTCTACTCGGGCGAGTTACTTGACATTTCCATGCCTCGGTTTCCTTGCTCATAAAATGGAGATAACAGTTTCTACCTGAGAGGGTTGCTTTAAGGCTTAAACAAACTGAGAACATTGTCCAGCTCACAGTTAGCATTCAGTGTTTGGAGAGTTTGGAAATATATATATATATATTTCTTTATTTATTTAAAATAGCAAGTAACATTGTAACAAGTAATCCTCATACCAACCTTGTCGGGTCAAGATTATTATCCCCATTTTTGGGATGAAGGAACTGAGGCTCAGAAGATTAAGTGACTTGCTCAAGGTCTCAAGGCCAGTAAGGGGCAGAGCCAAGACCTGAATACAGGTCTGACTCTAAGCCACTCATCCGCCCACCTTCTCAGGAGTAATCCAGGGGGACCTCCCGGAGAGGGCCAACTAAGAAGGGCACTAAAATGCCAAAGCTAGTTCAGGGGAGGAGACAGGCTATGTGAAATCAGGAAATCTGTGGAGGGGGCGGCTGAGGCAGCTGTGTCCCCCTTCCTAAGACTGCACGCCGTCCGGAGACCTGAGCCCCCTGAGCCGGGAACCTCCCCCTTCTCCCATGGTGAAGAAGCAGAGGAGGAAAAAACTGACAACACCGTCCAAGACTGAAGGCTCGGCTGGGCAGGCTGAAGGTGAGGCCCTGGTGGGCAGTTGTACCCCCACTCTGGACCTGCACCCCCAAATCCAGATCCCTCCAGGAGAAGGAAAAGTGCCTGAGCTGAGTGCTTGACTATCATTACCACTTTGCACATAATTTAGTGAAAAAATGGACGGACACCCTCAGCCCTTGGCCTTCCTGCCATTGCCCAGTCAATGCCTTTCACCCCAGCATTCCCCCACCCCCGTGTTCAATGACCTCCGTAAGTCTGTAGCTCCTGCTCACTCTCCTAATGACCCTCTAGTGTCTGTTCCTGCCCTCAGCTCTGCCTACCACCCCAGCTCCTGCACCTAGAAGCCCCCGTGGTCCCCCAGGGACTCAGCCCCTGACCTCAGTGTCCCCCATTGACTCCTCAGCTCCTGGACCCTGTGGCCACTCAGCCCCTGTTCCCAGTAACTTCCTATGATCGCCAAGCTCCCCTGGCAGCTCTTGACCACAGTGATACCCATACCTGAACCCAGTGAAGTCCCCAGACCCTCAAGACTTCTGAACTGCAGGCCCCTCATCCCAGGCCTGTGACCCACCCCCTGGACCCTTTCCCCATGTTTACTCAGACCCTGACCCTCCCTTCCCTCCCCAGAGACCCAGCTCCTCACTGGCCATGATAACTGGTCCCCATTGCCCCTGCTCTCTGCTGGGTGCTCAGACCCAGGTTCCAGATCTGCCTGCTCTCATGGCTCTTGGCTTCCGCTCTACTCTGCTCCGGGGCCACTGACTTTAGTTCTGCTTTCTCTCCCCATCTGTCTGTCCTGCTTTGTCTCTGGCACTCTGTCACTCTCTCTCCATCTCTCTATCTGCCTCTTTTTCTCCTTCTTTCTTGGTCTCTTTCTCCGTTCTGCTCTCTTCTATCTCTATCTCCTTCGCTTCGGGAAACCAGCCAAGCGCAAAATGTGGAAACTAAAATCCTTTGGTAGTTTAAGAAATATTTATAAAGCAGGTAACAAGCGGGGAGCTGGGAGGGGCGCTCAGCTGGGGTGCAGAGGGATGGGGGTGCCCCTGCCTTCCCCTGCATGTGCTCGGGCTTCCTGCTCTCCCCCACCCTCTGCTTCCCCAGCCCCTCCGCTCCACTCCCAGGGGCTTGGGATGGACATCAGGGAGGAGGGTTTGGGGAAGGCAGTTCCAGTTTGAACTCTATCCCTTACGACCCCATCCCATCCCCCCTACCCAGAGGAAAACTTCGAGTTCTTGATCGTGTCCAGCACTGGTCAGACGTGGCACTTTGAGGCAGCCAGTTTTGAGGAGCGGGATGCCTGGGTCCAGGCAATCGAAAGTCAGATACTAGCCAGTTTGCAATGCTGTGAGAGCAGCAAGGTCAAGGTAATGGGGGCGATAGGGGTTCGGGGGTGTTGGGAAGCAGAGGTGTGTCTGAGGGGTCCCGAGAAGGGCTCCCAGGGAGAGTCAGTAATAACCCCGGCTCTTTCTGCAGCTACGCACAGACAGCCAAAGCGAAGCCGTGGCTATCCAGGCGATCCGGAACGCCAAGGGGAACTCTATCTGCGTGGACTGCGGGGCCCCCAGTGAGCGCAAGGGGGCAGTAGAGGGGCCGGGGAGGGAGTGTGGTTCGCTGGAGTTGGTGAATTCCGGGGTGCCCCTTCTTGCCCTGCGGGGAGCCGACCTCTCACTCCTTCCCCAGACCCCACGTGGGCCAGCTTGAACTTGGGCGCACTCATCTGCATCGAGTGTTCTGGCATTCACCGGAACCTGGGAACGCACCTGTCCCGCGTCCGGTCCCTGGACTTGGACGACTGGCCGCGGGAGCTGACCCTGGTGCTGACGGCCATTGGCAACGATATGGCCAACCGTGTGTGGGAGAGCGACACGCGGGGCCGAGCCAAACCCACACGGGACTCTTCGCGGTATGTGTGAGGGAACAGTTTGGTGTGGGGGAAGGGCTCCCGAGAGGGTCTCCTGGGTTGAGGTCCTTCGTGGGGGTCCCGAGAGCCCTTCCCATTGATCCCTGGTCTTGCAGGGAGGAGCGTGAGTCATGGATTCGCGCCAAGTACGAGCAGCTGCTGTTCCTGGCGCCGCTGGGCACTCCGGAGGAGCCGCTGGGCCGCCAACTGTGGGCTGCGGTGCAGGCCCAGGACGTGGCCGCTGTTCTCCTGCTTCTGGCCCATGCGCGACACGGCCCGCTCGATACCAGTGTAGAGGACTCGCAGCTTCGTTCTCCACTTCACCTGGCAGCCGAGCTCGCCCACGTCGTCATCACGCAGCTGCTGTTGTGGGTACGTGAGAGGGGAGTGGGTAAAGGGGTTTTTGAGGACTCTATTTCAGAAACAGCCAGGCAGGGGGAGCCTGGTATTCTCAAAGGGACCCTGGAAATCCCAGGGAGTGGCATGCACGTTTTTCCCGGGGGGCTGCGCAGTAACGCGGCCGCTTCCACCCTACAGTACGGAGCCGACGTGGCCGCGCGGGACTTGCAGGGCCGCACCGCGCTGTTTTACGCCCGCCAGGCTGGAAGCCAGCTGTGCGCCGACATCCTGCTCCAGCACGGCTGCCCGGGAGAGGGCGGCAGCACAGCCACCACCCCCAGCGCGGCCACCACTCCCAGCATTACCGCCACGCCCAGCCCCCGCCGCCGGAGCAGCGCTGCCAGTATGGGTCGCGCCGACGCCCCAGTCGCGCTGGTATAGTTGCGCAGCGGGAGAGACACCCCCACTCCACGGGCCGGGCACGACCGCACCAGGTGGACTGCTGGACAGATGCACCCACTCACCTCCAATCCGCACCCCACCCCGTGAGAGCACTTCTTCCCCCACGAGGGCACAGCCCCCACGCCTCCCAGGAGACACAAACTCACCTCCCTCTCCCCAACAAGGCATGGAGACCCCAGCTCAATACACCCCTCGCCACTGTTTTCACACTGGGATTGCTCTGGGTCTAGCCACTTGGTGTTTCAAGAAGGGGACCTCGCGCTTATCTGCTCCTGGGTCAACTCTGCCCACTAGCGCCCCCTAAGGGCGTGGCAGGGGAGATCCAGTCCTGCCTGTGCTTGACAATCGCTCGGCAGGAGCACCTACCCAGGCTGGCTCCTGGGGGCGACGCCAAGCCAGAGGGAGGGCTTAACACGTGGGCGGGCTAGCCCCCGGGACTTGGGGCCAATAAGGGGACCCCACCCTTCCATGCTAATCTCACTGCCCAATGAAGGGGGAAGGGCAGCGAGGGGCAGGACCCCTGCTGCCCAAGAGGGGTAGGGGGGTCCCCAACCCTTTCTGTGAAAGGGACCATGAGGAGTGGATATCAGGACATCCCCCCAAACCCACCCATGGATGGAAGCTAAAGGGCTGGGGGAGCCAAGAGCCTGGGTCCCTCCTCACTACTATCTTAGGAGGGAGAAGGGATGGAGTAGGAGCCAACGAAGGGGACTAGGGAGGGGCCTTGTAATTTATTGCTTTGTTCCCCAACAATGGGGCAGGGGTGGGCAGGGTCTTGGGGAGGGTGTTTCAGGGTAGGGGAAGCCAAGGGTGGGAAGAGGGTGGGGTGGGGTGGGGGTGCTCTTGGGTTGTGTCTGTGACTGTGACTGCGTAACTGTGACTGTGCAGCGCCCGTGGTGATCTGGGGTAGGGGGCACCCCTACAATGGGACCCCTCCCCCACTAGTTTTCCTATCCAGCCCCTCCTTCCCACTGGAGAAGCTCCAGACCCATCCCTCAACCCGGTATCCCTCCCAGCCAGAGTAAGAGGATGGGAGGCGGCTGGGAGGGTTTCCAGGCCCCCTGCTCCACCTCCAGAAAGGGGGTGGTGGAGTGGGCTCACCTGGCCCAGCCCTGCCTCCCCCAATCAACCCACCCTTTGGGTCGTCTGTGTCAGTGGTTTCCGGTCTTTTTTTTTTTTTTTCTGGCTAAAATATTTTGTAAAGGACCAGGTAATTGGAGAGGGGAGGGGGCAGGGGGGAATGTCCCCATCTCCTCCAAGACAGGTGGTGTGAATCTTCTTTAACAGCAATTAAAGAGGAAGTGATTTTGTCTAGGGGGTGAGTTGCTGATCTGTTTTTGAAGAGGTGGGTCAGGGAATGGCCTCAGTCAAGGTGGGGAACTGGAAGTGGGAAAGGGCCACCACCAGAGTGTATGTCCTGCTGTGGCCGGTGGCAGGGTATTCAGGGTGGCCAAGGGCACTGAGATGGTAGGTCAGATACTCCACTGTGTACAGCGGCTCTGGGTGCATGTGGTAGGAGACAGGCAGACAGTAATGGTGGGGCTCCAAGGAGCAGAGAAGTCATGGACTCCCAAGATGACCCCGGTCCTGGGGAGGAGTTAGAGTGTGACGTTTAGAGGAGAGGATGGGGAGAGGGGCTGCTTGGAGAAGTGAGAAGATGGGATGGTTTGGGTTAAGAGCAGGAACTTTGGAGTCAGATCTGATTTTGAGCAGGCCCTCCACTTCATAGCCGTGTTGCCTTGGGCAGGTTATGTGGTATCTGTTGGGCGCCTGGAAAAGGGCTCCAGGGCCAGCCCCTGGAAGACTGCTCCAGGTTAGCCTGCTCACCTTGGGCCCCTGATCTGGTACCAGTGGTAGAGCTTATTACAATAGGGGTCCTTTTCTTGGCCAAGGAGGAAGAAGTGTAAGATCTCCTGGCCTCAGAGGTCCTTGATGACCATGAACTCCATGCCCAGCCAATGCAGATATTGGCCCACTTCCATGTCATCCACAGGGCCACTGAGGCAACAGCATCCTGTGGCCAGTGCTGCCTCCAACAGCTGCAGCACCTCCTGCTTTGGCCATAGCCAGTTCTGCTGTTCATTCCTCAGGTGCAGCCAAAAGCGTTTGCCCTGGGAGAGGACTGGGTGGGGCGGTGCTGGGTGGTGGCCAGTGCACAATGGACACACAGCCACCCACGTGTTGTCATCCACCTTGAGGAGCCAGTCAATGGCCCGTTGTATTCAGTAGAGTGGGTGCCAGTCCTCAGCCCCCCGATGGACATTCAGCTGCAGGTGAGCCACCAAACTAACTAGGTGTGGTTGCAGCAATGGTCTCAGTCACATGGAGGCCCTGGTTCTGCAGGATCCCAGGCTGGGGCACCAACCAGCAGAGCAGCCTGACCGAAGAAAAGGTAGACTCAGGGGTGCAGTGCAGCAACAGATGCAGATGTAGGTGTGTGGTCTGGGAAGGCGAAGGGAGAAGAGGGGCAGTGGCAAAGAAGACTTAACTAGACCTGGCCATTCCCCCTTGCAGCTCAGAGACCCTGGATTCCCCCACTTCACCTCCTTTCCTTCTTGATAGCCAAAGCTTATTCTCTTCCAAAGAAGACTGAGAGAGAGTATGGGGAGGAGAGAGTGATCCTGGAGAGAATGGAATTAACACAGGGAGCCACAGGCCAGGGGGAAAGTCCACAGGCCAGTGAAAGGCAGGGTATCAGCAACCCCCATAGCCAACCCCAACAATGAGTAGTCCACAGGATTCTCTTTTTCATGGGCTGCATCTTTGGCCTGGTTGGAGGTATAAAACACGGTAGTGGATGGGTAGCAAAACATCAAGCTCTCCAGGTAGTGGCAGGATAGGGCTCTAGGAGGGAAGGCCTAAGGAGAGCCACTGCCTTCCCAGCTAGCCTTGGGTGTCCTTACCTAGATTCCCGCTATTATCTACCCTCCCCCTCCCCACTCCACCTGGCTGCCATCTGCCACACACCCTGCTCCCCTCCTTTTGTTTGCCTTAGCACATCTGGGGCAGGCCACCCTCCTCCATGGGATTTTCACCAAAAGCCAAAGGAAAGTAAAAAGGAATTTATTGTTAGAAGTGCTGCACACATGACTAAATCTGGTGAGGATCCCAGAACTCTGTTTTCTGATGAGACTCCATCCGCTCACAGACACCCCTCCTCTTCCAGCTTCTCCCTCCCCTCCCATTCTGTAAGATTCGATTGTAACTTCTGATCTACTTTTGGGGTTCCGTCTGAGCTTCTTGCCTCCAAGTACCACCTAAGTCTCCTCAGAGCGTCTCTGCACTTCCTGCGGGCCAGGCACTGGGCTAACAGCACAGAACATATTATCTCACCTGATTCTCCAGCCACCCTATGAGGCCAGCATAATTACCCATAATTTACCCAGGAGGAAACAGCACTTGAAAAATTAAATATCTTGTTCAAGGCTCCACTGATTGTAAGAGGGGTGAGGATTTGAACCCAGAATTCTGACTACAGCTGCCCGTGAAGCCATGTCTCAGCTCTTGCACAGGTGAAGCATCCCCCTCTTCAAAATATATAAGTGGATCTGGGTAAGCAGGGTTTTATACATCTACCCATTACACTTCTAAATAAAACAACTTAAGCATCACATGCACAAAAAGTACATAGTCGGCAAGAGGATCAGTCCCACACAATCCCCTTCGATGACAATGAATCTCACTGTCCACCACTGCAGACCTGCGGGTGCCATGCCCTCTAGCTGTTTTCTTACCTTGTGAGTCATGGAGAGTCTTCAGCAGGAAGGCTATCACTCAGAGATAGGGAGAAAGATGAGAAAGGAGGGACTGGGGGAATCCACATCTGAACTTTGCAATGAAGAAGAGATGGAGACACCTCCCCAGGGCCACTTGCCCTTGGCGTACTAGGAAGCTAGGGTGTGTGGGCAGCAGCCCTCTCTCTGGGCACTGCCAAAGGCAGAAGCCTTTTCTGGGAGATGTTGAGTGGTGTGGCCAGGTGGGGATGGGGTGTGGCTGGCAAATGGGACCTGTGGCATGCTGCAGGGAGAGAGCTCAGTGGAAGGGGGTGGCCATGGTGAGCTAACGTGGTGTGCATTTTGGCTTTCAGGATAGAAATGGAGAGAAGAGAAGGAACAGAAATGGACAGATTGAGGAAAAGGAGGGATGACAGGCCTGTAGGTGTTTCGGTCATTGCCAGGACGGGGGCTGGCTTGCTTATCTGCCCTGGTCTCGTCCTGAAACCCAGGTTCCCACTGGTACCAGCCGGGAGGAGTGGAGCGCAGCACAGGATGAGACCATGCGTTCCACCCTGAAGACAGCACCAAACCTCCTCCCTGCTTGAGCCCCCACCCTAACCCCCACCCTAACCCTCCTCAAAAGAAAAAAAAGATTGATGGAGTGATGGTCCAGTTCTTTATTTAGAAACCTGATTGTTCAAGAACATGAATGGCGGGTCTGTGCCCCGCCCTTTTCACTGGATTGTTTCAGAGGTGGTGGGCAACTTCCTCCATTCCATCAGCAACTGAGGAAGGTGCCTCAACTCAGAAGCAGACTGTGGGGAACAGTGTGGCAAGGGAAAGGAGCAGGAAATCCTGAGCTAATCCAAGGGCAGGCGGGGGTCGGGGGCGGGGGGCGGTAGGTGACTCCCAACAGCAGCAGGGGCAGGGGCCTGTCTCCTGGGGCCTGCTACACAGCACACCCTTCTTGTTCCCCTGCTCTACCCAGCTCCAAAGATCTCTAGGTAGGGAGGGAACAAGTTAGGGGACATGATAGGGAGCGGCTGTGGGGAGAAGCCTGGGAGGACAAAACTCACAGGCCTTGGGTGGTCTCGCAGCAGTAGCAGCAGCACTACCCCACAGCCCCTCCACACCCTTGGCTGGGGCCCCAAAAGTCCACAGCTCACCCTACTCCCAAGTTTTGCCTTCAGGGTCCCAGGGGGTGGGAGACGGATGGGGAGGCAATGAGGCCAGTCTAGGAAGACTCTGGACTCCTTGCAAACTGATGACAGTAGCGGGCTCAGAAGTCAAACTCATCCAGGTCTCCTGTGCCCTCCCCGCCTCCAGAGCCCCACACCCGGCGGTAATTGCTCTCCAGCTCTTTTTGTCGCTGCCGCTCCTTCTGTGCCTCCTCAGCTCCCTGTACCTGGTGAGGGGTGCATGGGGTGAGCTGCAGTGCTGGCTGGTGAGCCCAGGGGAGCACTGAGTGCTGGAGGATCCAGGAGCTAGCCGCATGGAAAAGGAAGGCATGGGGCACACACACTTCATTCAGGGCTCTCGCCAGGGTGCAAACACTCAGCAGCCAGGACCACCAGGCTCTCTTACAGATGAGGAAACCGAAGCCCAGAACCTGGCAAGGCTGGGATGTGCCAGTGTCACCCACCCAACCATGCTCTCAACAACACAGCGCCCTGGAGGGGGGCAGGCTGGAGGTCCCAGACTTGGGGGTGGGAGCCTCTCACCAAGATATTGAAGAAAATCTCCTTAAGGTTTTTCGTGTCCTCATCAGTCAGCCACCGTGCATCCTCCTCGGTCCCTTCAGCCCCCGGTCGGACAATTTTGATCTCGATTTTCCCTGGAAAGATGCGAGATAGGCAGTGAGAAGAGGCAGGGGGAGCTTCGGTGCAGGTCTTCTGCCCCGCCCAGGTCCCCAGCCGAGGTTTCCAGTCCTCCGTGACCCAGCCCCTCCGCTTCCAGCAGCAAGCCCTTCCAACAGCTCTGAATCCAGCCCCGCCCTCCAGGGCCCACCTTCGGCTGTGAGTCCCTCCCTCTCCAGCAGCTCTTTCACCAGCCCCTCGATTTGTTTCAGCTGCGGGTTTTCCCGTTTCATCTCGAGGACTGTCAGATCCTGATTGGGGCCTCCGTGACGGAGCTTGGTGACCCGGACCCGGACTCTGTGCTCAGGATCCTCCTCTTAGAGGGGGAGACACACAGGGAGACACAAAGCAGAGCAGTGACTCCAGGGTTAGGGGCTGTGGTGGTCACTTCTCCCTAAGCCATCAATTGGCTTTGGCAGTTATTCCACCTCAAACGCGTACCTGAGTCAGAGCCCCAAATAAGTTAGTTCCCCCTACCCCATTCCAGCCTATAAAGTTCCCTCCACCAACTGCAGCCTCCCTTCTCCCCTCTGGACCCAGTAATTCTGCCTATCACCTCCAGGAAAACAACTGTTTCCTGAAACAAAAATCAGGCCGCCTGGGCCTACAAAGAAGTTTTGTATTAAGAAGCAGGGGCACGCTCTCCCTCTCCCGGCTCGCCCAATCCTTTCCCTCCCCATCTTCTCCCCTCCCCGCAGGCAGCGTTACTTTTATCTTTCTCTCTCCTAACCTCCAAGGGCCCCTTTTTTGCTTCTGTAACTTGTTTCCTGAGCCCAGGCAGCCCAGCTGGCGCCCTTCTACCGCCTCTGTAACTTTCTAAATAAACTTATTCTTATAATTCGAAAAAAAAAAAAAAAAAAAAGCAGGTAGGAAAGCTGTGGTTTGGCACTCCCCATGTTGGTGCTCAAAAGACACGTCCATGTTTACAGAGAAAGTAGGTTGGAGGGTCTGATGTATGAACTTCCCACTCGGAATTCTCTGACCTCCACACGCACAGAACCCCATGGAAGGGACACAGGGGGTGGGGGGGTGGAAGAAAGTATGACTTCCAGTCTGTCCAGGCAATGGACTTCTGAGCAGCTGGCGGCCTGTTCACACTTTGCCAGCTGGGGCTGCTCTCGCAGATGTGCGGTCTGCAGTGCGCAGGCTCGCAGTCACTCAGTTAAGATCCACTGATCGCCCACTGTGTGCCAGTCAAAGTACTAAGCACCAGGCACACAGGAGCCAGTCCGAAAACAAGGCAGATGTGCTCCAGAAGCCGCTTCCCAAAGGATGAGCAGGAAGTAACTGGGCAAAGGGATGGAGGTGGTGAGAAGGCGAGAGTGAGAGCAGTGCTCCAGAGAGAGGGAAGCAAGCAAGCACCCTCAGAGGGGAAAGAACATGTCGCCCTCCTGTGCACACACGAGCTGAGTGGCAAAGACACGGAATCCGGCTTCCCAGGTGACAGCTCTCACCTGCTGGTCTGAGGGAGGGGGGCGGCTTTCTGGGGACAACCCTTCTTCTCCTGTGCTTCTTCACCAGCTCCGGACTCTGCTTTTCCTCCAGTCTTTTGATGAGTTTGTTGAGAGTGGATGTCAGGGCCAGCATAGCTCGATCACGCTCTGACTCCTTCTTCAGCCCATCTGGGTCCAGCTCCTTCTCTGTCTGGAATGCCCAAGGTGGGAGTAGAAAGTCAAGAAGCAATGAAGCTCAGTGGTCCATGCTCTACAGGAGAGTCATGTCTAAGGCTCATTCTTCTCCGATTCCCCTTTCCCCACTGTCCCCCCTTTTAATTAAACAAACAACTACCATTTTGGAGAGCCCTGTCCCAGGGCCCATGCTGTGCTAGGTGCTCAGCTTTGTTCTCTTTCAGCCCCTCGGCTTGTCTTGCCCATGGGAGCAGACACCTCAGAAGCAACTGGAGGGAAGAGCTGTGCTCACCTCCTGGATGATGTTCTCCAGCTCTCGCTCCATGCCAGCCTTCACCTCTGAACGGAGCCGCTCCCGGTCTGATGGGAGCAGTATCCCTTCCAACTCCTTCTCAAATTCTCCCAGTAACTGCCTTTCATCCTCATCTTCATCTTCATCCTCATCATCCTCTTCTTCTTCCACCTCATGCTGATGTTCTGTGTCACCCTTTGCCTTCACCTCTGGTTCGCTTTGAGGGGCTTCTGCAGCACCATCTGCAGGCTGCTCTTGGCCTGCATTGGGCTTCCCCTGGGTGGGTGGGGATCCAAAGAAAAAGGGAGATGGTTGGGGTTTCAGTAGAGGCACATGGTGGGGGGCGGACAAAGGCAGAGTGGCTGGGGTGTGACGGGGGCGGGGGACCAAAGAAGAGTAAAGGCAGGCAGGCAGCTCCATGGGGCCCAGCTCAGGCCCAGGTCAGGGTGATTCCCCAAAGGCTTGCAGCAGGCAGGTAGGTTCTACCCCTCCACTGAGCAGGGCTCATACCTTTTTCGTTCCACCTTTCAGCTCCTCTATCAATCGAATCAGGTCTGCAGGACTCCGAATGACTTTGACCTGCACATTGCTCTGAAAATCTGAGATGGAAAAACAGGAATGAGCCCACTGTGTCCTAAATTCTACTTTGACTCTCTGAGGAGAGGAGTTGAGGAGACCAAGGAAGGATACAGTCCTTGTCCCCAGGAGCTATCTTCTGGTCAGAGAGGTGGGGCCACCAGAGCCCTCCAGAAAGCACTGGGCTGAGGTGGACTCAAGTGAGAGAGAGAAGGGTGCTTATAAGCTGCTAAGGCCCCTGCTCTTGGACGCACTCCTGAGGCCCTTCTGGCAATCACCCCAGATTGTAGGGCTCCAGAAGAGATGCTGGGGCCAGGTGTTCCTCTCCCCTGGATCCTGTTCTCCACTTATTGTCTACTCAGTTACAGACATTCCGCTGTGAACTACAGATTCATCCTCATTTAATCTCACAGCAATCCTCTAACACAGGGGGGATTGCCCACATGTTATGGGTGAGGACATGAGGACACTGAGTTTGTTAAGTGAAATCATCCAAGACTACAAAGTCAGCAAGTAGAGGAACCACTGTGTCTGCTGCCTCCGTTGAAGAGAACTGTTTACAAAGAGTACTAACTCCTATAAAAACGAATTCCCTGCTGGCCTGTCCGCCCAGCTTTCCTCCTAGTGTTTATCTCTACCCCCACCCCGACCCATCCAAAAATACCTTCAAGCAAGAAAGGAAACATGGAGGGTTCACTCACCATCGGGAGAGCCTGGAGTTTGATCTGCTGGCTCGAGGTTTGGTTCCTGCTCCTGATGAGAAGAAGGCAGAGTCAAGCACGCAAGCTTGTTTATGCCGACCTTGTTCTTAAGGCACTGGTGCTGGGTACGTCCTCGCATCCTGAGACAGATGCGGGCCATCTCACAATGACCTCAGCTTGAGGCCTCCATCCCAACGTCCAGGTCAGCCTCATCAGAGAAGTAGCTAGGAGGCTGCTCTCACCTCAGCCTGTGCCTCTTCCCTTCCTTGGACCTGGTCCTCTGGCTCATGAATCATCTTCCAGAAATCTGACTCCTTATTGTCGTCCTCGGTTGGGCTTGCAGCTGGAATGCAGAGAACGGGAGGAATCAGAAAGGAGGGGAGCAATGGAAGGGGGCAAATAGAGTGAGGACATTTCCCTCCTCTATTACCAAGGCAAAGGGCCCATAGTACTTTCTTGGTTTTATTTTATGATTTTTTAAAGAGTTTATTTACTTATTACTAGAGAGAGGAGAAGGTAGGGAGAGAGGGAGAGAAACATCAATGTGTGCGTAGCCCCAACTGGGGACCTGGCCAGCAACCCAGGCATGTGCCCTGGTTGGGAACCAAACCAGGGACCTTTTGTTTGCAGGATGACAGCCAACCAACTGAGTCACGTGTGTCAGGGTGGGCCCACAAGACTTTTTTACCCCACACCCAAAAGTCAGCCCAGGACGATACGACTGGAGAAAGGAAGAAATGGAGACAAGTTTCATGCAACTGGTGAAGCAAGGCCCTACCGGCTCTCTTTGTGGGCGCCACCCCAGGGGCGGTCTCACTCCACACCGGAGGGTCCAGGTCTTGCAGCTCCTCTATCATTTTATCTTCGTACTGCTTTGAGTCTACTGAAAAACAGCACGCAAGCAGGACAGGGACACATGCCTCCGGGTTCTTCAATACTCTGTCTGTCTTCTATTTGTCCCCTCCCCATGTTTCTCCTTCCTCTCCCTGCTCTTTTAATCACTCACCAGCTTGCCTCTGAAGGTAGGCCAGGTACTCCTCAGGCTGCAGGGCAGGGTGACAGAGAATGGCCTGTGGAGCAGCGCTAGGTGGGGGCCGGAGGAGAGGGTGGGGGCAGAGCCGAGGAGTCCGAACGGTCAGCACATAGGAGCAGGATAAGGGCTCGTCCACACGGTCAATGTAGTCCCCAGAAATGCCAGCACCCTCATCACAGAGGAACTGCCCGGGCAGAGGAGGCAAATGAACAGTAGTTACCACCAGTAATCACATTTAGTTCTCAGCGATTAGTACCCAGAGTTGCTACAATATATTACCTCAAATGTCCAGTTTTCAACAAAAAGTTATGAGCTGCGCAAAGAAACAGTTAAGTGGGACCCTTACACGGGAAACAAGCAGGCAACAGGAAATGCCCGTGAAAGGGCACAGGTGTCAGATCTCACAGAAGAACACTTTAACGTAATCCTTGTAGAAAATGTTCAGAGAACTAAGAATTTAAATCATACAATGAATGTTCTCTGACCACAGTGAAATGATATTAGGAATCAGTGATATAGCCCTGATCAGTGTGGCCCAGTGGGTTGTGCATTTTCCTGCAAGGCTAAAGGTCATCGGTTTGATTTTGGGTTAGGGCACTTGCCTGGGTTTCGAGTTCAGTCCCCTGACAGGGTGGGCATAAGAGGCAAACAATAGATGTTTCTCTCCTTCTCTTTCTCCCTCCCTTCCCCTCTCTCTAAAAATAAATCATCTTTTTAAAAAAAGTATCTAATTTAAAAAAAGGAAAAGAAACTAAAAAAGATAAGCAAACTAAACCCAAAGCAAGCAGAGGGGAGGAAATAATAGAGAATAGAACAGAAATAAATGAAATAGGAAATAGAAAAGCAATAGAAAAAAATCAATAAAACTAAAAGTTGATCTTTTATTTTATTTCAAGATTTTGTTTATTTATTTTTAGAGCAAGGGAAGGAAGAGAGAGAGGGAGAGAAACATCAGTGTGTGGTTGCCTCTCTCACATGCCCTCCACTGGGGACCTGGCCCACAACCCAGGCATGTGTCCTGACTGGGAATCAAACCAGCGACCCTTTGTTTTGCAGTCCAGCACTCAATCCACTGAACCACACCAGCCAGGGCTAAAAGGCGATATTTTAAAAGATCAAGAAAAGTGACAAAACTTTATCTAGACTTACCAAGAAAAAAGGAGAAGACTCAAATTAGTACAATTGTGAATGAAAGGGGAAATTACTCCCTATCTTGCAGAAATAAAAGAGGATTA
Source organism: Trachops cirrhosus (assembly GCA_028533065.1). Taxonomy (NCBI): domain Eukaryota; kingdom Metazoa; phylum Chordata; class Mammalia; order Chiroptera; family Phyllostomidae; genus Trachops; species Trachops cirrhosus. The sequence continues at coordinate 49,376,686 of CM052539.1, read as the reverse complement.
TAAAGGAACACCATGAATGCCTATACACAAAAAAATTGGTAACTTATACAAAATGGACAAATTTCAAGGAAGACACAAACTATCAAAACTGACTCAAGAAAAAGCAAGCAAAATACAACCAGAGACACTGAAATTAAGAACAATCTGACAGTAACCAGAGGGGAGGGGGAAGGGGACAGAGGGGAGAAGGGTTTTCAGGAACTACTACTATAAAGGACACATGGACAAAACCAAGGGGGAGGGTGGAAGCAAGGGAGGGAGGTGGGTTTGGCCAAAAAAAAAAGGAGAAGAAGAAGAAAACAATGTGAATAGACCTATAACAAGTAAAGAGATTGAATTAGTAATCAAAAAACCATCTACATAGAAAAGCCTGGGCCAGATGGGTCTACTGGTAAAGTCTACCAAATATTAAAAAAGTAATAAACAGCAATGCTTCTCAAAATCTTCCAAAACAAAGAGCAGGGAACACTTCCGAGCTCATTCTATAAGGCTAGTGTAACGCTGATACCAAATCCAGACAAAGATATCACAAGAAAAGGAATCCATGGGCTAAAATCTCTTATAAATATAGACCCTCCAAATCCTCAAATAACACCAGTTAACTGAATTCAGCAACATGTAAAAAGGGTTACATACCATGACCAAGTAAGATTTATTCCAGAAGTAAAAAATTAGGATAACATTAAAAAAATTGATTAATGTGATTAAAACACCCTATCAATAGAATAGAGGACAAAAACCACATGATCATTTTGTTGGACACAGAAAAAGCATTTGACAAAATTCAACACCTCTTCATGATCAAAACAACAAACGAGGAATAGAGGGAACCTCATTAACCTGATAAAAGGCATCTATAAAAAATCCACAGCCAACGTCACACTTCACGGTGCACAACTGCACAGCCCCCCTCACATCAGGACGGAGACGAGGATGGCTGCTCCTGCCGCTTGTATTCAGCGCTGGACTGGAGGTTATGGCCAGGGCAACTGGACAACAGAATGAAACGCAAGCCAACTAGATTGGGCAAAGTAAGACTATCTTTACTTACAGATGACCTGATCTTATATACAGGAAATCCTAATGAATCCACTATAAAAAAAACTATTAGAACTAATAATAGATGAGTTCCTTAAGGTTGCGGGATACAGGAATCGATTGTATTTCTACATATCTGCAGTGAACAATCTAAAAATAAAATTAAGAAAATAATCCCATTTGAATAGCATCAAAAAGTAAAATAATTGGGAATAAATGTAACAAAATGAAGTATAAAACTTAATCTCTGAAAACCACAAAACACTCCTGAAAGAAATGAAAGACTTAAGTAAATGGAAAGACATCCAAGTTCACAAATCACAAGACTTAATATTGTTAAGATGGCAGTACTTCCAAATTGATCTTCAGATTCAATGCACTCTCCATCAAAATTGCAGTTGCCTTGTTTGCAGAAGTTAACAAACTGATTATAAAATTCATATGGAAATTCAAGAGACTCCAAATAGCCAAAACAATCTTAAAAAAGGAGAACAGCCCTGGATGCTATGGCTCAGTGCATTGAGTGCCAGACTGTGAACCAAAGGGTCGCCGGTTCTACCCAGTCTAGGGACATGCAAGAGGCAACCACACATTGATGTTTCTCTCCCTCTTTTTCTCCCTCCCTTCCCCTCTCTAAAAATAAATAAATAAAATCTTGAAAAAAAAAGAAAAGAGAAAGGAGAACAAAATTGGAAACTCACACTTTCAGATTTCAAAACTTGCTACAAAGCTACAATAATTAAGACAGAATGGTACTGATGTAAATATAGACATACAGACCAATAAATCAGAGTTGAAAGTCCAGAAATTAACCTTCATTTTTATCATCATTTGATTTGCAACAAGATTACCAAGATAATTCAATGAGAATAGTCTTTTTTCAACAAAGGATGCTACACCAACTGAATATCTACATTCAAAAGAATGAGGTTGGACTCTTACCTGATACCATATACAAAAATCAACTCCAAATGGGATCAAAGACCTAAATGTAAAACTACAAAACTCTTAGAGAGAAACATAGGTGTAAGTTTTCAAGGCCTTAGATGAGGCAATGGTTTAATTGGATATGACATCAAAAGTACAAATAACAAAAGAAAAAGATAAACTGGAATTCATTAAAACTAAAAGCTTTTGTGCTGCAAAGAACATCATCAAGAATGTAAAATGACAACCCCAAGTATGGGAGGAAATATTTGCAAATCACATATCTGATAAGGGGCTTGTACCCAGAATATAAAGAAATTTTACACCTCGATAATAAAAAGACAAATAATGAAATTTTAAAATGGGCAACAGACCTGACTAGACACTTCTCCAAAGAAGATAAATTGCTGATAGGCACATGAAAAGATGCTCCACACCATTAAGCATCAGAGAAACACGAATCAAAACCACAGTGAGATGCCTGTTCACATTCACTAGGAAGACTATAGTCAAAAAGTACAAAAAAGTGTTAATGAGGATATGGGGAAATTAAAACCCTCATGTACTACTGGTGCAATTGTAAGATGGTGCTACTGCTTTGGGAAAAGTATGGCAGTTCCTCAAAAAGTTAAACATAGAATTACCATATGATCTAGCAATTCAATTCCCTGGCATATACCAAGAGAAATGCAAACATATGTCCATACAAAAACTTGTTCACACATGTTAAAGGAAGCATTGTTAATGATAGCCAAAAAGTGCCAACAACCCAAATGTTCACCAACTAAGGAATGGGTAAATAGAACATGGAATATTATGTATTTGGCCAAAAAAAGTGTAATGAAGTGCTGGCACATGCTACACAGGGATGATGTTTGAGAACATGGTAAGTGAAAGAAGCCAGACATAAAAGGTCACATTGAATGATTCCGTTTATGTGAAATGTTTAGAACAAGCAAATCTATCGAGACAGAAAGATTAGAGGTTTTCCAGAGTGGAGGGTGAGGGTGCAGCGGGTGTGGAGTGGAGAGTGACTGCTACAGGGTAGGGGATTTCTTTTAGGGTGATGACAATGTTCTAACATTGATTGTGGTGATGGTTGTATAACTCTGTGAATATACTAAAAAATCACTGAATTGTATGCAGAATTGTATGGTATATAACTCATATCTTGATAGAACTGTTACTTAAAAAATAAATAAAACAGCCCTGGCTGGTGCAGCTCAGTGGATTGAGTGCTGGCCTGAGAAGCAAAGGGTCACCGATTTGATTCCCAGTCAGGGCACGTGTCTGGGTTGTGGGCTGGGTCTCCAATAGGGGGTGCATGAGAGGCAACCACACACTAATATTTCTCTCCCACTCTTTCTCCCTCCCCCTCTCTAAAAATCAATACATAAAATCTCTTAAAAAAAGAAATCATAATTAGACATAAACCCAAATACAAATATAACAAATGGCTAAATTGAAAAAAAAATACAACTATATGCTATTTAGAGAAAGCATTTAAAACATAGGAACATAGAAAGGATAAAAGTAAAAGTATGAAAAAATATAGTAAATAACTCAGTGAAAGCTGTTATAGCTATATTATTATCATATAAAACTCTTCAAGTAAATAAATTACTAAGATAAAGAAGGTCAGTTCAGAATAGGAACTTCTGGCCAAGATGGAGGTGTAGGTGGACACACTGTGCCTCCTTGCACAACCAAAATTAAGGACAACAAAAATTTAGAAACAAAAAAACAACCAGAACACATAGAAAATTGAACTGTACGGAAGTCCCAACAACCATTCAACCAGACTGGTAAGAGGGGTGGAGTCTGCAGCCAGCAGAGAGGGGTCGCAGCAGGAACAAGCAGTGGCTGGCAGACCCCGGTTGCAGACCCCAGGCGTGGTCGTGGGGAGGCAATGAGCAAACCCACTGAGGCATGCAAGGCAGCTGGCTGTCTGCAGCCACACTTTCGTGCACAGATAAACCAGGTAAAAATGGAAAGCAAGACAGACCTCGCAACCCAGGGCCCCACCACTGGGAAATAAAGCCTAAAAGTACTGATTGAAAACACTTGGGGGGGTTGAGGTGCCAGGAGAGATTCCCAGCCTCACAGGAGAGTTTGTTGGAGAGACCCACAGGGTCCTAGAATGTACACAAGCCCACCCGCCCAGGAACCAGCACCAGAAGGACCCAATTTGCTTGTAGGTAGCAGCAGAGGGAACTGAAATTCGACAGAGAGCAGAGCAAGGGCCATTGTTCCCTCTCTGACCCCGCCCCCACACACAGTGTCACAACCCAGTGCCCCAACCCGGTGAACACCTAAGGCTCCACCCTTCACTACTAATAGACAAGACAAGACCACCCCCACAAAATGGCTCAAATGGAAGAACAAATCCAAGCCCTAGAGCCAATACTTTTAAGCGACCAAGAGATAGTCAACCTATCAGATGCACCATTCAAAGCACTGGTAATCAGGATGCTCACAGAATTGGTTGATTTCGGTCACAAACTAGATGAAAAAATGAAGGCTACAATAAGTGAAATGAAGAAAAATGCACAGGAAACTAACAGTGATGGAAAGAAAACTGGGCCTCAAATCAATGGAGTGGACCAGAAGGAAGAAAGAAACATACAATCAGAAAAGAATGAAGAAACGAGAATTCAAAAAAATGAGGAGAGGTTTAGGAACCTCCAGAACATCTTGAAATGTTCCAACATCCAAATTATAGGGCTACCAGAAGGAGAAGAGGAAGAGCAACAAGTGGAAAAGTTATTTGAGCAAATGATAAAGGAGAACTTCCCCAATCTGGCAAAGGAAACAGACTTCCAGGAAGTCCAGGAAGCTCAGAGAGTCCCAAAGAAGTTGGACCCAAGGAGGAACACACCAAGGCACATCATAATTACATTAGCCAAGGTAAAAATGAAGGAAAGAATTCTTGAAGCAGCAAGAGATAAAGGGATAGTCACCTACAAAGGAGTTCCCATCAGACAGCTGATTTCTCAAAAGAGACCTTACAGGCAAGAAGGGGCTGGAAGGAAGTATTCCAAGTCATGAAAGGCAAGGACTTACATCCCAGATTACTCTCTCCAGCAAAGCTTTCATTTAGAATGGAAGGGCAGATCAAGTGCTTCTCAGATAAGGTCAAGTTAAAGAAGTTCATCATCACCAAGCCCTTATTGTATGAAATGTTAAAGGGACTTATCTAAGAAAAAGAAGTTAAAAAATATGAATAGTAAAAAGACAGCAAACTCACAATTATTAACAACCATACCTAAAACAAAAGCAAACTAAGCAAACAACTAGAACAGGAACAGAACCACAGAAATGGAGATCACATGGAGGGTTAGCAACAGGGGAGTGGGAGGAGGAGAGAGGGGGAAAAGGTACAGAGAGTAAGTAGCATAGACGGTAGGTAGAAAATAGACAAGGGGAGGGCAAGAATAGTAGGGGAAATGTAGAAGCTAAAGAACTTATGACACATGGACATGAACTAAAGGGGAGGAATGTGGGTGGGAGGGGGTGTGCAGTGGAGGGGAATGAAGGGGGGGAAATGGGACAACTGTAATAGCATAATCAATAAAATAAATTTTAAAAAAGGTCAGTTCATAATGTGCAAAAGTTAAATTTATGAGGAAGATAATTTAAATGGCATGTAATTCTTTAACTTCATTGTCTGTATTTCCCAGGTAGAACATGAAATTTTGCCATTTTTTCTACACATACAAATCTCAACAAATTTAAAAGGACTCAAAATAAATAATACAACCATAACAATTCTATATAAGTTATATTAGATAATCAGGCAACTTGAAAATATTGAATATTTGATGGCAATAAGGAATTACTGTTAATTTTTTAGTATAGTTACATTTTTAAAAGAACTCTAATCTTTTAGGGGTAAATATAGAAATATTTATGGATGAAATGATATAATATCTGTACTTTGCTTCCAAATAATGTGGAAGTGAAGGAGGTAGTGAAGGGAGGTGGGCAAGGATGTATTTGAAATGGGACTGGCCACATTTGTTGAAGCTAGATGATACATGGGAGGTTATAGTATAATTATCTCTGATTTTGTATATTTTTAATTTTCCATAATAGACATATTTTAAGATATTCTTTAAATATAAATAACCTGCACCACAAAGTTATACTTTTAAGATACATGTATTTATATATGTGTATGTATATATAATGTAATAATATTTTGTGATAACAAAACATTGGGGAGGAAATTTTAATAAGTACAGAAATGGTGATAAAATGATGGAAAATTCACAAAATGGAATATTATGCAGATGTAAAAACAAAGAACAAAGCTCTAAATGTACTGCTATTGAAAGATGTCTAAGAATTATTGTCAAGATATGTAAAAACAAGGGGAGAATGCATGTCTAATATACTGTATGTTGTGTGTAAAAGAGAGGGAAAGGAAATGAAGATCTCTAGTTACAACTGCCTGTAAACGCACAAAGAAAGGCTGGAATGACATGATGAACTAAGAGCAGGGTCACCTGGGGGGCAGGGGTCAATGGGAACTAAGCAGACAGAAGATAAGTTTGGGAGGGGGAATCCCACTGTGCACCTTCTTATACTCTATGGGTTTTGAATCACGGGAAGGTATTATACATTTACAAATTAGGTAAAGAAGTTTATAATAACCATAAAAATTGTGAGAAATATATAAAATAGTACTTGGAAAGATATTTATAAGAGACATATTAAATATAATCAGAGACATTGAAATAAAAAACAAACTGACAGTAAACAGAGTGGGGGGAGAGGGAGTAATGGGGGAAAGAAGGTGAAGGATCATCAAGGAACATGTATAAAGGACCCATAGACAAAGCCAAAGGGGGAAGGACTGAGGATGGGAGGTGGGGGTGGGTGGGGCAGGGGAAAGTAGTGGCAGGAAAATGAAGACAACTGTAGTTGAACAACAATTTTTAAAAAATCCAGAAGTCGAAAGGAAAAGCTGAAAATGAATGAGCTAAGCATTTATTTCCAGAAGTTGAAAAAAGAAGAGCAAAGTAAACTTCCCAAAAAGTAGAAGGAAGGATAATAAAGACTGAGTGGAAATGAATAAAATAGAAAGCAAATAGGATAGAGAAGCTTGACAGAGCCAAAAATTGGTTCTTTGAAAAGCTAATAAAACTGACTTACGCCCTGGCTCATGTGGCTCACTGGCTGACTGCCAGCCTGCAGAGTTGTCAGTTCGATTCCCAGTCAGGGCTCATGCCTGGATTGCGGGCCAGGTCCCCAGTAGGGGATGCGTGAGGGCAACCACACATTGACATTTCTCTTCCTCTTTCTCCCTCCCTCCCCTCTCTCTAAAAATTAATAAGCAAAATCTTTAAAAAAGAATAGAAGGAAGGAAGGAAGGAAGGGAGGGAGGGAGGGAGGGAGGAAAACTAACCTCCAGTGAGACTGACCAGTGACAAAAGAGTGAGGCAAAAACAGCCAATATGGAATGAAAAGAGGGACCTAATTACAGATGCCACAGAAATTTAAAAGATAATAGAAGGATATTGTGAACAACTTCATAACAGTGAATTTGAAAACTCAGATGAATTAGACAAATTCCTAAAAAAATATAACTTACTTAAACTAACCCAGTTAGAAATAGAAAATCTTGAATATTCCTAAAACTACTAAAGAAATGAATCAGTAGTTTAAAATCTTAACACAAAGAAAACCTAGACCAAGATGATGTTAAAGGTGAATTCTGGCAAATATTCAAGGAATAAAAAATTGCAATTTACACATTTTCCAGAGTTCAGAAAAAGTGAGAATATTTTTTAGCTTTTTTGAAGCTAGCAAAACCTTGTTACCAGTACTAGTAGGAAAAACTACAGCTCAGTATCTCTCAGGAGATACGCAGGCATACCTCGTTTTTGCACTTCGCTTTATTACGTGTCACAGATACTGTGCTTTTTACAAATTGAAGGTAAGACCCTCCATCAGCAAAAATATTATGACTAGCTGAAGGCTCAGATAGTGGTTGGATTATTTTAGCAATACAGTATTTTTAATTAAGGTATGTGTATTGTTTTCTTAGACATAATTGTGTTGCATACTTAGCGCCTTTCAACCTTTTTCAGCTCATGGCACACTTAAACTAATTACTAAAATTCTGTGGTGCACCAAAAAATATATTTTTTGCCGATCTGATAAAACAGGCATTATTTTGATTCATTCACAATGAACAGCTATTGTTAGGTGTTGGCTGTTGTCATTTTTTTATTTGACAAGCTAAGAGAAAAGAGGTCAGTGCCCCTGACTAAATGGTCAGGTACTGCAAGTTTTAGAAATTCTTGCATCAGACCACTGTGCCTTTTGCAGCACACTGGTTGAAAATTGCTGGACTATAGTGTAGTGTAAACACAACTTCTATAAGCACTGGGAAACAAAAAATTCATGTGACTCGCTTTATTGTGATATTCACTTTATTGTGGTGTTCTGGAACTGAACCTGCATTATATCTGAGGTATGCTGATATACAAGAGTCTTTTGAAAAAGTGCAAACTGAATCCAGTAAGATACATTGAAAAGAGACGGTCAGGAATGATACCTATGACCAAACTGGGTGCATCTCAGGAACACAAAATTGGCTTAACATAAATCATTTAATTTCAAGTAAAAGTTTGGCTTAATATTAGGATATCAATTAAGTACATTAGTTTAAATCAGTTTCATATTAATCAATAAATACTAGAAAAGATCAATCATTAGGAATCAGTGAAATGCAAATTACAGTGAGATACAGTTACATACTCAATAAATTAGTAAACACTTAAAAGTCTGAAACTATCAAATATTGACCATGATACGGAATGATGGGACCTCATACACTGCAATAAGAATGTATTAAATGAGAACAAAGACTGGAAAATACTCTGTACTGCCAAATAAAGTGGAACATGGGCTCGCCTTCATAACCTCTTTACCCAACAACTGTGCTCCCACATGGAATTCTCTCTAATGAAATCCCTGTACATTATATTAGAGGGCACTTAAAAGAGTGTTGTTCACAGCCCCCATGAATGCACTGCAGTTATAGCCATCAACATGGATGAATCTCAGCATGGACGAAACAGAGTATTGAGCAAAAGAAACAAGTCCCAGAAGACTTCTGTATGTGTACTCTGGATGTTTTCATACAGTATGATGCCATTTGTATAAACTTCAGAAAAAGGCTAAATCAAATGGGATACATACACAAATGGTGAAACTCTAAAGAAAAGCAAAGGAATTATCCTCATAAAGTCAAGACAGCCATTCCCTCTGTGGGAAAGGGTGAGAGTGGATGTGGCATACAGGGGCACAGAGTTGCTTTTTTTTTTAAAGGTTTTATTTATTTATTTTTAGAGATAGGGGAAAGGAGGGAGAAAGAGAGGAAGAGAAAGATCAACGTGTGATTGCCTCTCATGTGGCCTGACTGGGGACCCAGCCCACAGCCCAGGCATGTGCCCTGACTGGGAATCGAACTGGTGACTCCCTGGTTTGCAGCCTGCACTCAATCCACTGAGCCACACCAGCCAGGGCACAGAGATGCTTTTTAAAAAATATTTATTTATTTATTTTTAGAGACAAAGGGAGGGAGGGAGGAAGAGAAGGAGAGAAATATCAATGTGTGGTTGCCTCTCGTATGCCCCCCCGAAACTGGGGACCTGGCCTGCAACCCACACATGTGCCCTGACTGGAAATCAAACTGGCGACCTTTTGGTTCACAGGCCGGCGCTCAATCTACTGAGACACACCAGCTAGGCAGGGTTGCTTTGAAGGTGCTGTCAATGTTCTCTCATAACCTGAAGTGATTAGATAGATATTTCCTTTATTATTCCTTAAACCATGCAGTTATGATTTATACAGTTTTATGTATTGCAATATATTTCACAATAATTTTTGTAGATGTGAATAGGAAAAAAATGGTCACAACATTAAGGTATAAGAGGATCAATTCACCATGAAGATATCACAATTCTGAATTTACATGCACCTAACTGCCTCAAAATATATAAAGAAAAAAATTAACAGAACTGCCAAATCCACCATTATAGTGAAACCATTATAGTGAAAATTTTAATACAGCCCTTTTGAAATTGATTGGGCAACTAAAAAAAATTAGTCAAAAGTTTGAAACAAACTTGAACCAAGTAATTAGAGAAAACACATGCTTTCAAGCACACCCAGACCCTTTTTTAAAGTTCACCACAAAGGAAGTTTCAACAAGCCCTGATTGGTGTGGCTCCGTGGGTTGGGCACTATCTCAAGAAACCAAAAGGTCCCCGGTTCAATTCCTGGACAGGGCGCATGCTTGCATTGCAGGCCAGGTTCCCTGTTGGGGGTATGCAAGAGGCAAGGGATGGATGCTTCTCTCACACTGATGTTTCTCTCCCTCTTTCTCTGTCCCTTCCACCAAAAATAAATCACAAATCTTTAAAAAATGTTTCAATAATCACCATAAGAATCATTGATATAAAATTGGAAATCAACAGCAATCATATAAAAACAAGAGAAATACATTTGTTTAGAAACATAATGAGCATAATTCTAAATAAGTTCTGAAGCAAAGTACACATTACAGTGAAAACACAAACACCACATGCCAAAACCCGAGGGATGCAGCCAACATGGTCCGCAGAAGGAAGTGGATGACCAGGAGAGGAGAATGTGAGGCAGCAGCCCACACGAGAAAACAGAACAGGTGTAACTCCTATGGAGACAAAGGGATAGTCTGGCTATTATACAAAGAGCTCTTATAAACTGAGAAAAAAAAAGCTCAACAACCCATTCAGAATATGAGCAAAGAATTTAGATGGTTGAAAGAAAAGAGGAAAGAGACAAACAGCTCTTAAATAAGATTACTTATCTCTTCCTAAGAGAAATGCTGGTTAAAATCATACTAGGTAATCATTCTCTATCTGATGTTTGTCTAATGATTGCCCAAAATCCAAAAGTGTAAAAATACACTGGGTTGGCATAGCTGTAGGGAATCTGGCATTCTCATACTTGGCTGTGTAATTAATGGTACACAGAAAACTGACACAAGTGTGCCCCCAGGAATTTAATCTCCATAGGTATACTCTATAGGTTTAAGGCTATGCACTGCAATACTTTTGTGTTAATACAAAAGTTAAAACAACCTAAATGTCCATCAACAGGGTGCTATTTAGACAAATGATGGAACAGGTTTATAAGAGAATAATAGCAAATATAAAAAAAATGAGAAGGTGCCCTAACTGGTACCTCAATTGGTTAGAGCACTGTCCCCATGTGCCAAGGTTGTGGGTTCAATCCCTGGTCAGAGCACATACAAGAAGCAACCAATGAATGCATAAATAGGAAGAACAACAAAATGATGTTTTTCTCTCTCTCCCTTCCTCTCTCTCTCTCATAAAGAAAAAAAGAATGAGGAGGCTTTTAATATATTGATTTGGAAAGTGCTCAAAAATATATGCTTGATATATACACGCATTAAAAAATATGAGTGCATAGCCCTCGCTGGTGTGGCTCAGTCCATGGATTGAGCACTGGCCTGTGAACCAAGGGGTCACAGGTTCGATTCCTGTTCAGGGCACATGCCTGAGTTGCAAGCGAGGTCCCCAGTGAGGGGGAGTGCACAAGAGGCAACCACATATTGATGTTTCTCTCCCTCTCTTTCTCCCTTCCTTCCCCTCTGTCTGACAATAAATAAATAAAATCTTTAAAAAAATATGAGTGTATAAAAAGAAGCTAACAACGATTACCTTTCTTACAGGGATGGCAACAGGTTGATGAAGGGAAAGGTATGTTAAGGTTTTTCTCTGCATACTTTTTTAAAGCATTTCTATATTTGAGCTATGAAAATGTAGTAACTATTCAAAAAATTAAGTATAGAACTTTTAAATGTTAAAAAGTCAAGAAATTGGAAGGAAAACAATAAACAGAGAGAAAGGAGGAGGAAGGAAATAATAAACACAAAGCAATGAAGGCATTAATGAAATAGTAAACAGACAATAGAGAGGATGAACAAAGTCAAAAGATGGCTCTCGGAGTAACAGACAAATTGCTAGTGAGACAGATCAAAAACAAAGAGGAAAGGCAGCCAATTTTAGGAATTAACAAGAGGATCTCTCTTTAAAAACAGATTATGAAAAAGTAAGAAAAACTATACTTGTATGGCTACTACATTTGAAATGTAGATGATGAAATGATAGGCTATGAAGTTATAATTTATTAATGTTTCATACACAGTAAACCTAAAAAAATCTTAGTCATTTTAAGCATTTTAAGCAAAAACATAAGACAATAAAAGAAAAAACAGATAAATTAGATTTCATGATAATTGAAAACTTTTGTGCATTAAGAACACAATCAAGAGAATAAAAAAGCAACCCACAGAATGGGAGAAAATATTTTCAAATCATGTATCTGATGACAGACTAATATCCAGAATATATAAAGAACTCCTACAACTCAATAACAATGAAAAACAAATATCCCCATCCAAAAATGAGCAAAGGATTTGAGTAGACATTTCTCCACAGGAGATACACAAATGGCCGATAAGCACATGAAAAGATGCTCAGCATCATTAGTCATTAGGGAAATGAAAATCAAAACTACAAGATACTCCTTCATCCCCATTAGGATGGTCATTATTTTAAAAATGAAAGAAAAATAACAAGTGTTGGAAGGGATGTAACAGAAGTTGGAATCCTTATGCATCGTTACTGGAAATGTAAAATAGTGCAGGTACTGTGGGAAAGTTTGGCAATTCCTCAAAAAGCTAATCATAGAATTACCATGAGGTATACTCCACTCCAGAAAAAGTCCAACTATTGTTAATATAATAAGAACAGTTTGCATGACATGGATTTAACTCAGCTGCCAAGGACTAATGCGTGAACAATGATGACTTCACTGTGCTAGTCAGTGAGGGCAGGAGACACTATTGAGGGAGCATGTGTACTGTGTGGCCGTTGCATTTGAAATGACTTAGCGAGTAGAGCAATGAATCTGCATCAGATTTTGCATTAAGCTTGAACATGCCTCCACATCAACTATTCACATGATTCAGAAGGCTTTAGCTAGGACAACTGGTGACTGGCAGCTTCATTACAATGACACACCAGCTCATTCATCACATCTCGTGCAGAGTTTTTTTGGTGAAATATCAAATCACCCAGGTGACTCAGCTCCCCCACAGCCCAAATATGGTACCCTGAGACTTCTGGCTTTTCCCAAAACTAAAGTCAACTTTGAAAGGGAAGAGATTTCAGACCATCAGTGAGATTCAGAAAAATATGACAAGGCAGCTGATGGCGACCGGGAGAACTGTGGGAGGTCCCATAGTACCTACTTTGAAGGGGACTGAGGTGTCATTGTCCTATGTACGATGTTTCTTGTATTTTCTTCAATAAATGTCTCTATTTCTCATAGCACATGGCTGGGTACTTTCTGGATGGGTCTTGTATATACACAATGGAATATTACTAAATACCCCATGAAAGGAATATACCATAAAAAGGAGTAAAATTCTGATATATGCTACAACATGGACAAACTTTGAAAACATGCTAAGTGAAATAAGCCAGACACAAAAGGACTAACATTGTATGATTTCCCCTCACGTGAGGTCCCTAGAACAGGCAAATTCATAGAGACAGAAAGTAAAACAGACCCTAAGAGGAGAGGGAAATGGGAAGTTACTGATTAATAAGGATGGAGTTTCTGTTTGGGATGATGAAAAGTTCTGGAAGTAGTGGTAACGATTATACAACATTGTTAATGCACTTGAATTGTACACATAAGAATTGTTAAAATGGTAACTTTCATGTTATGTATATTTCACCATAACTTAAAAAATAATAATAATAAAAACAAATGAAGAATGCCTATATAGAAAAAAACAGACATTGGAAAAATGGGCAGTGCACCAGACTCACCAACACGCACTCCCTATAGCCCAGTGATTCTACTTCTAAGTATTTCCCCGGAGGAGCTCTCACACATTCACAGCGAGACCTACATTGCAAGACTGTGTGTGAGAGCATTAGACTGAAACCCAACTATTTCTCAACAGAGGAATAGACGAGGTTAAATAGACGAGGAAACAACGCAGTCATTACAGTAGTTGAATTAGTTATCTCTGTGTTCTGGCACAGAATGGCAAAAACACTGGTCAGTGAAAAAGCAAGTTCCTAACACTGATGTATAGTTTTAAAACACAAAACAATATATATTGCCCATGATACGTGTATCAGTAATACAAGTGAAAAGCAAGGAGGGAGATGGTTGTGGTTGTTTGTGCAGAGGGAGAGGAAAGAAACGAGAGGCTGGGCTTTAACTATACCATTAGTGTTGTATTCCTTTACTTAAAAAAACTAGAGATCTGAAGCAAATGTGGTGAAATGTTAACATCTATTTAACTTGGCAGTGGATTTATGGTCTCTGTGACATTTTCTCTATGCTTGAAATGTTTCATAATTAAAAATTAAAAAGGAAAAAAATCCTAGATCTCCCTCAAATTTTATATAACGTAAGAACTGAGGTAGGGATCCAAATTTATTTAATTCCAGAAGACGAGCCAATTGTTCCCAAACCCCATGAAACCACCATGAAAACTGCTTTTCCCAAACACTATGTGCACTGTTCCTACCGAGGCATCAGGGAGCTGGCACTTCACCAGCCTGCCCTGGAGCGAGAGATTTACTCAGTGATGCAAGCAAGGAGCTTGAGTGGTCTGTCAGGATATGAAAACTAAAAAGAAGAAGCAACCAGGCAGGAATGCCCCAACTTTGTGCCACTAAAACCTCTAGACTCCCCAGCAAATATACCACCACTTCATTCTAGTTACAACCCAAGAGCCCCCCTCCTCAGAGTAACTGCTTCCCTGTGTTCTGCATACCAGCCCTGCCCATATCTCTTCTTCTTTCTCGGATACTTCACCCTCTACTTTCTACTTGGTCCACCCAACAGCATTTAAACACGCTTCTATCTTGACTGCAAATTGGTACAGCCACTATGGAAAACTGCATGGAGATTCCTCAAAAAATAAAAACAGAATGATCTGATGACCCAGCAATTCCAGTTCTGGGTATATATCCAAATAAATCCAAAACACTAATTCATCACATCTCATGCAGAGTTTTTTGGTGAAACATCAAACCACCCAGATGCAAAAAGATATATGCACCCCTATGTTCATTGCAACATTATTTACAATAGCCAGGACACAGGAGAAACCTAAGTGTCCATAGGCAGATGAATGCATGAAGAAGATGTGGTACACATATATAATGGACTATTACTCTGCCATAAAAAAGAATGAAACCTTACCATCTGCGACAACATGGATGAACCTAGAGGGTATTGTGCTAAGTGAACCAGGTCAAAGGCAAATGCCACTTATATGTGGAATCTAAAACAAACAAAATAGAAACAGGTTCAGAGACACATAGGAGCAGATCTGATGGTGGCCAGATGGGAGGAGGTTTAGAGGGATAGTTGAAAAGGTGAAGGGATTAAGAAGTATAAGTTGGCAGGTGGCAGCTATCTCCTCCTCAGCACCACAGCTGCCGTAGACGCCTCATGAAACCAAGATTGTCAAAAAGAGGACCAAGAAGTTCACCTGGCACCAGTCAGACTGATATGTCAAAATTAAGTGTAACCGAGGCAAACCCAGAGGCATGGACAATAGGGTGTGCAGGAGAGTCAGGGGCCGATCCTGAGGCCTAACATGGGGCATGGGGGCAACAAGAAAACAGAGCTGCCCAGTGGCTTTTGGAAGTTCCTGGTCCACAATGTCAAGGAGCTTGAAGTGCTACTGATGTGCAAGGAATCTCACTGTGCTGAGATTGTTCACAGCATCTCCTCAAAGAACTGCAAAGCCACTGTGGACAGAGTGGCCCAGGTGGCCGTCAGAGTCGCCAATCCCAATGCCAGGCTGCACAGCAAAGAAAACGAATAGACAGATTGTGTGTACATTGTATTTGTGTTAATAAAACCATAAAATCCTGCCAAAAAAAAAGCATATTGGCAGTTACAAAATACGGGGATGTAAAGTACAGCATAGGGAATACAGTCAGTAATATTGTCATAACTATGCCTAGTGTCAGGTGGGTACTAGACTTATCAGGGGGATCACTTTGTGAGTTAAAAAATGTCTAATCATATGCTGTAAAAACTAAAAATTAAAAAGAAAAAAGAACATGCCCCCATCTTAAAAAACAAAACAACAAAGTAAGCACCCTCCCCACAGCTGCTCCTAGCGCCCACCTTTCCCTCTCCTTCGCATCCAGACTCCCCCATGTTCCTCAACACCTCATCTTCGCCACCCCACTGAAACTGCTCTAGCAAGATCACCAGCAGCCACTCTTATTAAATCCAACTAAAGGACGGCTCAGGGTGATAAGGAGTAGAGGACTTAGGAATTTTCATCCAGTTTTCATGCCTACCATCTGAATTGTTTTGTTTCTATGTGCATGCTTTGCTTTTATTAAAAAGTAATTAACTCCCATGACCATGCATGGTTTTTAAGTCTCCTTTTCCTGGAAGGTTCAGATGCAGCCAACATCCTGGACCAGTCTCTGCTTGAGACCTGTCTTTTCTGGGTTCCATGTCACCATAGTCTCCTATGCAAAAAGTCTCCCAGATGCAAAAAGCCCCCTTCTTCTCAGCAAAGCCCCCTTCTGCCCCCACTTTCAATGACGGCTCGCTCAAAGGTACGTCCCACTTTCCTCCTACATACTGCTTCTTTGGCGGGGTATTCTATCCATACCATGACTCTGATGGGAACCAAGGTGCTGATGACTCCCAGCCCTCCAGGTTCAATTTGGATCAGTCTCCCGAGTTCCAGACCCACAGATCCAATAGCCTCCCCAGGTTTCTCTACTCGGACACCTGCAGGCACTCAAATCATCCTGTTCAAAGCCAAAATCGTTTTCCTTCACCAGCTACTCCTCTTCCCACCATACCTATCTCAGTAACGGAATCACCATCTATCCAATTGCTCTTCATCCCCGGCCACCTTGTGTTCTCACCTGCGTTACAGCAACTGCCTCCTAACCAGTTTCCCAATCATTTTCTATACTCCAGCCAGAGTGAGCCTTCAAAACAAAACTGAGTAAGGCATTATTCTGCTTAACATACTTCATTGGCTCCCCCGGTTTCTCAGACTGTCCAAACTCCTCAACATACCTAGAGTTTCTTGACCTGTGACTTGTCCCTGCTAAACAACTGCCCAGTTCCCCTCACACAACCTCCCAAACCCCATTCCCACCATTCTCTCCAGTCGCCATGAACAGCTCTCAAGTCCTGGGATAGGCCATCCTCTCGCCTCTCCATCCTTCGATCATCAATCTGAAGGTCACTTTCTTCCAGAGGCCGCTCCTTTACCTAGACTCAGTTAGTTCCTTCATTTCGTGCTCCCTGTGATGTGTACTTAACCCCCAGAGTATTTATCCTGCTTGTTGTCGCTGTTTATTTAACGTCTACCTCCCGAGGGCAGGACTTGGTCTCTCGGTCATCATTTTAGCCCCAGTTCCTATTACAGTGCTTGCACAAGGCATTATGTTCAATAGATATGAGGAAGGTGCAGTCTCCACACTCAGTTCTTGGCATACTGAAGCTACAAAGAAATAAGGAAATAATGAGAATACAATGAAATGCTACAATGGATTATATATGTGGATGTTCATGAGCTGCTATGGTCTGAATGTCTGTGTCCCCCCAAATCCCTAGGTTGAAATCCTAATGCCTAATGTGGTATTAGGAGGTGGGACCTTTCGGGGGCTGGTGATTAGGTCAGGAGAACAGAGCCCTCATGAATGGGATTAGTGTTCTTACAGGAGTCCCCACAGAACCCACTAACCCCTCCTACCATGTGAAGGTACAAGAAGTCTGTGACCTGGAAGAGGACCCTCACCTGACCACACTAGCACTCTGATCTCTGATTTCTCGATTCCAGAACTGTGAGAAATGAATTTCTGTTGTTCATAAGCCACCCAGTCTGCGGCATTTTGTTACAGCAGCCCAAACAGACTGAGACATGGGCGCATGTGATGTGGGTGCATGTACGTGAAGTGCTGAAAGAGCACAACTAACTTTCTGGGTTAACCAAGAAAGGACACATAAAATAGGTGACATTTGAACTGGCTTATTCCTGTCAGTCAATGAGTCATTTTGGGGCACCTACTTGGTGCCAGGCACTGTTTCACGCACGAAGATACATCAGAATGTAAGATGGACATTGTCCCTGCCTCCCTGGAGCTTATTCTAGAGAGGCTGGTAGACAGAGAGAGATTAAATTCAAAGAAGATGATTTCAGGAAATGATTCGTGCTTTGAAGAGTATAAAGCACTGAAGGAGTTTACCAGGATGGGGACAGAAGGGTGAGCACGTGTGTGCAGGTGTGTCTGTGTGTCTACGTCAGGTCTCCCTGTGGAAGTATCACAGGGTATAAAATCTGAATGAGAGGATGAAGGCAGGCATTCAAATACCTGTGGGGAGACAGCTCTAGGTGGAGGGAATAATGAGATCCACTGGTTCAAGGACAGAAAAAAGGCCAGTGGGACAGAAACACAATGAGTATTTTTATTTCCAGGCCAGGCCTCATCCCTGGACTCCAGAATATCAGAGCCAACTACCAACTGGATATCACCACTGGGATGTCCAACAGGCATCTTGGCCTTCGTGTGCACAAACCAACCTAGTTTGCTCCTCCAAACCCGCTCCTCCCACGTTACTCAGCGACAATTCCATTCTTCCAGTTGCTGCAGCTAAAAACCCGGAGTCATACTTGACTCCACCCCACATCCAATCTATCAACAAATCTTATTGGCTCTTCCTTCAAAATACATTCAGAATCCGACTGCTTTCCACCACCTCCACTGCTACCATATTGGCCTGGGTGGAAATATTTGGAATTTACCCTTTAAATAAGGAAGAATCATCAAAGGTTTTCCAGTCTGGGCAGAGGAGTGACACGCACTTATAGTGGTATGTTCGGTCCAGCTCACAGCAGTTCACAAGAGCCAACAGGGAAATTTTCAGGAATGTTGCAAGACAGTTGGCATTATGGTGACAGCATGAATTTCGCCATGGTAGGAATATTTATACAATAGGTATGGCAAGCATTATACATCAGGGTTCCCCTCTTTACCCCCTTTACCCTACACCCTGGTAATGTGGCCGTTCAACATTTACCAGCACACAATTGCACGTGCCAATCTGTATTACAGAAAGATAATTCTTGTACCATGTGGGTCATTAACACAGGTGTGTTAATGAGTACCCATTAGGATCCCCTAAAGAACTTTTCCCACCATACATCTGCCTGCCTGCCTGAACTCGCTGAGGACCACTAGATCTGGAACGCTTGTTTGGAGGCTGTTGGCAGTAATGTAGGTGAGAGAGGAAGGTGCAAAGCATAGGAAAGAGGAGGGGAGTTGTGAGAGAAATCTAGAATAGAATGAAAGGGCTTCGGAATTTATTCTGAGAGACCTCAACTCCTTTCCTTCATATCATTCCTCCATTTGTAATCACAGGCTCATTTCTGTAATTCTTTTGCTAACATCTGTCTGCCTCTCTAGACTATGCATTCCGTGAGGGCAAGGGCTGCATGCCTGCCCACCGCTGTGTTCCCAGAGCAGAGCCCAATAGCTGCACCAGCAAACCGCACTGAAGAGTGCAAACCCTCACATGAAGGAGGACAGAGAAGAAAGAAGAACCGTTAATGATGACACTCAGGGTTTGGAGGCTATTTGGGAAATGTTGATTAGAAGTGTTTCTGAATCTGCAGGCAATTACACAGAGCTGGTGGCTGGAAATATGAGTCTTAAACTCAGCGTTTAGGGCCCAGAAGAGACCATCTTGATGGTAAAATGCAACCTTGCCCTCCTCCATTACAATCTCAATTGTCACTGAGGAAGTATCAACTTCCCTCTTTCAAGACTCACCCGAACTTCAGCCTCCCGGGGCCTCCCATTGAGGTCACACTTGGACCCGTTGCCATAGGTCTGGCTATGGTAGCGTTTCAGGCGATGCTGCTTAGAGGCCTGGGGGGACATCAGGCAGGAGAGATGAGGCATGAGAAAGAGAGCAAGGAGGAAGAATGGCCACCAGGCCCCAAGAAGGATGTAGCTAACCCCGACCCTCCCCTTCTTGTCAGGACTCCTAGTCTGCAGTCAGCAACCCTTTCTCTCCCAGCCCCACACTCCTGCCACCTTGGCTGTTTCATCATCCCAGTCGAAGGCCGATTGGTAGTAGCCGAGATAGAGCACTTCACCTTTGATCTCTGAATCTGCAAGAGAAACCATAGTGAATCACAGTTATTCTGTTTTAAGAGGACTAGGAGGGAAGGGGTCAGAGGAGGCAGGTCACTTCTATGACAGGTTGCTGAGGGCTTAGGAAAAATGTAGGCATGAGTCACCTTCCATGTGGTACTGCTGGATGTGGCGTCCGTAACAGAATTCATACGTCCACCAGTCCTTGGTCTGACAATTAAAAGAAAATCATGAGGATGGAAGTGCAGATGTCTCTTCTTAGAACTAGAATCTCTCCTGGCTCCAGGACACATAACCTCTCTTCTACTTCTCATCTCCCTCTGCTTCCACACTCAATCCACCAGATTCTCAGAGAGGAGAGAGGGCTGTTTTACTCTGTGACTCAGAGAGACACCTCTAAAGTCTGTTTTCCACCAGTGGGCTTTCTATGCCTCCTTTTTAAAAGATTTTTAAATTCTTTTTTGCTCCCCATAAGGGTAAGAATCATGGTATTCTTGAAGCATTCAGACCAGGGAGACACAGAATATAAATTGAATTCCTACATCATTTCTTGTGCTATTCTAGTCACTGGGGACACAGCTTTGAACAAGAGAAACTCTCTGACTTCATGGACTTACAGTCTAGCGCTGGGACTCAGACCAAAAATAAATAAACGGATGATTCAGTTAATGAGATGATTTCAGATGATGAAAACAAAATAGGAGCCTGGGGCGGAGTGACAGGGACAGCATGTAACTTTACTAGAAAGACTTCTCGAGGGGAGTCTCCCTCTTACCCAACACTGACCCTCTTTAGTCACCTCAATCTTGGTTTAACCCTAATTCTGAAATCTATTCTAACCCTCCTCTACATTTACCAAAGTGTCATCAGTGGTTGCAAGATCCTTTGCATCTTTCCTGTCTCTACAACGTGTCTACTCCTCCAGTGGTCTTCTTAACTCTGACAGGTCCTCCCCATCCCACCTTACTCACTGACACCCTGGTTCTCAGACAGCCAGTTACCAAGTCCTCATCTCACCCATCCCAGTTCCCTTCACCTTCAGCAGGCAAGGAGCATCTTTCATTGGGCTCAAGAGCTCAGGAATCCCAGGCCCCTGGTAAGCAGGTGTCTCCTCCTCCCTTTCACGCTGAAAATGAATGGCTCCAGCTGGCAGGCGACATTCATAGCGCTGCTTGTACTTAGAGGACACAATCACCACGTCGGAAGCTTGGCTCTGGGAAAGAAGGGAGGGAGAGTCAGGGGGCAGGGAGGCAAAGAGAGGCTGGGTCAGGAAGAACAATGAGATCCCTCTTCGGATCCTTGGGCAAAGCCCAGTCAAGACAGAATGAGCCACAAGTCCTCCAGCTGTGTTTGGCATTATCACTTCTCTACCAGGACGAAGTCTGAGGGTGTTTCGATCAGGAACTAGGACCATCTGGAACTAGGACCGAAGCTGACAGCAGGAAGCCCCGCCCTCTCATTCCCCGGCCCCAAGGGAATGGGTCTCAGTCTGCGACCTTCAGGGAACATCGTAAAAACCCTACCTATTCTTTCCGATTCTCCTTAGGCCACCGCCTCCGACTCCACAGCTGCCCTTCTTCTACTTTTTCTCCTTCCCCTTGCCCAGGACCCTCGCCCGCTCTACGCCTCACCTGCCCTCCCATAACAGGCAGTGGAAGAATCTCGATCCCATAGCGCATCTCACTCAGCTCCTCCAGATTCAGGCTCCCGACACCGCCAGTCAGAGCTGCTGGTAACAGGAGCCCCAAAAACAGCAACCCCAACAGCCTGGACAGCAGCGGTTCTGCCGCCATCTTTCGCTTCCCTCCTTATCCAGAACTCCTTCCGCCCTAAACCTGGCAGCGGCCTCACCACGTCTATTACCACTCCAAAGTTTCATTGGTTGGATGTTCTGTCCCTTTCACATAACCCTGGTCTCATTTGTAAACGTGGCTCCAAAGCCCACCGGGAGGTGGATCACGACGAGTAGCAAAATCACCTGCTAAGTATGATTAGTCCTAAACGTCAACCAATCATCGACGAGATCAGACTACCTCCCACCCTCTCCTAGTTCCAGAGAGGCGCGGTCTGTGCCCTGGGCCTTTTAAAGCAGTTTTATTCTGTCCTCGCACCAGCTGTCACCTACATCTCTTCTTATGACTTTTTTAGTTGTTTCTTACATCATATCTGGGCCCCGCCATGCAGGGGATTGACGCCAATGGGGGGGGGGCACGCAATACCTCTGAAAAATACTGCTTATTGCCAAACAATTACAGAAAAGCATTTCTCTTTTCATGTATACATACAATTTTAGAGTCATCTGGTAATTGTGTCAAAACATTTTTACACGATTCTGTGTATTATGTGTTGTCCTCCTGCGATAAAATTATAAATAAGTAACAGGACTTCCATTAAAGACTGGGGGGAGGGGGACGAATGCACAAATTATCCTCCAGGCCGTATAAAAACAAAGAGAGAGAAAGGCGACAACAGCAGCAACATTTTAAAAGCCAACATACAAGTTAAATAATGGTAACTAGTTGAGCAAATCTGAGAAATTGATTCCCAACAAAAGTAAACAAGAGCAGGATTGTAATTTGGAAAACCTTTTTGGGGAATCTGACAGCCCAAAAAAGAAATCCCAATACTGTCATCAGGGTTCTCAATGAAACAGATGAAGGAATCTTACAATTTCGGTAAACCCTTGACCTACATGCCCAGCCGTCACACAGTCTTTCCAATAAGCTTTTTAATGTCCTCACTCTTAAATAGTAGCAGACAGCCAAGGATCATTAGACATTTGAGGAAAGTCTTCAGTATACAAAAAGAACCAAAACAAGCAAGAAATAAGAAATTTAGAAGAAACAACAATTATAAGGGAGAAAAAAACTTTAAAAATAAAACAAATCCATCATTAATATCCTCAGAGAGATAATATACTATACTGTATCCATAAAATAACATCAGGAAGCTATTTAAAAAGTAACTATTAGCCCTGGCTGGTGTAGCTCAGTGGATTGAGCGCAGGCTGCGAACCAAAGGGTCGCAGGTTCGATTCCCAGTCGGGCACATGCCTGGGTTGCGGGCCAGGTCCCCAGTGGGGGCCATGTGAGAGGCAACCACACATTCATGTTTCTCTCTCTCTCCCTCCCTTCCCCTCTCTAAAAATAAATAAATAAAATCTAAAAAAAAAAGTAACTATTATTCAGATAAGCAAAAAGAGCTCTTGGTACTCAAAACCATGATATCAGAAATAAAAATTCAGTAGAAAGATTGTAGGATAAAGTTGAAGATCAAATTTGCTCTGCTTTAGGAGAAAGTTAATACGAACTGGAGGACCTGTCCAGAAGGTCAAACATCTGAATAATAAGAGTTTCAGAAAGAGAACAGACAATCAGAGGGAAGAATAATCAAAGAAATTCTTTAAAAGTATTCCCCTGAAATGAAGAACTGAGTCCCTAAATTAAAAGGGCATAGTATCAGGCAGAACAAATCAGGGCCACATCAAGACATGTCATTACAGATGATCAGAACACTGGATGCAAAAATAATTCCAGGTTTCCAAAGAGAAAGATCAAATTGCAAGGGTCAGAAAATCAGAACAGCATTAGGCTTGTCAATTCATCAACACTGTAAGGTAGAAGACAATGAAGAAATGCCTTCAAAATTTAGAAGAAAATTATTGCTAGCCTAAAATTTGTATTTGGCCAAACTGGTTTAATTTTAAATCCAAAATATAGACAATTTCAGATATATAAGGTCTCAAAATATTGACATTCCAGGCACAGTTTTTCAAAAACATAGGAAAGGATTTATTACACCAACACAAATCAGTAAAAACAAGTCAATAAAGAAAATGGCATGGAACCCAAGAAATAGAAGATCCAGCACAAAAGAAAAGCAAAAGGTATCCCAAGGGCAATGGTGAAGGGTCCAAGTTATAGAGCAGGGCTAGAGATCAATTCGTCAAGACTGGAGCCGTTCAGAGGATTTGGGGATGATTTCTTCAAGAAATAAAATTGACAGAATACCTAATGCATTTGAATTGATTGAGAAGAGATTTGTATAGCCAAATGAGAGTTTGGGGTTATATTAATGATAAATATCTAGAAAGCTAAGGAGCAAGGGAGAAGACACGTTCCAATGAAAGTAATAGTTTGTTCTGGAAAAGTTTAAAAGCACAGTAAAGCTAACACGATAGTAAGGAATTAACAGGCCTGAATCTAAATGAAGTCAGAAACCTATAGAGATTTGAAACATTGTAGTCTCCTTTGCTTAGAGGGCATTTAAAAAATTGCAAAATTAGACTTCCGGCCAAGATGGAGGCTTAGGTAGACACACTGTGCCTCCTCACACAACCAAGATAGGGACAACAACAATTTAGAAACAGAATAACAACCAGAACTGACAGAAAATTGAACTGTATGGAAGTCTGACAACCAAGGAATTAAAGTAGACATATTCATCCAGACCTGTAGGAGGGGTGGAGTCGGGCAGCCGGTTGGAGAGGGGTTGGAGGGGTCACGGCAAAGCCTTGGCTGGCGGGGCCCTGGTCACGCAAGGCTGCAGCTGGAGGACCCAGTGAGGCCACAGATGGTGGAAGGGCGAGGCGCACAAGGCGGCTGGCAGATTGGGCAGTCTCATATTTGCACGCAGATAAACCAGGTGAAACTGGGGAGCGAGACAGACGGAGCAACCCAGGGTCTCAGTGCCGGGGAAGTAAAGCCTCAAAACACCAATTGAAAACACCTGTGGGGGTTGAGGCAGTGGGAGAAACCCCCAACCTCACAGGAGAGTTCGTTGGAGAGACCCACAGGGTCCTAGAACATACACAAGGCCACCCACACAGGAATCAGCACCAGAAGAGCCCAATTTGCTTGTGAGAAGTGGGGGAAGTGACTGAAATCCGGCAGAGAGCGGAGCAAGCGCCATTGTTCCCTCTCGGACCCTGCCCCCACAGACAGTGTCACAACCTAGCAACTGGGTTGCCCTGCCCTGGTGAGCACCTAAGACTTCACCCCTCACTAGGTAACAGGCAAAAAAAAAAAAAATGGTCCAAATGAAAGAACAGATCAAAGCTCCAGAAAAAATATAACTAAGCAACGAAGAGATTGCCAACCTAACAGATGCACAGTTCAAAGCCCTGGTAATAAGGATGCTCACAGAATTGGTTGAATTTGGCTACAAATTAGATGGAAAAATGAAGGCTATGCTAAGTGAAATAAAGGAAAATGTACAGGGAACCATTAGTGATGGGAAGGAAACTGGGACTCAAATCAATGGAGTGGACCAGAAGGAAGAAAGAAACATCCAATCAGAAAAGAATGAGGAAACAAAAATTCAAAAAAATGAGGAGAGGCTTAGGAACTTCCAGGACATCTTTAAATGTTCCAACATCCGAATTATAGGGGTGCCAGAAGGAAAAGAGAAAGAGCAACAAGTGGAAAAGTTATTTGAACAAATAATAAAGGAGAACTTCCCCAATCTGGCAAAGGAAATAGACTTCCAGGAAGTCCAGGAAGCTCAGAGAGTCCCCAAGAAGTTGGACTCAAGGAGGAACACACCAAGGCACATCATAATTACATTAGCCAAGGTAAAAATGAAGGAGAGAATCTTAAAAGCAGGAAGAGAAAAGGAGACAGTTACCTACCCAGCAGTACCCATCAGACTGTCAGCTGATTTCTCAAAAGAGACCTTGCAGGCAAGAAGGGGCTGGGAAGAAGTATTCCAAGTCATGAAAGACAAGGACCTACATCCCAGATTGCTCTATCCAGCAAAGCTTTCATTTAGAATGGAAGGGAGGATAAAGAGCTTACCAGATAAGGTCAAGTTAAAGGAGTTCATCATCACCAAGCCTTATCTAAGAAAAAGAAGTTAAAAATATGAACAGTAAAATGACAGCAAACTCACAATTATTAACAACCACACCTAAAACAAAAACAAAAAGAAACTAAGCAAACAACTAGAACAGGAACAGAACCACAAAAATGGAGATCACATGGAGGGTTAGCAATCGGAGGAGGAGAGAGAGGGAAAAGGTACAGAGAATAAGTAGCATAGATGGTAGGTAGAAAATAAACAGGGGGAGGGCAAGAATAGTATGGGAAATGTAGACGCTAAAGAACTTATATGGACATGAACTAAAGGGGGGGAATGTGGGTGGGAGGGGTTGTGCAGGGTGGAGAGGAGTGAAGGGGGAAAATGAGACAACTGTGATAACATAATCAATAAAATATATTTCTTAAAAATTGCTTTTAAGCTTTGTTATTGTGCTTTTTTTTTCCTAAAGGAAGAGACAGAAGGCCCACTCAAGGTGGTGAGTGTGAGAGAAGATCCTCCCTGTCGTGAAGCTGCCCCCAGCTCTCCACCTCCAGGGAACTGCAAGAAAGTGTGCCTTGGCGCCAAATGGAACAGGGGAATTTGTGACCACAAGTAAGCTTTAAAAGAAATTTGCAGTACAATTTCACATTTGGGTGATTAAATAAAACTCAAGCTGTAAATTTAGATTTAAGTGGTTCCAAGGAGGAGAGTATAATGCCCTAGGCGCTTGGCAGAAGCAAACACAAATCCACTCTGGAAACATGTCCTTTTATCCTAGGCACCAAAGAACCACAAATCACTTTCCAAAGGAAGTTACTGTAGTAGCTCATGATAAAAATGGCTAAACACAAAAAAGATAAGATACTATAAATAAGAACCAGAAGAAACAACAGCAGAAACTGAGCCTCAAATACTTTAAATGCTGTAATTATCTGGTACATTATAAAATTATTATGCTTACTATACTTAAATAAGAGAAATTTGAAAGCATATCAGAAAACAGAAAACTATACAGATGACCTAACATCTTTAAAATAGAGGTTCTAATAATAAAAATATGAAGTTTTAAGTTAAAAACTGAATGGATGAACTAAATAGTTTAAGAAGTAATTATTCATAGAAGAATCCCAGTTAGTAAGTGCAGAAGGAGTGATGTACTGTGGTCATTTTACAGCCCTAATGAAATAATTGATCTAGGCAATAGTCAGCAATGACTGTCAGAAGCATTAGTTAAGAGGCTGAATAGGTGAATTAAGCTGACGCTACGTACATACACTGATTAAATTTAACATCATGAGAAGAGGAACAACCAGACATTCTGTTCGTGACGGCATACAATGGGAAATACAGAGCATTATCTATGAAGCAGTCTTGCCCAAATACAGGACTTTAAATATAACTGCCAGTTTACGAGAAATATGAGAAATAGGAGAATATGTTAAGTGACATCATCAGAATGTGAGTTTGATGCAATCAGGAACAAAACAGTATTAAATGCCCCAGTTTCTTCAACAAATATCTTGCAAGAAAAAAGGGGAGATGTGAATGGTTGAAGATTAAAAGACATCTAAGAAACACATCAGCCAAATGCAATGTATAGGTCTGTTTGGATTCTGAATCAAACCATCTATAAAAAGACTTTTATGAATCCAGAAATTCTACTTCTGGGTATATATCCAAAAAAGCTCCAAATCCTAATTTAAAAAGATATGTGCACCCCTATATCCATTGCAATGTTATTTCAATAGCCCAGATATGGAAGCAACCCACATGCCCACCAATAGAAGAGTGGATAAAAAAGTTGTGGCAATTGATACAATGGAATATTACTCACCATAAAAAGAATGAAACCTTACCATTTGTGAAAACATGGATGGACCTACCTAGATGGTATTATTCTAAGTGAAATAAGTCTGACAAAGAGAAATACCATGTGATTTCACTCATACACGGAATCTAAAGAACGAAGTAAACAAACAAAATAGAAACTGAGTCACAGATACAGAAAACAAACTGATGATTGACGGCGGGGTTAGGGGACTGGGTGAAAAATGGTGACGGGATTAAGAAATATGAATTGGTAGTTACCAAATAGTCACAGGGTATAAAATTCAGCTTAGAGAACATAGTCAATAACATTGTAATAACTTTTTTTTCTTAACATGCTTTATTGTATTGACTGGAATGCTCTAAATTAATGAAAGGTTTTGAGGAATTCTTCAATTCCCAAGTCCTTAAAAAAGTGTGTTAAACCAGCAAAAAAAAAAAAAAAAGAGAGAGAGAGAGAGAGAAGTAATGATCTGGACAAATATAAAAAAGCATGCCTGACTTAGTTCCTCCTCATGTCCCCAGCTGCTCTCTGGTGATGAGGAAGTCTCAGAAAGCAGAACGTTTTAAAACTTCATCACATAAGATCGCACCCATGTAAAGAAAAAACAGCACTGATCTGGTGCCTCTGCCTACGCCCTGCAGGCCATTTTTAAATTCCTCAGATGTAATTAGACATCTCACATGCATTGGTGGGCAATGGAAACATTATGTTTATATCCCACAGGACTCAGCTAGAGGTTTTCTAAATACTGTGTTTGACACTAGGAACTTCATGCTGTATCAGGTCAGTACCAGTGTTAAGCTACTGGACTCTGTAATGAAATATCATAGACATTAACCAAAAACCAATAAAAAAATCTGACCCAGAAAGACCAGAACAGAAATATGTAATTTTCTTGATTTAAGATGGTCAAAAGTATGTTTTAAAAAAAAAAAAGCTCTACACACTGTGTAAGACAAGAGTGCGCAAGAAGCCTTTGTGTGTGTGCTGACTTTACGTGACAACTCTAGCTGGGTCTTTACGAAGAATTAGAGACACCCATCTTCAGCAGTGCACATGAGAAATAAACTCTGAAAAAGGCAATTTCTTGGGTTTAGGAAGGACCGTATTCTGGGAAGTACTTCAGAGGAACGGACAATAATTCTAGGATTATAGTCAGGAAGGACTTCAGGAGATGCTTTTCAGCTTCTTCTAGATTTCGAATGTTGAGTAAGCCACTGAAGTGTGATATCTATATTATCCTTTTCTTTGCAAGGAATTGAAGAGCCGCAGATTTCTCTATCCTGAATAGCAAACAGGTTCATTTTTTCAATGATTTATTTCTCATTCAAGGCATTAGGAAGATCTCTCTTGCTTCCAAGGACTAGCACTGGAATTCCTTGTAACTTGTCG
Organism: Trachops cirrhosus; assembly: GCA_028533065.1. Lineage (NCBI taxonomy): Eukaryota > Metazoa > Chordata > Mammalia > Chiroptera > Phyllostomidae > Trachops > Trachops cirrhosus. The sequence goes on along the minus strand of CM052539.1, from coordinate 49,347,436 downwards.
TTTATCTTTTTGCGACCTGCCGCATCTATCATGCAAAGGACGGCGTTGACGCCCGGCAGTACCGCCCTCACATGCTCCCCTCCTGTAAAGGAGGGACCCGGGGCTGCCCTCCCATGTCGCAGAGCTCTATCGTGACGGTCCCTGCAGTCGCCTTCCTCATGCGGAAGCCCACTGTGGGGATCATGTCTTAGCTGAACTGGCCCGACGCAATGACACTGAAGCAGGTGGTCTTGCCCGGGAACTGCAGCCCCACGAGTGTCAGCCCCACCTGGTCCTTCCAGATGAGCAAAAGGAACCGCCCAGCAGGCGGGAGGGGGCGCCAGCACCACGGAGGCCGCACGGGCGCCAGAAGCAGCGGCTTCTACGCCAGCGGGCTGGCGGGATCCCCCCACGGCTCCTGGGTGGCGCTGCGGCGAAGGTGGGCTGTTGCCTGCAGTAACTTTGTGCGGTGCCAGGTGGGTACTTAAATTACTGGGAGACCACGTTGTACATTGCATGATTGTCTAACCACTGTGCTGTACACCTGAAACGGATATGAAATAATATTGAATGTTAACGAAATTGAAAAATAAAATACTGTACATAAAATAAAACAAAACAAAATAAAATAAAACAAAATAGAATAAAATAAAATAAAATAAAATAAAATAAAATAAAATAAAATAAAATAAAATAAAATAAAATAAAATAAAATACTGGCTTTTGTGAGCCAGTAGGGAAATTCGGACACTGGCTGGATATGATATGACATTAAGATATCGTTGTTTTGGGGGGTAGGCTGGGATGGGAGTAAAAGACAGAAAACTGTACTTGAACAACAATTAAAGTAAAAGAAAATGTAAAAAAAAAAAAAAGATATTGCTGTTTTATTGCCACAGGGAAACCGGGAGCTGTCGTACAAGGGGACAGAGAAGACTGGGACCGAATGTCATCAGAGCAGCGCTGCAGCGCTTACCACCACCTGCTCACCGCCTGTTTGTTTATGGCTCCACCAGACTGTAAGCGCCGTGAGGACAGGGTTACATCCATCCAACTCACTGTTCTTCCCCTTGTCCCTGTAGTTCAGTAGTTGCTTAATAAATATTTGCTGAGTGAAAAGAAATGGTATCATTGTTAATTTTGCTAGATGTAATTGTAGTATTGCTATGTTCAAGTTTCTAGATGTAATAATAGTATTATTATATGTTATGTTAAAAAAAAAAGCCCTATTCTTTGAGATACATAGTATTTACCAATGATATGGTATAATATCTGGCATTTGTATTAAAATAATTCTGTGGGAGTCTGGGAGAAGTGGGAGGGGTATAGATGAAACAAGGTGATGAGTATATGGAGATCTATTACGCTTTCCTTTCTATTGTATTTGAAAACTTCCACGTAAATTTTCTTTTGAAAAACTCAAAGAGCCCTGACCATTGTGGCTCAGTTGGTTGGGTGTTGTCCCACAAAGCAAAAAATCACTAGTTCGATTCTGGGCCAGGGCACATGCCTGGGTTTTGGTTCTGTTCCTGGTGGGGGTGCGTGTGAGAAGTAACTGAGCAGTGTTCCTCACTTGCATCAGTGTTTCTCTCTCTAAAATAAATAAATAAAATCTTTAATATAGAAAAAGCTCAGAGCTGTTTAGATTTAACTGAAGATAGGATTAATGAACTTGAAAATAAATGAAAAGAGAGTATCCAGAATTAAATACTGAGTAACAAAGAGAATATGAAAGAGAAAAATAAGACATATGGAGAGTAAAGTGAGAAATTTAACTAATTGGAGTTCTGGAAAAAGTAAGAGCAATTGAAGCTAAGATTGCATTTGAACAGTTTCTAGAACTAATGAAAAACACAAACCCACAGAATCAAGAAGCCCAACAAATTTCAATCACTATAGATGACAAGAAGTCTACACATAGACATATCACAGTGAAACTGACTAACATATTAAAAAAATAGCAGATCTTAGAAGCATCCAGAGTAGGGTTATATGGTGTACGCATTTGTCAAAACTCATTGACCTACACCACATAAGGCCCGTGCATTTCACTGCATGTAAATTTTTACCACATGCAAATTAAAAGCAGCCATAGAAACAGATTACCTTCAAAGAATGAAGTGGAGAATAGGTAAAAATCCTACATGATCATTGACAGTAAAAAACAATACTACTTTAATATCTTCTAAAATTTAACTATTAAGATAAAATTAAAACACACCAAAACAATAACAAATACATTGGGAGGATGATTAATAAAGTTAAATTTTTCCAGGTTTCTTGTATCGTTTGCAAGAAGAGTGGGCTGATTATCGAACTATATTACCAGACTGAAGGGCTCCATATGCCTGCGTGCATCAAAGTCCCATGAGACACAAGCACGAATCCTCAGCCAAGAGAGTAAGGATTCATTAAGGAAATGGTGCCAAGCCCAGAGTCACAGGAGCTCATGCTCCAAGACCTGGCTCCCCAGTGGCTTCCAGGAAATAGGGAAAAATGATTAATCATGGTGACCAACAGAATTAGGGCTGTGGTCTCTACTGATTGGCTGGTGCTAGGGTAGGGGTAAATTGATCACTGCATTTGGTCCTAGGACAGCCATGAAGTTGTTCTGTCCAATTTTGTTAGTGTAGGTGGTCAGAGTGCAGGGAGTTCCTGGCCCTGGCCAAGCTGGCTGCAGAGGGAGGTTTCCATGCCGAGGAAGCCAAAAGCTAGAAAGATGAATGGATAGGGCCCTGAGTCGACCAAAATTTGGCAAGGTAATTGGATACAAAAAACCCGCCCTCTCCTCCTTGAGCAGGAATAGGAGATAGTCTTTGAGGTGGGAGGCCACCATTCCCCCAAGTTACATGGCACTTGAATAAAACCTGTTTTCTTTCGCACCAGCACCTGCCTCACGGGTTTGGCTTATGTTGCGGCAGGCAGCCGAACCTCTGTTTTCTCGGTTACAGTTTCACAAGGATTTGTTCTGTGGGACTATTCCACTTTCCTGGGTCTAGAGCTAACACACAACTGAGGCTAAGATATTATGTTTAGTTTGATTGAAACCTTTGTCTCACCCTGGCTGTGTGGCTCAGTGGATCGAGTGTCAGCCTGCAAACCAAAAGGTCACCTGTTTGTTAGATCCCCGGTCAGGCCACAGGCCTGGGTTGTGGACCAGGTCCCCAGTTGGTCGTATGCATGAGGCACCCATTCGATGTTTCTCTCCCTTTATTTCTCCCTCCCTTCTGCTCTCCCTAAAAATAAATAAAGAAAAATCTTTAAAATTTTTCAATAAAGTGTTTTTTAAAAAAACAGAAAAAGAACACTGTCTTAATCAATAGTCAATAGACCCCCAGGACCTTGTTTCTAAGACTACTAAGGGCCGACCAGAACCTTATTGTCCTGAGGGTTTAATATTAAAGCAAAGGAGAGTGAGGTAAGTGAGTCAGGAGGCTAGGTGAGGCCAGTTTGAATCAAAGGGAAAAAATAAAAATAAAAGGCCACATTAAAGAAAATACGGTTTCTACGTGATTACAACTGTGTCTTTCAGCTTCAAGTCCGCTGTTCTATACACTGCTGCGACACTGGAGCTGGTGTTCTGAAAACTACATGGCATTTTTTTCTATCAAGTAGACTTTATTTTTTACAGCAGTGTTAGGTTCACAGAAAAATTGAGCATAAAGTACAAAGAGTTCCCACACCACCCCTATTCTCACACATGCACAATCTTCCCTACCCACCCCACACCAGAGAGGTACATTAATTATGATCAATGAGCCTACATTGACACGTCACTATCAGCTGAAGTCCACAGTGTACACTAGTGTTCACTCTTGGTGTTGTACATTCTGCAAATGTTCATAAATGTATGACAACATGCATTTACTATTAACAGTATCATACAGAACAGATTCACTGCCCTAAATATTCTGTAATCTGTCTCATCATCCCTTCCTCCCCCCACAACTCCAGGCAAACACTAATTTTTTAAAAATTATTTTCATAGTTTGGTCTTTTCTACAATATCATATAGTTGGAATCATACAATATGTAGCCTTTTCAGATTGGCATCTTTCACTTACTAATAATATGCACTTAAAGTTCCTCATGTCTTTTCATGGCTTGATGGCTCATTTCTTTTTATGGCTCAATAACTTTATATTGTCTGGATGCACCACAGTTTATTTATCCATTCACCTACTGAAGGACATCTTGTTTACTTCAAAGATTTTGGTAATTAGCCCTGGCTGGTGTAGCTTAGTGGA
>CM052539.1:49262398-49342710 GCA_028533065.1 Trachops cirrhosus | reverse complement strand
GGGTCCAACTTCTTTGGGACTCTCTGAGCTTCCTGGACTTCCTGGAAGTCTATTTCCTTTGCCAGATTGGGGAAGTTCTCCTTTATTATTTGTTCAAACAACTTTTCCATTTGTTGCTCTTCCTCTTCTCCTTCTGGTACCCCTATAATTCGGATGCTGGAATGTTTAAAGATGTTCTGGAAGTTCCTAAGCCTCTCCTCATTTTTAAAAATTCTTATTTCTTCATTCTTTTCTGGTTGTATGTTTTTTTCTTCCTTCTGGTCCATTCCATTGATGCGAGACCCATCTTTCATTCCTTCACTATTGGTTCCCTGTGTATTTTTCTTCATTTCACTTATTGTAGCCTTCATTTTCTCATCTAGTTTGTGATCAAAATCAACCAATTCTGTGAGCATCCTGATCACCAGTGCTTTGAACTGTGCATCTGATAGGTTTGCTATCTCTCGGTCACTTAAAAGGATGGGTTCTGGGGCCTTCAATTGTTCTTCTGTTTGAGCCATCTCTTTTTTTTTTTTTTTTTGGTCACACCTATTCCATATGAGGGGTGGAGCCTCAGGTGTTCACCAGGGTGGGGCACCCCAGTCACTGGGTCCTGATGCTGTTTGTGGGGGCAGGGCCTGAGAAGGAACAATGGCGCTTGCTCCACTCTCCATCAGACCTCAGTCCCCTCCGCTGTCTCCCCTGAGCAAACTGGGCCCCTCTGGTGCCAGTTCCCGTGTGGGTGGCCTTATGCACCCCGTGGGACTTTCCAACAACCTCTCCTGTGAGGCTAGGAATCTCTCCCTGCACCTCAACCCCCACAGGTGTTTTCAATCAGTGCCCCAAGGCTCTATTTCCCAGCGCTGGGATCCTGGGTTGCACTCAGTGCCTTGCTTCACAATCGCCACCTCGCTGGATCTACCAGTTGCCACCCCTTGGCCAGGGTCTGCCAGCTGCCGCTTGCTCGCTCAGGGTCTGCCTGCTCTGGTCGTGCATGTCCCAGTTGCCTTGCATGCCCAGGTTGCCTTGCGCACCCTGGTTGCCTTATGCGGATCCCAATGCTCTTTGCTCTGAGACTGGACCTCCTACCGGTCTGGATGAACGTGTCTATTTTAACTCCTTGGGTGTCTGATTTCCATACAGTTCAATTTTCTGTCAGTTCTGGTTGTTATTCTGTTTCTAAATTGTTGTTGTCCCTATCTTGGTTGTGCAAGGAGGCACAGTGTGTCTACCTATGCCTCCATCTTGGCCGGAAGTCCAGAGTGAGACTTTTTAAAAAGATATTATTTATTTTTTTTAAAGATTTTATTTATTTTTAGAGAGAGGGGAAGGGAAGGAGAAAGAGAGTGGGAGAAACATCAGTGTGTGTTTGCCCCTAACCCATCCCCAGTTGGGGACCCAGGCATGTGCCCTGACTGGGAATTGAACTGGCAGCCCTTTGGTTCGCAGGCCAGCACTCAATCCACTGAGCTACACCAGTCAGAGCAAAGTGAGATTTTCTGACTGGCAAAATGGGAGTGTTACAGGGAGACTGGCATGACCAAATTAGTCCCAGTTTTAAGAATTTCTGTAGCGTTGGCTGAATCACCTCCAAATCTTCCTTTTTATGGGGATATTTTTTTCTCCCCATAAAAAGGATCCCACAGGATCCATGTGCCTTCTTTTAGGTTAATGTTTATGGGTTGGGTGTTAACTGCTTCACCTGGGGTTCTGTTGGCCCAAATGATTTGATTGACCTGCCCGTAGATCTCAAGTGGGATGAGTTCTCCTCAGAGACCTTCTGGGAAAGTCAGGAGTGCCTGCAGCTGGACAGCATGTTCCCGAGGGACCTATACGCATAATTGCTGCTTTGCAGTAGGAAAAGTAATTTGTGCTTGCAATTTACAAAGTAAATCTCAGCCCAGCAATGGAATGGGGCAGTCTGGCATGTAGAGAAAACTGTGTATAAGCTTTTGATCCCCAAGCTGGCATTCCAGAGGTTGAAGGAACACCTGAAATTCTCCAGTCACTCCAGTAACCATTACTATCTCCAAACTTTTCTTGGTTAAATTTGTATTTAGCACTGAGTTTGTAGCTCCCATATCTACGAGGAAGTCAACTAGCTTGTTCCCCACTGTCAGTTGTATCCAGAGCTCCTGTGGGGAAATAGAAATAGGTCAGGGGATGTCTGAGCCTCCTCATTTATCATCAGACTCCTCTTCCTTTTTTTAGCATTTCCCAGTGAGTGTTTTTATTCCCTTTAATTCTCCTTTTGAATTTTGGGCATTACCTTCTCCAGTAGCCCTCCTTCTGGTCTCCTGGGTCTTCCCCTTTTCCTTTCAGTTTCCATCTCTCCTTCTGGCTTCCCCACCTTGTTTCTGTGGCCTGAGAGGGAGCATTCCTCAACATAATAAAGTCCATACATGAGAGACCTATAGCCAACATCATATTCAATGGGCAAAAACTAAAAACTTTCCCACTAAGATGAGGAACAAGACACGGCTGTCTACTATCACCACTTCTATTCAACATAGTATTGGAAGTTTTAGCCACAGCAATCAGGCAAGAAAAGGAAATAAAAGGCATCCAAATTGGAAAAGAGGAAACAAACCTGTCATTGTTTGCAGATGACATGATAGTGTACATAGAAAATCCTATAGACTCCACCAAAAAACTGCTCGACCTAATAAATTAATTTGGCAAAACAGAAGGATACAACATCAATATTCAGAAATCAAAGGCATTTTTGTACACCAACAATGAAACATCAGAAACAGAAATCAGGGGGAAAAAATCCCATTTGATATAGCAACAAGAAAAATAAAATACCGAGGAATTAACCTAACCAAGGAGGTAAAAGACCTGTACTCAGAAAACTACACAACACTGAAGAACAAAATTAAGGAGGACACACAAACGATGGAAACATATACCATGTTCATGGATTGGAAGAATTAACATCATCAAAATGTCCATACTACCCAAAACAGTTTATAGATACAATGCAATACCTATTCAAGCACCAATAGCATATTTCACAGATATAGAACAAACACTTCAAAAATTTATATGTTACCATAAACAATCCCAAATACCTGCAGCAATTTTGAGAAAGAAGAACAAAGTAGGAGGGATCACAATACCTGATATCAAACTGTATTAAAAGGCCACTGTAATCAAAACAGACTACTAGTGGCATAAGAACAGACACATGGACAGATGGAACAGAATAGAGAGCCCAGAAATAAACCCAAGTCTCTATGGTCAATTAATATTCAACAAAGGGGGCAGCAGCATAAAATGGAGCAAATATAGCCTCTTCAACAAATGGTGTTGGGAGAGCAGGACAGCTACATGTAAAAAAAAATGAAACTTGATCACTAACTTACACCATACACAAAAATAAATTCAAGGTGGATAAAAAACTTAAATATAAGTCATGACATTAGAGTCCTAGAGGAGAACATAGGCAGGAAAATATCAGATATTCCATGCAGCAATATTTTCACTGATATTTCCCCTAAAGCAAGGGACATAAAGGAAAGAATAAACAAATGGGATCTCATCAAAATAAAAAGCTTCTGCATGGTGAAAGAAAACACCATTAAATTGAAAAAGAACCAACTGTATGGGAAAACATATTTGCCAATGATACCTCAGACAAGGGTTTGATCTTCAAAATATATAAAGAACTCACATGACTCCACTCTAAGAAGACAAGCAAGCCAATTAAAAGATGGGCAAAGGACTTGAACAGACACTTCTCCAGGGAGGATATACAAAGGGTCCAGAGACATATGAAAAGATGTTCAGTATTGCTAGCCATCAGAGAGATGCAAATTAAAACCACAGTGAGATACCACTCCACACCGGTCAGAATGGCCATAATAAACAAAGTAACAAACAACAAGTGTTAGAGAGGTTGTGGAGAAAAGGGAACCCTAGTGCACTGTTGGTGGGATTGCAGACTGGTGCAGCCACTATGGAAAACAGTATGGAATTTCCTCAGAAAACTAAAAATGGAACGAACTGCCTTTTGACCCAGCAATTCCACTGCTAGGATTATATCCTAAGAATCTTGAAACACCAATCCAACAGAACCTATGCACCCCGATGTTCATAGCAGCACAATTTACAATAGCAAGTGCTGGAAACAACCTAAGTGCCCATCAGTAAATGAATGGATCAAAAAACTATGGTACATTTACACAATGAAATTCTACGCAACAGAAAGAAAGAAGGAGCTCCGACCCTTTGTGACAGCATGGATGGAACTGGAGAGCATTATGCTAAGTGAAATAAGCCAGGCAGTGAAAGACAAATAGCATATGATCTCACCTTTAACAGGAACCTAATCAACAAATCGAACAATCAAGCAAAATATAACCAAAAATATTGAAAGTGAGAACAGGCTGACAGTGACCAGAGGGGAAAGGGGAGGGGATAATAAGGGAAAAGGGGAAGGGTTTACAGGAACATCTATAAAGGACACATGGACAAAAAACAAGGCGGGAGGAGACAGGGAAAAGAGGTGGGGAGGGCTGGGGGGAAAAGGCAGAAAACTGTACTTGAACAAGAATTTAAAAAATGTTAAAAAACAAAACAAAACACTGGGGCCTGTTTTAACTTCCTTGCTTCCTGGGCATTGTAACTTTAAAGGCTCTATCCACCAACTGGAAGGGATTCATTGCTAATGCCCCATCTAAACATTGGTGTTTCCTTCTGATATCTGGAACACTTTGCCCAATAAAAATAATGTTTACCATCCAGACATTTTCTGGTGCCTGTGGGTCAGCATCAGTGGTCTTTCAATAAGTCTGATGGATCCTTTCTAAAAATTCAGAAGGATCTTCATTTGTTTTTTGTTGAAGGTCCTGTATCATATTCAGGTGCTTTTGCTTAGGCACCCCTTTCTTAAGCCCTTCCAATATGTACCTGTTGTAATGGTCTAGGAAGGCTAGGTCCCCAGCATTTGGGTACCAGTTGGGCTCTGTCAAGGAAATTGGGGTTGGGGGTCCCATTGGGATTTTGTTGGTGGAGGTGTTGAGACCCTTCATTGGCCTTATTTATAACTAGCTGCCTTTCATCCACCATTAGCAGGATGTTAAGGAGAGTCTGTACAGCTGCCCAGTTTGGATGATGAGTGGCAAAAATGGACATGATACCTTGGCTGGTGTAGCTCAGTGGATTGAGCACAAGCTTGTGAACCAAAGAGTCAGTGGTTCAATTCCCAGTCTCTAGGTCACATGCCTGGGTTGCAGGCCAGGTCGGGGCATGCGAGAGGCAACCACATATTGATGTTTCTCTCCCCCTCTTTCTCCCTCCCTTCTCCACTCTCTAAAATAAATAAATAAAATATAAAAAATTAAAAATAGAAAAATGCTTAAAAAATAAGATATTTCTAAAAATGAAGCAAATGATACACTTTAAAAACAAACTTGGATGCATGACTTCATCATTACAAACGTGTGCTCACAAGCAAGTTTTAGTGTCTTAGCCTCTGCCAACCAGTACCACAAATAGTAGCCACCAAAACTCAGGTGATCCTCACTCACTCTTACAGTCTGTCTCCTTCTCAGACCTTTTTCCTTCCACCGCCAGGCGTTTGAGGTGGCCGTTGACTTGAGCGGGAATGCAGAGGAATTCCCCGAGACTGGGAAATCCCCACAGTCTGCTCTTGGGGTCAGCCTGCCACAGGCCGCTGGGACCTGAGCCCAAGCCCTCTGGGACCTAACCAAGGTCTACGGGGCCCCGTGTTAGGTTCCAAATCTGTTACCAAATGAAAGTGAGGTTTGGCTGCCAGCTGCTACCCATATAGACAAATTCCAGAGGCATATGTTTGGTGAGAAAAGGAAAGGGGTCTTTTATTTTTTTTTATTTTTCTTAAGATTTCATTTATTTACTTTTAGAGAGAGGGAAAGAAAGGGAAAAACAGGGAGGGAAACATCTATATGTGAGAGAATCATCAATCAGTTGCCTCTCGCACACCCCTAACTGGGTCCCTGGCCTGCAACCCAGGCACGTGCCCTGACTGGGATTCTAACCGGTGACCCTTTGATTTGCAGTCAGTCCACTGAGCCACACTAAAAGAGCCAGGGCTGGCTCTTTTAAACTCGGCTTCTGTAAATATTATTGTTGTACACAACTCTGCAAGAGTTTCTTGTGGTGTATACACATGAGTGAAATTGCTGGGTCATAGGTAAAGACACTTTCAACCTCATTATGTAGTGCCAGACTGTGGCCCTAATTCATACTCCCACCAGCAGCACATCAGAGTTCCAACTCTTTCTCACTCTTGCTCGCACTTTATATAGTAAGACCATCTCACTTGTGCCGATCTGTTTGCGGAGTAATGATATCTCGCTTTGATTTTAATTTTCAGTTTCCTCCTTATTCCTGTGGTTAAGCGTCTTTTCAAAGTGTATAGTTTGTTTGTATTCCCTCATGCCATGAAATGCATAGTAAAATCTTTCATCCAGGTTTCTATTGGATTGTCTGTGTTTTCAGTTTGATTAATACTTCATTACATATTATGGATACTTGTCCTTTGAAGGGCATGTCTTGTAAATGTCTTCTCTCACATGTAAGGTTTGTCTTTTTACTCTCTTTATAATAGTTTTTGATGAACCAAAGTTCTTAATTTTAATATAGAAAAGCTTACCTTGTTCTTTATACGTAAAGCTTTTGATTTAGTGGTCATAAAGAGAGTCTCTCTTCCCAAAGATTCAGAGCTCTGCCTTTAACTTTTAGGTTTATAATACTCCTGGATTTGGTTTTTGTGGATAGTGAGGTAGGGAGGTCGATGTTTTTTCCTATCGACTTTCGGTGGTTTCCGTGCCGGTCACTGTAAAGTCTGTCTGCGGTGCTCCCTGGTCATCCTACTCTGAGTGTCTGCAGTGTGTGCGAGTTGGTTTCTAGGCTCCCGGTGCCGTTCTGTTAATCTGCTTATCTTCCTCTGAGCGAACGTCGCAGGGTTTTAATCACTGTAGCTTTAGGTCTTGATCCCTGGTAGGTAAGTTCTCCCAGGAATCAGTTTGTCAGAATCAACCAAAAATAATGTAGGATTTGACTGAGACTTCATTTTAATCTTCAGACCAGTTTGAGGAGAACAGCTATATTCTCAGTATTTACTCTTCCAGTCCATGCACGTGGGAAAATGATTAGCAGTATAGAAAGCCATGTTTTCTAACCAACACAATTGTCATAAATCAATAATAACAAGAGCCTCGTAAAACACCATACCTTTGGAAATTAAGTAAGTAGTTCTTAATAACTGAAAAGTTAAAGAAGGAATAAAAACTGTCTCCTTTCTTTTATGTAGGTCTTGTTAATGGCTACAAATAAAGTTTTATTGTTTTCTGTCCAGAGATCTTGCACAGTTTTGTTAGATTTACTAGGCTCTTTTTTTTATGCCTTTGTAAATAGCATCTTTTTTGACTTTTCATTTTATAACTTTTGCTGGTATATAGAAATCCAGTTGGGTTTTGTATGACAATTTTGTGTTGAGCAGCCTCTTTAAAGTTTCTTTTAACTTGTTATGAAATAAAATATACATTTAAAAAACTCCATAAAACAGCCCTGGCTGGTGTGGCTCAGTGGATTGAGCACCAGCCTGTGAACCAAAAGGTCGCTAGTTCGATTCCCAGCCAGGGCACATGCCTGGGTTGTGGGCCAGGTCCCTGTTGGGGGTGTACAAGAGGCAGACAACTGATGTTTCTCTCCATCTATTTCTCCCTCCCTTCCCCTCTCTCTGAAAATAAAGAAATAAAATCTTTTTTAAAAACTGCATAAAACACATGTATAGTTTCATGAGTTATTCTAAGGTGAAAGTCTTTGTAACTATCACTCAAGTAAAGAAACCAGCCATCCCATAAGAGTTCACACACGTGCTGTGCTGCAGAGCCCATTCACCCTTGTTCTCCCCTGGAGATAACCGCTGTCCTGACTTTTACACTCATCACTTACACCTCTCTACGGTTCGCAGCTCCCGAGGCACTACAGACTTCCTAAGACTCAGTCTTAGCATTCTTCTTTTATTTCACTCTTAAATAGGTGAACATTTTAAACAGATACATTCAGATATAATTTACATGCCATAAAATTCATCATGATATGTGTGAAGTTTTTATGACCTTTATTTAATTTATAGTTGTGCAGCCACCACGATAATCCACTTTAAATCATTTCCATTGCACTCACAAGTTCCCTGCACCCATTTTCAGTCAATCCCCACTTGCGCCCCTAGCCAGGTACACCTTGATCTGCTTTCTTTCTTTATCAATTTTTTCCTGGCATTTCATATAAATGGAATGATAAAATACGTAGTCTTCTGCATCTGACTTCTTTCACTTCAAATAACTTTTAAAATGTTTTTAATCCTCATCTGAGGATGTATTTATTGATTTGAGAGAGAGAGAAGCACCGATGTGAGAGAGAAATCTTACAGCCCAGAGTTCTAGTGCCAAGAAAACAAGTCCCCGTAACTCTTCTGACTATAAAAACCAGTGGGGATTGTGGCTGAGTGAGATCCAGCTGTTCCTCTTAAAGGGCTTGGACATGAACTTGCTCAGATTCACTCCCTCTGAGCTCCAGCACTGGGGCAGCAGCTTGAAGGCACCAGGGACACACAGGAAAAACTGAATTGTCTTGCGCTGGGGCGAGAGGGGTAGGCAACTTTCTGCCAGGCGAAAGTGCTGGCAGAGGCCATTGTTGCTTTTCTGAGACTTCCACTGCTGCCCACCCCCGCCCCCCACACACAGAGCCAACAAGCAGTGCTGTATCCGAGACTCCATTAACCTGGCTCACACTCTTTGCCCCATCCTGGGGATTCCCTGACACCCTGTCCCACCCAGCTCGCAAGCCCATCCAAGCTGTTTCCAGTAGCTTTTCCATACAACTGGCCTCTCCTGCCTCATGCTTCAGATTTTCCTAAAATCTCTCAAGCAGCATCTGGCCTCTGAGTACCTCCTACCTCTTGCTGAGTGGCCCCAGGCCTGGCACTAGTGGCAGCCTGCCCTGGTTCACAGCTTGGCCTCTTCTGGCCACCTCCAAGCCTAACACAAGTAGCAGCCATCTGCACATTACTCTGTATCTCATGCTGGGTGGCCCCAGGCAAGGCATAGGTGGTGGCTGACTTTGCACCTCTCAAGAGACCCCAGGGCCAGTGCACCCCGTGGACAGCTTCAGACCACATCAGATTACAACCCTACCACCTCCACAAGCAGCACACTCAAGCGGGGGGACTCAGTGAGCACCAAAGCCCACTGAAGCAAGTCCTGCTCTGTAGGGTCAACTTCCGCACAGCAGCTCCTCTGCTGTAGTTGTAGCTGCTCCTCACAGACGATTGACCCGGGGAGTCAGTCCCTCCCAGTAATGCCAACAGCAACTAAGGCTCAACTACAAGGGCTGTGCACACAGCCCACACAGGGGTGCACCTGTAGTGCCCAGCTTGGGGACTGGGGAGGCTTAGTCTCCCAGTGGGGAGGCTGCACCACTGGGCCCTACAGGGCACCTACTACATAACACCACTCTCCCAAGTCTGGGATATGTAGCAGCTCTCCCTAACACATAGAAACAAACATAGGAAAGCAGCCAAAATATGGAGACAAAGAAACAGGTCCAAAACGAAAGAACAGAAGAAATCTCCAGGAAAAGAACTAAATGAAATGGGGCAATCAAACTACCAGATACACAGTCCAAAACAATGGTTATAAGGATGCTTAAATGCCCTGGCTGGTGTGGCTCAGTGCATTTAGTGCTGGCCAGCGAACAAAAGGGTGGCTGGTTCGATTCGCAGTCAGGGCACATGCCTGGGTTGCGGTTGGGTCCCCCGCTGGGGGCATGCAAGAGGCAACTGATCGGTGTATATCTCATACATCGATGTTTCTCTCCCTCCAAAAATAAATAAATAAATAAATAAATAAATAAATAAATAAATAAATCTGTTTTAAAAAAAGGATGCCCAGGAACTTAGTGAGAACTTCAACAACATGAAAAAGGACATATACACCATAAAAAAGAACCAGTCAGAAATTAAGGATACATTGGCCCTGGCCAGGTTGCTTAGTTGGTTATAGAATTGTCCCAATGTGCCAACTCTGGGACCCAATGTATGGCTTCAATTCCTGGTCACGTCACATATGAAAATCAGTCAACAAATGCACAGGTAAGTAGAACAACAAGTCCATGTTTCTCCCTCTTAAATCAATTTTTAAAAATTTTAAAAAGAACAAGAAAAGAAATGATAAATACAATAACTCAAATGAAGAATAATCTATAGGGAATCAGCAGTAGAGTAGATGATGCTGAGAATCAAATCAGTGATTTGGAACATAAGGCAGCAAAAAACACCCAATCACAACAACAAATAGAAAAAAAAAATCCAAAAAGAAGATAGTGTAAGGAACCTCTGGGACAACTTCAAGTGTACCAACATTCACCTCGTGGGGGGTGCTAGAAGAAGAGAGAGAGCAAGAAATTGAAAACCTGTTTGAAAAAATGACAGAAAACTTTCTTAACCTGCTGAAGGAAATAGACATAGAAGTCCAGGAAGTGCAGAGGATCCCAAACAAGAGAAATCCAAAGAAGGCCCTACCAAGGCACACTATAATTAAAATACAAAAGTTTAAAAACATAGAGAGAATCTTAAATGCAGCGAGAGAAAAGTAGTTAGTTACCTACAAGGGAGCTCCGATAAGACTGCCAGTTGATTTCTCAAAAGAAACTTTGCAGGCTAGAAAGAAGTGGTAAGAAATATTAAAAGTGATAAAAAAAACAAGGACCTACAATCAAGATTACTCTAGCCAGCAAAGCTATCATTTAGAATTGAAAGACAGCTAAAGAGCTTGCCAGACAAGAAAAAAGTAAAGGGGTTCATCACCACCAAACCAGTATTACATGAAATGTTAAAGGGCCTTTTTAAGAAGAAGGAAAAAAACTAAAAATATGAACAATGAAATAGCAATAAATACACATCTTTCAACAATTGAATCTAAAAATCAAAGTAAATGAACAAGCAAAACAGAAACAGACTGATAGATACAGAGAATATTTTGACAGTTGCCAGATGGGAGGGGGCTTAGGGACATAGGTGAAAAGTGAAAGATTTAGAAGTCCAAATTCTGGTAGTTACAAAATGGTCGTGGGAATGTAAAGTACAGCATAGGAAATATTGTCAGTAATATTCTAATGAGTATGTGTGGTGTCAGATGGGTATGAGATTTATCAGGGTGATCACTCAGTAAGTTATATAATGTCTAATCACCGGGGTTTACACCTGAAACTAATATAATATTGTATGTCAACCGTAATTGAAAAGTGGGAAAAAAAATAGAATCGCATCTGAGTCACCAAATGTGTTACGGAATTCAAGTTTTGCTGCTTGGGCTGCATGGTTGTCACAGGGTAATTTTATTTACTTGCAGCAAGTAAAGGAGACCAGATTCACATACAAAGCTCTGCCTCTCTGAAGGGAGGCTTAGCGGTTGCTTAGGTACACTGTGTGGTCAATTACACATTGATATCTTCTTTGCAATTGGCTACACTTACCAGGGTGAGTTCCTGTGATGTTTACCTTGTTTATAGCTGGTCTGAGAAATACTGTGCTACATTTTAACATTTAGCAAGAATGGCATTTAGTAAGAATAGCCCAGACCAAAGATCTTCAACAGGCATGTGCCCCAAGAGGCACACTGCTGTGCCACAAGAATTTTTAAAGCGTGCAATACCTGACTATTTAGTCATGGACACTGACCTCTTTTCCCTTAGATTGTCAGATTTAAAAAATGACAACAGTGAACACAACAATAGCCATCCAACATGAATGAATTAAAAGTATACCTATTTTTTAAAGATTTTATTTATTTATTTTTTTAGAGAGGGGAAGGGAGGGAGAAAGAGAGGGACAGAAAAGTCAATGTGTGGTTGTCTCTCATGCGCCCTGCCCTGGGGACCTGGTCTGCAACCCAGGCATGTGCCCTGACTGGGAATCGAACTGGTGACCCTTTAGTCTGCAGGCTGGCACTCAATCGATTGAGTTACACCAGCCAGGGCAAAAATATGCCCATTTTTGTCAGATCGGCAAAAAATATATTTTGTGTGTGTGCCACCGAATTTTAGTGATTAGTTTATGTGTGCCATGAGATGAAAAAGGTTGAAAATCGCCGGCCCGGACCCTTGAGACCCTTGTCCTATCTAACAGAATGGCAAGTCTTTCTTGCATAGTCTTGTTCTATTCGTTGTAGGACATTTAGTTTAGCGGACACCTGCCCACCAATTGTCAGTAACTTTGCCAGTCCTTGTGACCACCACAAATGCCCCAAGTACTTCCAAAAGCCTATGGAAGGTATTGTACTATCACTCGTGCAAAGCCAACACCCCCACACCACACTGTAAGTCACATAATACCCAGCAATAAACCTCTAGAGTGGTTTCTGTCATCTACAATGCACCCTAACCCAGATACCCACGCACACACACGTACAAGAAACTCTTACAAAAGACAAACTAAGCTATCAAAGCTTATGATGAAAATTAACACCAACCAACGCCTACAATCTCCATGAGAAGGAGGTTGAGAACGGACAGGGCAGAGAATGGGGTTGGGGGCAGAGGGCTGAGATGCCGGGGGTTCAGAAGCGAAGGGCTGGGGTTGGGGGGGAAGGGCGTACGGGGAGAGGGACCTCCGGGCATCTACTTCTCGTCCCCCCCCCTCCCGTAATGTCCTCCGCTCCCACCAGAAGGCGCCCGCATTCCCCGCGCGTAGCCGAAGCTGAGCTCAGCGGCGCCGCGATCAGAAGAGCCGGGCGGCGGCGTGAGCGCTCCTGGGCAAGTGAGACAGGGTGCAGGGGAGCCCTGGCTTTGTTCCTGGGGCTGGTTTCTCAATTCCGTTCGCCACCCTGGCAGAAAACGCCCATCACCACCCCAGCGCCTTTATCTACAAAGTCCAGAGAGCCGGAAGGCAAGCAGGGTCGAGCGCTCTGGGGAGGCAGGAGGATCCCGCAGGCTCAAAGGCTGACGCGCGGCTCCCCCATCAGGCTGCCTCCAGCCCCATGAGGACCCCCAGGCCGGGGCTGAGAGCCTTGAGCAGCCGGGATCGAAATCTTGCGGCGGCCTTAGAGCGTTAGACAGGTCAGTGCCCAGGCCGGGTGAGGGCTGAGCTGGAGGTGGGAGGAGTCGCGCTCGCCCGACTACTGTCCCCCAGCGCAACTGCCGGAGGCCACTCACCAGGTCACCTCCGCCGGGGGCACCTAGTAGCGCGGGAGTGATTCTGCATTTTTCATGACAGGCAAGGTGTGGAGCCACCCTTTGTAGCACACCCGGGGCCAGGTGATGTTCGGACCGAGGAATCGGGGGGAGGGGAAACTGACTCACGGGCTGGGAGCTGGGGTGGGGGGGTGCGACGGGCTTGGAGACGTTCGCTGCTCTAATAAAGAGAAGCTCTTCTACTCATGCGCGCCCGCGTCGAAACCCCCGCAGCCAAAGGTCCCTCGAATCAAGATGCTGGGCCTCGGGTGTGAGAAGAAACCGGGATGCGGGAGAGGGCGAGAAGAAAGGAGGCTGGGAGACGCAAGGCCCAGGGAGTGAGGGGAGTGTGCGGGGTGGGGCGGGGGGCAACGACCGGCTGTGTCAATCCTAGCGCGCAGAATGTGCAGAGCGCCCTGGGAAGCGCGGGCGGGGGTACCAAGGGTCTGCCCGCGCCTTTCCTCCTCTCCTTTCTCACCCTGCCACACCCTGCCGCCCACCCAGAATGCGGGTGGGCCGCAGGGCCCTCTGTGTGCTGCTTCTGCTGCTCGCCTGCGCCTCGCTGGGGCTCCTCTACGCAAGGACCCGGGACACGCCGCACCTCCGGGTACCTCTTAATCTGTGGGCGCCCGCGCAGGGCCCCCCCAGACCAGAGTTGCCCGACCTCGCCCCCGAGCCCCGCTATGCCCACATCCGGGTCAGGATCAAGGAGCAAGTGGTGGGGTGAGTGCCAGGAGTGGTGGCGGCAGTGCGTCACTCCCTGGGGGGTTGGGGGAGCTTTTGTTTCCTCCACTGCCGAGCTCTGCTGCCTGGGTTTTCTCCGCTGGCTGTGGGGGTGAAGTGGGAGGTGGAAGGGGCTACTGAGTCTTGGGTTGGGGGAAATCTTCCCTCTCTGAACAATGTCATGGTGATGGGGAAGAGAATGTGTCCAGTTGGAGGATGGCCCTGAAACACTTTCTGATTTCTTGATGGTGTCCACGTGAAAGGAGAGTCCAGATGCGGCCCGAATGGTGGGTGGGTGGACAACCTGAAATCCTAGCGATCTGGCCCTGTTCTGCATCTCTGTGAAATCCAGATTTAGGGAACAGGTCCTCCTCTTTGTGGTCCCTCCTCCTGGGGACTCTTTGAAGAGCAGTGTTTAAGGGGACAGATACCGGGTGGGCAGGGTTGAAGGGGCAAGGTGTGGGGCGCTGAGTGGATGTTTCGTGGGACAAAGGGAGCTGTGGGGTTGGGCTCTGATGACCCTTCCTCCTCGCTCCAGGCTGCTGTCTGGAAACAACTGCAGCTGTGAGTCCAGTGCGGGGCGTCTTCGCCTCCCCTTCCAGAGGCAGGTCCAAGCCATTGACTTCACCAAGGCCTTTGACCCTGAGGAGCTGAAGGCTGCCTCTGCCCTGAGGGAGCAGGAGTTCCAGGCCTTCCTTTCAAGGTAGCGGCGCGAAAGGAGAGCAGGACCCTGCAGTGGCAGAGCGGCGCGAGGCCTGGGGGTGGGTGAGCCGGAAGGGAGAGCCCCGCCCCCACTGACTCTGCCTCCCTTCTCCCTCTCCTCCACTGTCAGGAGCCAGTCTGCTGCCGACCAGCTGCTCATCGCTCCTGCCAACTGCCCCCTACAATACCCCGTGCAGGGTGTGGAGGTACAGCCCCTCAGGAGCATCTTGGTGCCAGGTGGGGAAGAAATGTCCTAGGGGATGACCTAAGCCACTGTGGGAGTGGCAGAGCCCAAGGTGGGGTGGGGAAGAATGAGGGAAGTTTGGATGGGAACCAGGACATCTGATGAAAGGGGGCTTGAGGTCTGAAGGGGGCTCCAGAGGTGGGAGATGGGGCAGAAGGGACTCTTGGGTTGCCAGGAATTGCAGAAGACTGTGACTGAGAGGTTTGGAGACAAGAATCTATTGTTTGCAGACTAACCAGAGGTTACGTGGATGCGGTAAGGCAGACCATATAAGAGCTACTGCTTTGATGGGAAGGAGATAAAAATGTGTTACTCTAGGCTACTTCCCACACTGAGCCCAGCTGCCCAACAACAATGATGGGGGAGAGGTTCTGTGTTGTGTGTGGCAAAAGCGGAAAGAAGCCATCAAAGCTGTCTGTGATTCTCGTCCTCCTCCTTCCTCCCAGGGCTGAGCCTGCAGGCTGCTTCTGGTCAGGAGATATACCAGGTAAGAAGAAAAAGGAGGACAGGGAAGCCAAGTGGGCAGGATGCTGGGAGGGAAATATGGCTGCCAAAGGAGGGATGGAGGATTCAGGGAGTTGAAAGGTAGGTCTGGGGCTAACGCTGAATTGTCCAATACCCTCTTCCAGGTGAACCTGACTGCCTCCTTGGGCACCTGGGACGTGGCAGGGGAAGTGACTGGAGTGACTCTCACAGGAGAGGGGCAACAAAATCTCACCCTTGCCAGCCCAGGGCTGGACCAACTCAATCGGCAGCTGCAACTGGTTACTTATAGCAGCCAAAGCTACCAGGCAAACACAGCAGACACAGGTGCGAGGAGCTGGGTGAAGGCAGAGGAAGCCTAGGTGAACAGAGAGAACGCAGAGAGGCTGTAGCAGGCAAATGGCAGAGGGTGTGGGAGACACTGGGCAATGGCCAGAGCTGCCTAGCCACACAATGGGCATTTCAGCTAGGCCAACAGGGCCAGGGAGGGAGAGAAGAGGCCTTTGTTCATCTGGGGCCAGAGCAGGCCAGAGGGAAATCTGAGCCTTGGATGTGTTCCCTCTTCAGGCCAACCATGGGGGCCCCAGGAAGTGACATGACCCAGGAGCCAGAAGACTCAAGCTCTATTCCCAGTCCACCACTTACTACAGGGCAAAGGGCTTTATCTCCCAAAGTTTGCACTGCTAGAAAAGGGGCCTAACACAGCCCTCTTGCTTCTCTCCAAGGCTTGCTACACCAAACCTGCTCCCACTTGGGGACTTTGCACCTGCTGTTCCCTCTGCCTAGAATGCTCTTCCCCCAGATTTTCACATGGCTGGCTCCTTTGTGTCTTTTGGATCTCAGCTCGAATGTCTCCTCTTCACTATCACATTACTTGTCTTATTTTCCATTCAATACTTAACAGTATGTGAACTTTTTAAATTTACTTAACCTGGAACCAGACTGACAAGGTTCCTAGTCCAGCTTTGTTGCTTAATAATTGTCTAAATGTGGCAAATTACTTCATTTCTCGGTGCCTTCTTTTTCTGTAGTAGGAATCTACTTACTAAGACTACTGGGAGGATTAAATGAGTCTATATGTTTAAGGTAATTTACAAGGTGCCTGGCCCATAGTAAATACTCAGTAAAGGTTAACTTTAATTAAATGTCTTCTTGCCTTTCTCCCACCCATTAGAATGTAAATTCCATGGGGGAAAGAACATTGTGTTCTTGTCCTCCAGGGCCTAGAAAGGCTGTATATGCACTTAAATATTTATTTACTGAAAAGAGAATGTTGTTCCAGCCTTAAGATCCACATCTCATGACCTTTCTTCCCAGTCCGGTTCTCCACCGAGGGACACGAAGCGGCCTTCACCATCCGTATAAGGCACCCCCCCAACCCTCGGCTGTACCCACCTGGGTCTCTACCTCAGGGAGGTGAGGCTGGTGCACGCAGGGACATGGATGGAGCCCCGGTGGGGAGCAAGTTGGGAGAAGCCTGCATGGGAAAGATGCCTTTTTGCTCCTCACTATCCACCCTCCTTGTCTGCGCCCAACCCTGCCCCTCACTCCCAGCCCAGTACAACATTAGCGCTCTGGTCACCATTGCCACTAAGACCTTCCTTCGTTACAATCGGCTGCGGGCACTCATCGCCAGCATCCGCCGCTTCTACCCGACGGTCACTGTGGTCATCGCCGACGACAGCGACAAGCCAGAGATCATTAACGGTCCCCACGTCGAGCACTATCTCATGCCTTTCGGCAAGGTGCGCAGCGAGCAAGGCTGAATCGCACACCCGAGGGCACCGGGAGGGGGCGCGCGCGCTCAGTCTGCCGTCTCCAGAGTGGTGATAACAGGATTATCCGCCTCAAAGTCGCTGGGGTGCCTGTTAACCGAGAGGCTTCCCCGAAGGAATGTAAGCTCTGTAAAAGCAGGAATCGTGTCTATCTTATTCCTGCTGCATTCTTAAAATGGTTCTGAGCACCTAGTGGGTGCGTGAGAAATAGTTGAATGAATGCACGCAGGAATTCAATGCATTCCAAGACTCTCCCCCCAAACACTGACTCTGAACCTCTGACAGTGGGAAACTGCATT
Organism: Trachops cirrhosus; assembly: GCA_028533065.1. NCBI lineage: Eukaryota > Metazoa > Chordata > Mammalia > Chiroptera > Phyllostomidae > Trachops > Trachops cirrhosus. The sequence continues at coordinate 49,325,284 of CM052539.1, read as the reverse complement.
TTTTACCTAGGTCCCCATTTAAAAGAATTCGAAGTTTGGAGAGGGATACAGGCTGCTGAGAGGGGTCAAGAGTGAAAAGAAAAGGTGGCGGGGGAGTGGGGTATGTCCTACCCCTACAGCTTCACCAACCATACATACCCTTAACCAGGGCTGGTTCGCAGGCCGGAACCTGGCTGTGTCCCAAGTGACCACCAAGTACGTGCTGTGGGTGGACGACGACTTCATATTCACTGCGCGGACGCGGCTGGAGAGGCTTGTAGACGTGCTGGAGCGGACGCCGCTGGACCTGGTAAGGGAAGAGCCGCGGGATGGGGTGTGGAAGAAGGAGGACCTCCAGGGGGCTAAGACCACGTTTGAGGAGAGGAGTCGAGAGCAACCAGCCCTGGGACAAGAGAGGATGAAGAAGAGGAGCCTAGGGGACTACCTGGGTCCTGAGGGGTAGAACGGCAAAGGACGGGACAGGGTAACCGCCCCGGGGCAGAGGGAGCACAGTTCTGTCCCCTTCCAGTCTCCGCCCCTTCTGGAGCCACCCTCCCACTCCCGGCAGGTGGGGGGCGCGGTGCGCGAGATCTCTGGCTTCGCCACCACCTATCGGCAGCTACTGACCGTGGAGTCCGGCGCACCAGGCCGCGGGAACTGCCTCCGGCAAAGGCGCGGCTTCCACCACAAGCTCCTAGGCTTCCCAGGCTGTGTGGTCACTGACGGCGTGGTCAACTTCTTCCTCGCGCGCACAGACAAGGTGCGAGAGGTCGGCTTCGACCCTCGCCTCAGCCGTGTGGCGCACTTGGGTGAGTGGCGCCCCCTTCCGGCAGGGTCCCCGTGGGCGCTGGGCGAGGCTCCACGCAAGGCGCCAAGGGCACCGGCTACTCCTTCCCGCCCGTGCCCACGGAGCCCACGGCTGCCACCCGGGGCCCCTAGAGAAGTTCTAGGATTTACCAAGACCTGCGCTGGGGCAAGAGATGGAGCTCCCACCTCCAGGCCTGCACACCTACCAGGGTTGTCTGACCTGTGGTGGGCCAGCCGCATGCAGCCCCCTATGGCTGTGAATGCGGCCCAACACACAGTCGTAAATTTACTTAAAACATTATGAGATTTTGTGTGTGTGTGATTACGTGTCCAACACCCCACATTCACACCCAGCACAGCTGCTGGGTCCACCTGGAACTTCCCTACCACTGTCATGTCTCCTCTGCCCCACGCCAAGCTACTTCCCCTGATGCTTAGAAATGGAGCCTTTGCATGCTCACCCTCCATATTCCAAATCTCAGTTTCCCCTAAGGGTTGACCTGCACCCTCAAAGCCCTTCATTGTGTACTCCCCTTCCCTCCACCCCCAGAATTCTTCCTGGATGGACTTGGCTCCCTCCGGGTGGGCTCCTGCTCAGATGTCATTGTGGATCATGCATCCAAGTTGAAGCTGCCCTGGACAGCAAAGGATGCTGGGACAGAGACTTACGCCCGGTACCGTTACCCAGGATCACTGGACGAAAGTCAGGTGGCCAAACACCGCCTGCTTTTCTTCAAACACCGGCTGCAGTGCATGACGACGGAGTGATGGCCACTCAGGGCCTTCCAACTGTCTGGCCCAGCCTGCCTCCTTGTCCCTGACAGGAATTTCTAGCAAACCCTACCACCCAGTGACCGCTCCACTGACTGTCCCTGATTTCCTTCCAGAGCTGATCCCAAATAGGGGCTTGTCTTGGTGACACTCCTCCTTTCTGTGAGTGCCCAGGGGCATGATGGAGCCATAACTCATCCCACAGCCAGTGCCAAGTCCTCCCCCCACCCCTTCTCAGGGAGGCTGGGGGTCACTTTCCAAGTGCCAAAGAGCCCAAAGGACTCTAAGAATCTAAAGTGGAAATGCTCATCTCCTGGGGATTAAATTGGGGGGGAAGCCCCCAACATGTTCTCCCAGGGCTGTGCCCCCTCCCCCATCTCTGGATCCAGGACTGTGAACCGGCTTCAGCCCCACCCCCATGGAGGAAACTAATGGCTGGAGCTGTGGTGAGGGCTAGTGAACACACAGGTGAAAACCATTTTTGGTTGTGTCTCTGCAATGCTGTGGGTATGGAGGAAGGGGCACCAGGGGCCTGGATGCAGACACCCAGACTCACTTCATGAATCCCAGAGGCTCTCAGCTTCATTTTATTAGTTACATTAAGCAAGGGGGCTCAGGGGCAAGGCCCTCCTCACACACATGTTGTTGGGCCCTCCACACTCCAAGTAACTGGGTCAGACCCATACTGTGCAAGTCTTCGGACCAGCGAGCTCCTGGAAAAGGGGGGAACATTTCAGGAATAGATTAAGTATCCCTCACTTCCTCATCCAGGATCTGGCAGTCCTCTGAGGGGCACACTACTGCATTTGGAATCTTCAGTTCCTCATTCTTCACCCGTAGCTGACGCCATTCTCTGTGGCTTAGACTTGATAAATTAACTCACCACTTCTTCCCTCCACCTTACTCCTCAGGGCCGTTCCCAATCCCTCTGCGGCATCCTCAGCCACTGACTCACACCTCACTTGCTACATCCCAGCACCTCCTTGCTTCCATTCTCGTTGCTACTGCCCCCTCACCAGTCTCGCCAGGGCATATGCAGCTGCATCCTGGACACTCACAAACAGCTGCTCTGGGGTCACTCTGTCCAGGAGTCCTGCCTGGGTCAGTGTCCCCAGCACTGAGGCTGTGTGGAAAGGGGGTCAGGCTCTCAGGTTCTAAGTCCACACTGTCCTCTTCCCTCCCCAAAGTGTCCAGTCATTTCCCCAGTCTCCAGGTCCCTCCACATGCCACACCTCTCACCATGACACTGAGCCAGGAGAAGGTGGATCCCAGCATCTTGGCATCTGCTGGCCAGCTGTGGAGATGGGGCAGTGGGTTAAAGCCTACATCAGGTAGTACTTGTGGGCTGATAAAGGGAGTTTCTCCTCAATCTACCCCCTCCCTCACCTGTACCACTTCTCTGGCCCCAGCAGCATCTGCAAAGGTGATACCACCACAGTCTAGGACCACCACTCGGACAGGCTCAGCAGCTAGGATGGGAGAAGGCAAGAGTACCCAGATGCTTCCATAAGTCATGCCCAAATCTCACTCCTTGGCATCCCCTCTCACCTGTGTCAGGTGGGCCATCTGTCTTTGGAGTCTCCTGTGGGTAGGAAAGGGCAGTCACAGCTTGCGAGGCACAAGCATGAACACTCGCACCTCGAGCACAATAATCCCCCTCAGAAACCTTCCTGCCTCCCACTCCCAGAGAAGCCACACTCTCCTCTGACCCTCACCTTGCCTCTTCCAAGCCCCAGATGCCACTCTAGGATACGGCGAAACTCCCCACGGGTCCCAAAGTAGAGAGGTGCTGGATAGCTCAGGATGCAGAGCCCTGGCACCTGGAGGAGCTAAGGGGTCAGAGGGTCAGAGAAACACCCAGGTCTAACCTTCCCTTCTTTCTCTGACTATAGCCCACCTACCTTGGGGCTCTCTTTGAGTGGCCGGTAGAGCTCCGTCCCCTCAGCCAGTCCAAGTGCTACACACTGCACCCTTGACAGGAAGCTGGGGTCAGATCCCCAGCCTGGTCCGGTTGCAAAGTCACCCCAAGCCTCCTTTGTCTCCCCTCCCCTCATCTCGGCTCTCCTCATCTCTACTCCCACCTCTGGGTGCGACAGACCACAGTCATCATGGAGAAGACCACACCTATGGCCAGGCCCAGGTCCACACTCAGGGTCACAACAGCCAACCATGTGACCATCCACACAGCCTGCAGGACACAGATGGGAATGAAATGCCCAGAAGAAATGCCAGGCTGTCACTGCTAAGGAAAAGGAGCCAGGGGCAGTGACTGCCTGGGCAAGAGATGGGGAGGGCTGGCTCAGGAGGAGGCAGAAAGAAAGACATAAGGAAGGGACAGGATTGACCCAACAGTGGATACACACCAGATGTAATGACCCCAGACCTTGCATCTCCTGGGGAGTCACAAATGTTCAGGTTTGAAAGGGTTCAACACCCACCCCCAACCTTGTCTTGGAGGAAAGGAATTAAGAGGTATGCATGTTGGAGATGGGTGGATCGCAGAACTTAGGATCATGACACTTAGGCTTTGGTCCAGGACAGAGGCTGGGGATGCTGGAAGAATGGGAGGGAGCAATCTGAGGTAATGCTGCCATTTCTCACAAAATCCATGCGGCTGATGCGCCATAGTTGTGGGAGTTCCTGCATCTGGAAGAACATCTGGCGCATGCTGGAGATGTTGATGCAGGCCAGGACAGCCTCGGGAAAGAGGACACAACCTAGTCACCCCAATATCCTGGAATATAACCACCCTTCCCAGCCACCCCCACACTTTCTCTGCTCCTTACCTTGGGCAGACAGTAGAAGAAGGGTCCCAGCCACAGCAGCACCGATAGGACAACTATGCAGGAGAAGAGGCCTGCCAGCTAGAGGGAAGAATGGGTAGAAGCCAAGAAGGAAGGGAAACTCACCCGCCTTCGTGTGAGAGGTGGTCTTCCTCTCCACTTGGCCTCATCTTCCTTGAAAACCTCTGTCCTCCTAAATCCCCTTCCGCACAAACATTCCTCTTTCTTCAATGGGCTTCTTGCTGTTCTGTCATTCACACCTTCCCTTCCCTTCCCCACAATTAAATGCCTCACTCACTAGTCTCCCCTAGATGTAGTCAACTTCTCTATATTTGAAGCCACTTAAAAGTCACTTAAGAGCCTCCATCTTAAAAGCCACTGTGGGAATTACCCTAAAAACAGGCTAACCACATGCTTAGTGCACTAACAAAGTAACAGAAACCAAAAATATAAAAATACTAGGAGGGACTTTGATATGTGATATTTCTTTTTAAAAGAAAAGGTCCTTATGAAAAAAATCAGAATTTTGTCTCTTAAATTTATTTTACAATTTAGTGTTGTTTTTACTTTGAACTACACATGGGGCACCATAAACTGTCTCAGTGCTTCCAGTCTACAAAGGTCTTAGTGGAACTTCGTTCTCTTCTTTCTCTCCCATCTAGATAATCCCATCCCCTCACTCATGCTCCCTCAGAGTCTGGCCTCCTCTGTATAGCTCCCACCTGTTTCTCTACTACCGCCACCACTGGCACCTGGATGTCCCCCGCTTTCCTTCCATGGATGCACCCAAGGATGCACTCTTACCTGTGTGTTCCCGCCAGCATCCACCAGTAGGCTGGTGGTGGCCAATGTGGCCGAGTTGGGAAAGCAAGAGAAGAGGGAGGAGATGAGGTTGGAGGCACCATGCGCCAAGAGCTCCTGGGGATACAGTGAGATGAAGAGAGAGACAAAGCCACAGGGGATAACATAGGGGGCTGTCTCCCAAATGAGGTTGGAGTCCCGAGTTGGAGTCACACCTGGTTGGCATCAATACTGTAGCTATGCTTGTCTGCATAGATGGAGGCCAGGGAGGCAGACACAGCAAAAGTAACCAGTGCAATGGGCAGTGAATCATCCAGAACCCTGGGTAGCTCAGCCAGGTTGGGGAAGAGAGGCTGGGGAAATCTGCAGAGACAGGGATCCATGGTAAGAACATGCTGGGTATAAGAAGGATTATAGGAAAGATGGAGAAAAAGGGTGGAGCAGGACAAAAGGAGGTATCGGGTGGAAGAGGTGTGAGAAAAGAAAACTTGCATCCTTTCACCCTCTCTTACCCTCCAGGCAGCAGCCCCACTATCTGGACGTCGTATCTCGTGTCCAGGGAAGAGGTGAAGCAGAGCACGGAGGCCAGAAGCACCTGGGAAAGACAGCATGACAGGAAATGGGCCCCCTGGCAGAGGCTGGAAGGGCTCAACATGAGAGAGGATCAAAACACAGGATTAGGTGGTTGCAGGAGCCTAGCACCTGGGGGAGCTGGGATGTGTTCCGGATGCTTGACAACTGATTTAGCGTGAAGGAGAGTGGGGATGAAAAGAGGAATGACACCTCCCTGGGGCTATGGAGAGAGATGGATGGAAGAAGGGGGGTTCCTAGCAGGGAGGGATGTGGATATCAGGAGGCAAAACAGAGCCATTCTAAGTAGGGAAGCTGGCTATGCCTGGAGATATACAGGGTATTTGTGGAGGCGTGGAACGTTTATTTCTTGGGGGGAGAGAGAAATGTAGGTGTGGGTGGAAAGGAAAATAAACTGAATTACAGTGAAGGGTCAGGCAAAAAGAGAGAAGGAAGTGGATGTGCTGTGCCGAGCGACACCGCACGGGGGCGCTATGAGGAGGAAGAAGGCGTTCTAAGAGGTGCAGAGGAGACTCCACCAGAGAAGTGGAAACGCGTGTGGGGGATTCCAGAGGGGTCAAAGTATTCTTGGAAGAGGCCTAGAAAATAACTTTGCCGTGTATAATGCGCACTTTTTGCCCAAAATTTTTAAGGAAAAATAAGGATGCGCGTTGTACATGGGTAAATGAGTACATACCATAGGTATAATAATGTGGGTGCGCATTATATAGGGCAAAACACGGGTACATGCGTAGGCAGGACCTCTCGGCTGTGACCTCTCTTTATTCCGCTAGAGGGCGGTAACGGCCAGTTCCTACAGGATAAGCAAGGTCAGCGAGGCTCAGCGAGCGGGTTCGCTGGAGCCATCCTTACCATGACGATTTCCCCTGGGATCGGGGTGGGTAGCTTGTCTCGGAACCTCACGTTCAATTCCTTGACTGGCACGAGCAGCGCCAGGCTGAGTGCAGAGATGGTCAGTTCGGCCGGATTGCTCCGAGGCAGCGCGGTCAGCACAGCGGCCAGCGTCTGCGGGCAGGACCGGTGAGCAGAGGGCCCAGGACCAGGGGCGACTGTCCCCAGCGCGGACCTAGCAGATCCAGGCAAGGCCTTCTCTCCCACCTCCACGGCGACCCTCATTCAGCCTCCTGGTTCTAACCTCCTTTCCCCCGCCCCCGCCCCGTTACACACTATCCATCGCTTCCGTTCCTTGTCCGGTTGCCCTCTTCCCGGGACTGCTAGAAGCCTCTTTTCCGCTGTTCTCCCACTCCCACCTTAAAGAGAGAGAAGCAGCCGATCTGGCGCGGAAGGGGCAACCCCAAAAGGCTCGGCAGTTGGGACACGAGCACGTGCAGCGCGGCCCCGCTGGTCAGCGCTTTAACCACTGGCTCTGACAGAAAGGTGGACAGGACGCCGAGCTGCAGTGCGAACATCCCCAGCTGCAGGGAAGAAGATGCGCAGTCACCACCGGAGGAGCAGAGCAGTTGCAGCGCAGTGCGCTGGCTTCTTCGCGCACTGCTCCGGCCAAGACCTGCGAGCGGCAGACGCATCCCACCCTTTCCTCTGGCCCGATTCCCCTAGGCGCCCAGCCGGGATCCCCCAGGATCCTCCCTCACCATCAACGCCCCGCTCCCGAAGGCCAAGGCCGCAGCTGCCTCGACTCGCTGAGCGTCCAGCTGTTCCCTCTCGGTTACGCTCAAGTTTCCCCCGAGGGGTTCGGGCACTAGCTGCTCCACGGCCGAGCCCGTCATGAGGCTGAGTACGGCGAACGTTCCTAGGACCCGAGGGCAAACATAGAAAGTGCCAGTTGTGCTGTCCGGGGCACAGCGACAACCCAGGCTGTGCGCTTGCTGCCGGTGTGTGGGCATCAGACCTCGCTCCCGCAGAAGGCAGCTGCTCAGGCGAGAACCGCAGGGCTCGGCGGGTGCAGAAGCCGGGTGCCCGTGGTGAGGGAGGTTAGCAGGGGGCACCAACCGGCAAACGCAGGCCCCAGACTGAATCTCTGCCTCTTCTTGTGGACGCCCTGCGGACTGCGTGCCCCTTTGGGTGACAGCTCCCCTCTTCCAAGTCCCAGAAATTTTAACCAAATTTCATGGGGAGAAAAAGTCCCAGTAAATTGCCACCTCTTCGCACCCTCAACGAGCATTGCCTGGGTCAGAGGGTCAGACAGGGGAATGGTGGCGAGTAAGGGGAAAGGGCTAGGGGGCTTACAAGAACAGAAGCCTCAAATCCCAGTCCATTTTCACCCCACAGAAAAGGATAGATGTCACTGGGTCACTCACCTGTGGACAGGTGTCTTCCAGTGCCCAACAAGGTGTAGATAAGGACGGGAAAGAAAGACGTGTAGAGGCCGAATACTGGAGGCACGGAGGTCAAGAGGGCAAAAGCCATGCCTGGGGAAGAAGCGGTGGAGGGGTGGAGGGTGCTCGCTTCGGGACGCTGCCCCCTTCCCACACTCTCAGAGGCCGGCGAGGAGACGCTAAACCTGGTCTCAGGAGGGAACCGAGGGGTTAATGGGCCTGGTGGGAGGTCGCTGGGTGGTCAGGGGCACAAATCCGTGTCCGGCCGAGTGCTGGGGGGCAGGGGTTGTGCCTCTCTCCAGTTCGCTGAGCCGGGAAGTGTCCAAGACTTCTCGCAGGATTGCGCAGATGAGGGGAGCTGGGGGTGGGGATCTGATAGAACTCCATAGTCCTTCCCCAGAACCTGGCCTCAGGTCCCCGTCTCCGAACCTCAACCACACAAACCCACCACCTCGCTCCCGGGGTCCCAGCCCCCCTTGCTTCCCCGAAGCCCTCTAGAACTTGCGGCCCTGACAGGCTGGTGTGGGGGCCGCTCACCCTGGGGCACGTGCACGATGCCCACAGTCACTCCAGCCACCGCATCCCCAAGCAGCCAGGCCCTCCAACGGTAGTGGGGCAGCCAGCGCAGCGGGGGCAGCCGCGCCAGCAACAGGCGCCACGCCCCCGGTCCGGAACAAGCGCGGACCCGCCGCTTCCAGAGTCTGCACAGCCGGGACCAGCGGGGCTCCGCCAGTAGCTCCCTCTCCTGCTCTGAGCCCCCGAAGAGCTGCTGGAACCGGGCCTCGGTGAGAGGTTCCCTGAGCTTGGCACCCAGAGGGGACTTAAGGTCGGAGGCCTCTCCTGGCCTCGAGCAGGTCCTGGTGCCCAGTAGCCCACTCATTTTGCTCTTAACAACCTCCAACTACGCCCAGGCTTAAATACTCCTCCACCCGCTAGCCCTGGGGTACCGCCTCTCTGAAGCAGGGTCCAATCGGCCCCGGAGGGCGCCCTCTGTTGGGGACCCTCCACAAGCAGGACAGTGCTGCTTGAGAAGGGCGCGTCTCAGGCGTTTCCTCAGACGTCCTAGGCGAGATCGCACGCTCTGGAGCCTGCTACGGGGGTGACTGTGGAAAGGTTTAGGGACCAGAGTGATAGCCCAAAGGCAAGCGCACCCTCAACACCCAACCCTGACTATCTTCCACTCCTAAGCCTTTTCACTCTCTGCCTCTTCACCCTGAGTTCCCTTTGAATCTACACTTTGGGCACAGACAGAAGCTGGCTCCTCTCGGGTTACAGGTCATTAGAGACACTGCATTCCCTGCCTAAGCAAGAAAATTCAGAGGATTCCAGCCCCAGTCCCTCCGTCTTCTGGACCCAAATCCTCTTGGAGCACAGGTTGCCCCCAAGAGAGTGTAAGGAGGTCTGTTGGCCTCTTAAGTTTCACAAACTGCTGAGATGAGAAGCAGCTACATGTATTAGGATGACCAAGAACCACCACCCCACATCTCTTCTGGGAGGGCCTGGGCCTAAATTCCCAGTTGGGGGCCTCAGGAAAAATACAGAACTGATAGGAAAGTTTTATTTTCTTAGAAAGCAAAAATTTCTTAGGAAAAAAAAAGTAAACCTGAAACACCATTTATTACATTCAAGTGCAATTCACAAATTAGGCACTCAAAAGCACATTTTTGGTTAAATGAAGTACAAATTGTTGCCCACCCACCTCACGGAGTCCTGTGGTCCCTAAAGAGATACAGAGGTTCTGAGCTCCTGAATCCTACTGTTTGTCCCATCCCCTCCTCCACTCATAAGAATCTCAGCACCCCTCCCCATCACCTTCTGGTCCCCAGTCCCTGACCCCAAAGTCCTGGGGTAGGGTACAGTGAGGGTGGGTCTCCCCTCTTCAATTCCTTCTATTGTTCCCCAGAAGGCTTATCTGGGCTGTACGTCCTGTCCCCCTCCCAAAAGGCCCCTCCCCCCATTGTCAGACAGAGGGACCTCAGGCCCACAGGGAGGTTCCAGCTCCTCCTCACCCCCACCTCCACCCCAGCAGTCTATTGTCTGCTGAGGAAGCCCAAGTACACGTGACTAGGCCCAGGGGACAAATGGACAAAGTGGACACACTGATGACCAAGGACCCAGGACAGGGAATCTGGACATGGGTCTCTGCACATTTGGCTTTCTGTCCCAGGGGCTATCCCAGAAGTGGGGAGGGGTGAAGACCCCTTTGGACTCTACGCTCTTGGGTCTATGGTTTGAAGAGGAATTCATTCCTGCTCAGTATGGATGTGCCCTATGACTTCCTAGGCAGCAAAAATAAGGATATCCAGAGCCAGAAGGGGCCATCATACCCAGCATCCTCTCTACCATCTCATTCTCCCTCAGCTGAACATGGAGGCCTCAGAAGGAAAGGTACATTGGGCATTTGGTGCTTTAGAATCTGGGTGTTGGGGGAATGGTGGGAAGTCAGGCTACTGTGGGCTTTCCAGTGGGGTCTAGAACAGAGGCCAGATGGGAGGGAAAGAAGGGCTTGGTAAAGGAGGTGATTTATCAAAAATCTAGGGCGGGGGCATCAAACTCATTTTCACCAGGGGCCACATCAGCCTCTAGGTTGCCTTCAAAGGGCCGAATGTAATTTTAGGACTGTGTAAATGTAACTACAGGTAGAAACGAGGTGCCGGCCAGATAAAACAAGGCGGAGGGCTGGATTCGGCCCCAGGGCCTTGTGTTTGCCACCTGTGATCTAGGGTTTCCCAGAGGCTGCGAGCCCCGTGTCTGGACTGAGAGGTGTTGCCATTACAGAGACAAAGACAGCCTTGTCTTTTATCTTACAGCCTGTGCACCAGACCCCTGCTAAAACTGATTCCAAGGGCCAGCTGATCTCTTCCATACCACTTCGTCCCCCTTACCCCCACCGCAGCTTCCCCTCTTCCGTGTCAAGACAGCAGCCTCAGTGATATAACAAAACCTTTATTCTCAGAAAACAGGAAAAAACAAAAACAAAATAAAAAACAAAACCAATCATTTCTATCTGGCCCTTGCCCCAGCCCTCCCACCCACATATCCTCCTTTTGGGGGACCTGTGATGCATGCATAGGGGTGGGAGCTGAAGGAGCCCACGTTACTGGGACAGAAAGGAGTCCTTTTGAGTGTAGGTACCCTTCTCCAAGTTGACACCACTGCCAGTCTTGCCCACCTCTGACACCAAGTGGGAGGAGTTTTGCGGCAGTGCCAGAAGGGTTGCCCTGAAGTTCCTTGGGGAAGAGAGTGGCTGAGTCAGCACCACCCCCATGGCCTTCACCAGTTACAGCTCATCTTCATCCAACTTGGCAAGTCTGGCCTGGCAGAGTGGGGTGTTTGGAATCGGTGGGACTGGTGGAACTGAAGGAGAGTCACAAGGAGTCTGGGGGATGTCACTGAGGGCCTGAAGAAAGGCACAAGCTGAAGGATCAAAAAATTTAGGAATTCACCCGCACCCGTTACTCTTTTCAGTGTAAGCCCCTATAGAAGCCACCTTCTGCAGACCTCTTAGCTGATCTGAGACCATCAGTTAAAGTGCAGGGAGGAGGGTAAGAGATGGGAAGAAGGAAGAGGCAGACAAAAGGAAGGTGGTGGAGAGGAAGGGAATGGGGGAGAGGGATTTGGGGATCCCAGAACAAGAGAGGCCCTTCCCATTCTACCCTTACAGCCAGGGAGCACCATTCTTCATACCTGTGTTTCCAGGGGCAGGGGGGCTCTGGCCAACTCCCATTTGGGTAACAGCAGCAGGGAGGGGAGAGAGCCATTGATGGGTGTGTGTGTGCTGACCTGGGACCGGTCTGCAGGCCGAATTTTCCCAGGGCTTCCTACCCCAGGCCCTCCTGGCCGCCCCAGGCTGTTGGTCTGGCTCTCTCGTCTCTGGTACTCAATGGGAGACTGGAGTGCTGGGGCAAAGAGAAAAGTGGAAGGAGGGTTACCGCAGACAGATGTCCTTTCCCTCAGGGCTCTGCTCAGGCCATCTTCCCATGTGCCCTCCCTCCAAGCACTGTCATTCACATATACTGGTGTTGAGGGATTCTGAGTTACTGATTCTTGAGCTAGTGGAAAAGTGGGAGTAGGGGACAAGGAGAAGCCAGGGTCAGAGGGTAGGGCTGGGAGATTGGGCAGTGAGGGATTCAGGAGGTCAAGGGCTGAGAGAGCAGGTGGAGGAGAGAGGGTGAGAGCTTTACCATTGAGAAAGTCCCGCTGGCTTTCCAGGATCTGAGCCACTTGCTTGACCCAGGCCTGACTAACTGCAGGGTCTGCAGTCTGTAGGACATAGCGCTGGATGCCCCCCTCTGGCCCTCTGGAGGTCAGAGCAAAGCGGCAAGGGTCACCTTGGAGGTTCCCCTCCAGTCCAAGACAGCTCACCTGGATTGGCAAATAGGAGATAGCGCCCCCGAATTCCTCAGGCCATCTCTGGTTCCTGCCCTCTCCAACAAATCCAAAAACCAGACACTGTGTTAGAGGCCTCACCACACTCCAGCCAAAGCCCTCCCTACCTTGATGCTGCTCTTGTACGCATATCCAGGCTGTGCTCCACCTCGCGTTCCTCCTCCCAGGGCCTCACTGAAGATGACAATTTGCTCAAAGAGGAAGACACGCCGCTCTCGACCCCGGGAGGAGAGAAGACCCCCAGCCTCGGGCTCTGTGACCCAGAATGTGTCCTGGCACAAGAGCTTCCCCTGAGCAGTCAGTTTGCCCTAGAATCAAAGGATAGTGGGTTTCCAGAAGAAAAAAGGGGCAACTTTCTCCCTGCTCCTTCCCCTGACACTCCCAAACAACCATAGGGTCAGCACCAGGAGAGGACAGTTCCCCATAAGGACCGCCTGAGCACTCAGGCTGGGGCAGAAGAACGCCTGGCCTCAGGTTTCCTGCTCTATCTCCATACCTCAAACCCTCGCAGTCTCCCCAGAGTCATCATGTCGTTGCAGCGCTTGGGCACGATGCACATGACTTCCACACCTCGCTGGGACACAGGTGAAGAGAGAAGCACCGCCATTATGGGAAAGGAGCCACATTTTGACTTCAGACAATGTTTTGACCCCCGACGAGCCTCCCCCTAAAAATTGGACAGCACTACACCACCCAAGGAGCTGGGGGATCCAGGAGACTAAGATAAGGTGTGTGTGATGTGCCCTGGATGACTTAGAAGTCCTCACCTCCAGCTCTTCAGTATCCATCCCAGCTCTACTATAATACTTGAGAAAATCCTAAGATGTAAAAAAGAAATGCTCAGGGAAGGCATGAGGATGTCCTCAAAGGCTCTCACAGCCTCCCCCAAAGACACAGGTGAAGACTCCTAGGAAGTCTGGAGGAAGACTTAGGAACCCTGGGGAGACGAGTGAGGAAAGCGCTGTTCCAACCGACTGTGAGCCCCGGGAACAGGTGGGTGTTCCTGACCTTGAGCAGCAACTGGTATTTCATGATCCTCTGCACTGGCTTGATGAGGAGGTCACTGAGCTGCAGTCGGTGCCCCAGCTGCTGCCGGAGCTCCTGGAGATAGGGACACGGGGTGGTTGTGCGGCCTGGAAAGCCGGCACATGATGATTCTGCCCCTCTTTCCCCCAAGCACCTCAGTCACTGACCTCGAAGTAGCTGTCCCCAAATTCTGATACCACATGCTCTGATTTCGGCTTATTCTGACAGTATACCACATACATATGCAGCCGGCGCTCCTAACAGGTGTAAAGTTTAAGAAAGAGCAGGGTGGGCGAGGAGTGAGAACACATCTGCAGTCCCATCTACCCCCAAGCTCCACCCCCAGCTCCACCCTCTCAAGACTCACATGTTTGATGAATAGCTGAGCCAGCCAATCAGGATCCTTCAAGCACTGCTGTAGTTCCCCCAGGAAATAGCTAGAGAGAGTGGAAGGAAAAAGGTAGGTTAAATATCCCCATTCATGCAACTCAGGGCTGTCTGCCCAGTAGTGTTCCCCATGAAGCCTGTCCAAACATTCCTCAGGCAACAACAGCTCCTGGACCATGTGTGGGACACCGAGACAACCAGACATATGCCCCTCCCTCTTTCCCTCAGGGCTCTACCACTCACTCTCGATGCCACTCGTATATTTGCTGGATGTTTCCAAACACAATCCTGTCACGGCCTCGAAGACTCTCCGGGACCCCCTGAGCAGCCATGGTGGCCATGTAACCCTGTGGGAAGTTTGGGGTGGGAGCATGGGTGTGTGGGGCCAGACCTAGTGGGAACACCCCCTCCCCAGCAAGTCCAGGATGGAGAGGGGACTGGGAAGGTGGGACAGAGGAGCATCAAGGATATCTCTTAAAATTAGCCCTGGGCAGATGGAAAGGGTCAGGCCAGGGCTGGGAAGGGAAAAGGGAGTTACCTCCACAATCTGCCCCAAGTCCTCCACATACATTTTCTCTGTCTCTACCAGTTCACTGAGGACATACCTGGGAAGAAAGCAGGAGTACACATCCTTGATTTAGCTGTGTCCTCCCTCCTGGACTAGAAGTCCCTTCCTTACCACAGCTAACCTCAGAGGAAATTCCAGTTCTCAAATCTAAAATGTGAGGGACATTGTCTCTGGAAGTTGTGCAGTGGCAGGAGGGAAGGGAGGTTATATGGACACTTACATACTCCTTTCCAGAGCCTTCTTTTTTTGTTCCTCTTCACTCTCAGGGGCTTGGGACAAAGTCTCTTCCTCAGGTGGCTGAAAGAAAAGAACATCCCATAGTAAACAAATGGATGCCTCTTGGGTGAGGGGAACCACTCCAGACCGTTTCTTCAAACCTTTGTCTTATCTCCAGGGCCCTCCAACAGTGTGGTCAGCAGGGTCAATTCTGGAAGCTCCTCTCCTGTGGCTACAGCTGGTTCCAGCATCCAGTTCTAGGGGCCAAGGTCAAGTGCCAGAGGTCAGGGACAGTAGCTGTGTCTGTCCATTGACCAGTGACCCTCAACCTGTTCTCTCTCCCAGTGTCCTTCATGGATGTCCTACATTCTCCTGTGATGCTCCCTGCTTACCTCATATGGTCCAGCCTGGCTATTGTCTGCTTCGGTTTCCACACTGAGACAATGTTTGGAGTGATCCAACCATCTTCTCAGGCCACTGATGGGCCCTGGGGGGCCCGGGGAGCAGGGGCCAGAGCTGAGGCCAGAGTTGGGGCCAGATGGGGCAGCCAGGCCTGAGGCAGCTGAAGCTGAGATACTCCCCTCACTGCCAGCAATGGAATAGGATTCTAATGGGGTGGGGAGGAACAAAAGGGATGATAGATATTGCTCCAGCTCCAGACTCAGGATCCCTAGAAGCTCCCAGAGCCTCCCCTCTATGATGCTCAGCCCTTCTTCCCCAGGCTCTCTCTTGCCATCCTCATTTGAGTTGGCCCAGATAGAAAATTTCACCAGGGCACCCTTGGAAGGAAGGAGAGTAAATATCTGGCTTCACAGGCTTAGACCCCAGTTACATGTGGAGGTTCCCTCCATCCTGGGCATGGCATAGATATGGGGGTGGGGGCAGCCATCTGGGCAGACACTGGAAGCGGGGGTGCAGGGTGGCCATCTGTTCTCTTACAACCCTCCCCCTTCCTGTGGGTACAGACCATTTTCTGAGAAGGGGGGTATGAGGAGCTAAGAGCCCATCTGCTGCCCCCAGACCCCTCCTCCACAAATTGTAGTAATCACTATAATAAAAAGAAAAGACTTCTGTAGCCCACCTCCCCAACATGCACAAACCCAACAGAGGGGGCAAGCGGGGAGTGCATCAGGGGGATCTCTGGCCTGGGCTCAGGGACAGAGGAGCAGCGATTTTTGAGAAAGCCTCTGGTGGACCCCTTCATTCCTCATTCCTCCATCCCCCTGTCCCTCTTCAGAGCTGAAGTAGATTCTCAGCAAAAGGGTTTGAGGGAAGACATGGTTCTAGGCCCAAAAGGATTGTGGATGGGTTCTCCAAATACCCAGTTAACTACAAGAAAGCCCTGCCCCTTCCCCAATTTCCTTAACTAATTAGAAATTGGCAGGCAAAAGGGATCTTAGAGATCATCTATTAAGTATTTCCTGGAAAACACAGGTACAGTGTCCAGCTTCTAAATCCCTAAGGCCAGGGCAAACAGAAATCCTGAACCCTCAGCCCGCCCCCCATTCAACAGTGAGCCCTGGAGACCTCACACTCACCACGTCCCCCCCGGGCGATGCAGCAGCCGCATTTTGCCAGCACTTTTCGGATCACATGGGGACAGGCACAGCGACCCCCCTTGTGTCCCCCCCGCATGGCGCCCGGGCCCCCCCGAACCCCCCACCCGAGCGGGCCATGCAGGGGGAATCACGGGGGGCGGGGCGGGATGGGGACCAAGCAGGGCTCACGCCCCCCCTCCCTCCTACCCCCGCTCCAGGCTGGGGGAGCGGGGGAGGGAGGGACCGAGGAGGGGGCGTCCAGGGGTAGGCGGAAGTCTAGTCTGGGAGAGGGCTGGGGGCTCTGCAGAGAGGGCGGCGCGGGGCCGGGCCGCGGATCTGGGCGGGGAGGGCTTCCGGAACCCTGTCGGTGCGGGGCCCAGGGTCCAGATGTCCAGCGGGGAGGGGAGGGATGATGGGGGAGACTGGGCCGGGATGTGGCAGCAGCTCCAGCTCCGTCTCCGGCCTCTCGGGTTGGGGGTGGTTCTAGGCCCGGGCAGGGGAGAAGGCGGGGGCTGACTCCCCGAGTTCACGGGCGCTGCGCGGGTTCCGGCCGAGCGGTGAGCCGAATAACAGGCTCGGCCGCGGTGCCGCCGCGGGGAGGGGCTTCTGCGGCCCAGCTCCGCCCTCTCCCTCCGGTTCCCCCTTTCGCCAGTGCCGGGTTCCCGCCCCTATCCCCCCCTCCCCCAGGCACCACAGCGTTCCCACTCCACGTCCCCAACGCCTCCGCCCCTCCTCCGCATCCTGGGCTCCCCAGCCCCGGCTTCCCCCTCCTAACAGCATCTCGGGCTCTGACTGCGGAGGGCTGGGTTGGGGGTTAAGCCCAGTGATGGGGTCTGCCCGGGTCGTCCCTCCGCCTCTGCGGTGGAGAAGGGCGCGGTGGACGCAGCCTTGGCTTGATCGAAGATGTCCTGGGGTTGGGACTATCCCTACCCGCGCAGGGGTGGACAAGGCCCCTCAGTAGGGGTGCTCGAATGGGGAACACAGCCTAGGTGCCGCCCTCTCACCGGACCCTTCTTTCCTCCAGGCCCTGGGACTCCAGCCGAGGCTAATCACCAATTAAGGCGAAGTCCCGGAGCCTGGGTTGGCGAGGGGCCAGGGGTGGGGCGCGGGGACACTCCGCCTGCGGGGGCTCGGGGCAGGCTGCGTGGGGGACACACAGCGGACCTAGAGGGCTAGAAGAAGCGTGGAGGTCTCAACGATTAAATGGGTTTCATGCAAATTAAATGTGCACCTTTATGCCCATACGAGCATTTAAAAAAAAAATAATTCGCCACTTTGCGCAGGATGGCAACTGTGCCCCACCCCACTGCCAACTTCTTACCGGGCTGCAGAGCCCAAGCGGGGACCTCACGCTCGCGCTCCCCTCTCTGACCCCCCACCGTACAGGCAGTCTCTGGCTCGGTCCCCTCCGGCCCCAGGGGGTTTCTCTCGGGGGGCTGCGGGAATAGAATGATTGTAAGGAATCCGCCCTTCTCGCCCAGCCTTGACCTTCCCCTTTCCCCTGCTGTCAAAATCCACATTGTTATCAAAGGGTCGCCAAGACTGGAGTGGAGGGAACGGTTCACCCAGAATGCGGCTGTGGCCCTCTTAATGAGACTCCTGGATTCCTGAGAGTACCCCGCAAAATTTCTTTTTCCATGTAATTGAGTTATGGAATGCAGCCCTCCTGAAGCCCCCTAAACACCGCCGAACCCCACCATACTCGCCCTTTCTTACCCCCTCCTGCCCGGGTAGGGCGCATGCGCGCAGCATGCCCCCCATGACCCCCAGTATCCGGTCAGTGCGGCCAGGGGCGGGGCGGTCCGGGGGCTTCATGCTGGACCCCTACTCAGCTCCAAGTTTCGGGGCCGAGGGGCACGGAAGCTGGGGGGCTCTGAGGCCTGCGTGCGTCCGGGGAGTTGCTGCTGACGAATCCGCCCCCTGCCCGGCTCCGCCCCTACTCCCACCCCAGCCAAACTTTTCAAAAGGGGTAGGGTTGTTCCTCCCTGCAACCATAGTTCAACAACAAACCCCTCTTAATGCCGATTCCAGTGTGAAGTGTGACCTGGGGCTTCGCAGGGTTATCGGGGATCCCACTAAGCACAGGCAGTTTCCCCAGGCCCTGTGCAGGCTTAGAGACTGGGGAGGCCCACCCGGGGTTTCTAATCACTGCCCCCTTCCTCTTCTCAGCAGGTCCCGCTCCCCACCCAACCCCCACTGGTTCACAGAACAGAATGGGTGTGGCATAGAGTTGCATATTTTACTTTATTTTTATTAAGTTAAAAGCTACAGTTTGGCGGCGGTTCCAGAACAGGGCAAGGAGGCTCCTTATAGGGGACAGAGAAGAGCAGGAGAAAGACAGACGGACAGAAACAGAGACAGGAAAGGGCAAGGTTAACGTAGATGGGGAATTGGTTCTGAATAGCACAGCGCGGGCTCCATGAGGGCTCACACCCGCTAGATTCCCCCTCCCTTGCACCGAAGTTCAGCAGTGGAGATGTGTTGGGGGGTCGGGGTTCAAGACCCCTTCCCCTCCCCACCCAGGTCCTTTCTCAGCTTAGTCACTGGCGCACAGCACATACCAGAAAAAGCCAAGGGCGATGGAGGGGGCAGGAGGACTGGGAGTATGTACAGGGGAGGAGGGAAGCAGAGCCTGAGGAACAGCCTCTGTCAGAAGGGAGTGGCTCACACTGCACTGAAGCACTTGGCCTTCGGGGGACAGAGAAAGGGATGGCCCCCTCCCTCTTTGAACTCCTTCCCCAGTCAGACAGGTCCCCGACTGTGTGGTATGGGGGGCAGAAGGAGAGAGGAGGACAGAGGCTTCGTTGGGTCCTAGTGAAGGAGGCCTTACAGGCCTTTGCGGCAGGGGCCTTGGCAAAGGGGATGTCCTTCAATCATCTGTGATACCCTTGGCTCTCAGCTCCTCTTGCACCCGGGTCAGGTAGGTGGGGTCCGGGTACCCAAACCTGGGAGCAAAGAGAAATGAGGGTCAGGGTTAGCTGATGGGCCTTACTCACATTACCCCCACACTCACACTCATCTGGGGGCCCCCTTGCAGTCCCTCTCCCCGCTCCCCTAATGTCATCCAAGCACAGGGAAAGGGATTGCCTCTCCCTCTTTGAACTCCCAATTCTGCTTATTTTTGTTAGGTTAAGCTGGGCACATCAGGACCAGGTTAAATGTAGGAGAAACTGGGATGGAAGAGATGGTTGAATAGTTTGGGCTGGCCCTCTCCAGTTAGGAGGCTCCCAGAGAAAGGGGGTTGATGTTATTCCCTCAGTGGAAATGGACAGAAGGGGAGGAGCCAAGTAAAGGGAAATGAAGGAGTGTCCCACAGCTGGGGTCCCCCTGTGCAGCTGGTCTTGTGGTGGATGTCGTTCCAGGTGATGACATTCGGTCTCCCTGTGGTCATGGACGTGCCAATAGTGAAGGTGAGACGCTGGTCAAACGCCTTTCGGAACAGGGTCAGCACCTTGTTGCCCTCAGGGCAGTCTGGGAGGTAGGCCACCCGTGTGGTGCCAGGGTACCGAACTCCTGGGTTTGGGTGTTCAGCCTGGGGAGAGGGGGAGGCAAGGTGGGCAGTGAGCAGCTGGGCATCTTAAGGCCATGATGCCAGTGGAGGGTCACCCTGGCCAGCCCTCTGTCTGCATACCCTTCTGATGCTGACAGGGCAGCGACAGGCTGACAGCCTTTCAGGCCAGGAGAGACTGGAGGGTTTGGGCAGCAGGAGCCTGTTTCTGGACAAAGTCCTTATTGTTAAGAGGTTCCTTCTCTTGCACGCAATCCCTAAGTTTCAACTCAGTAGCAAACAGATTCTCAGAAGTGATGGAGGGTGGCTGGTCCTTACTCCCCAGATAACTCAGCAGAAATTCGAAGACAGAATGATCTATCTGTCACCTTCTCTTCTCTACCTGAGAACACTCCCAGTGCTGCGTCCACTGTCTAACCTGTTCCATCTTCCTATTGCTCTTCTTCGGAGCTTCCTCCTCCCGCTGCAAAGCAGAACTGGAAATTACTATTTGTCAAGCAGGAAGGCACCCATGAGCCCTTGACCACTCCCACTGTAACCTTATACTGTCACCAAGGTTCTCCTCTCTCATACATCTGGAATGGAGTTCCACTCCCAGCTCTGTTAGAAGGGTTAGATCCCTTCCTGCTGTGCCTGCCTGCGCCTGAGCCACCATCTCTGCAGAATTGGAAATTGCATTCAATTCCTTTCTCTGATACCTGACTTTCATGAGTGCCTTAGGGTTGTAGGGATGGAAAACCTGGGCCTGAAGGGGACCTCCTAGCTTCAGAGCATTGAGTGCAAAGGCATACAGCAAAAGGCATGCAGTGGGAACAGCAAAACTGTATCACATCTGACAAACACACTCACCCTCCTCAGCTTTCATAGGTCAGAGAAGGAGCTGGGGGAGGGGGGAAAACAAAGGGTAAGGGCAGGCAGTAGTCTGCTTACCCCCTGGACACCGGGCGGGAAGACATACTGGATGACGATGGTGCCGTATTTCTCATAGCTGGGCAGTAGGAGTGTGGAGTCCTTAGAGACCAGCATTCGCCCATTCTGGGGCTGGTTGCCCACCAGCTGCCCATAGAAGCGGCCACACATGGGGCAGGCCTTTTTCACCTGCAGGGCCCGGGTGATGCAGCCTTCACAGAATGAGTGCCGGCACTTCTCCAATGTCTTGGCGTTCTGGATCTCCCCCAGACAGATGGGGCAGGTACTCTCTTGCTCTTCTGCCTCCTCCCGAAGGCGGGGAGGGAGAGGAGGGGGCAGGGGAGGAGGAGGGGGGGGAAGACCCCGTGCCCCTGGGGGCAGGAGTGGGGCTGCTCTGAGAGGGGGTGGGCCTGGGCGGTGCAGCTCAGGGTGTTCCCCCCCACCCCCCAAAGCCAGGCAGCCCATAAGCTCCCCCTGCCTCTGAGCTTTCTTCAGCTCTTTCTCCGCCTCTTTTAGCAGCCCCTTAAGAGCCTTACGGGCCAGGTAGAGCCCATTGGGAGGGGCCGGGGGAGGGCCCTGTGGGGAAAGCTGGAGAACATAGATGTCAGAAGTTTCGCCATCTATGAGGATGGACACACGGTGCTCCTCCCGAAGCCGGGCCAGCCGGGCTGGGGTCTCCTTGCTCAGGAAGTCCCACACAGGCTTGGAGACAGTCACTTTGGTCTTGCAGGTGCCTCCACAGGCTGCCATTCTGGACAGGACGAACGACACTGCCCCCAGGGTGAAAGGCACTCAGGGTTGGGGGGTCCCTGTCTGACAAACATCAGTGCCTCCTACTTTGGGTTTCTTTCCAACTTTATATTACCTCTGTTCTCTGAAAGTCCAACACCCAACTAACTCCTTCCCCAAGTTCATTTTCTCTCTCTTCTCTTTCAAACCCCAGCACCAACTGAAGAGTGAGAAAGTTTCTATAACATTCTCATCTAAACCAAGCAGCATTCTTGGTTCTCCTTCCACTCCCCCCAGGGTCACAGGAACAACCTGCCCCTCCCCGCTGTGGGTGAAAACTGGGATCTGTAAAAGGGGGGGAGACTTTTGGACCCTCCTTTTTGCTCACTTTGATCCTGAAGAGCTTAGAAATGGCATGCAGGCTCTCTTTCTGTCCCTGCTCCCTACTTGTAGGTGGTGTAACCTGGTGGGCGGACAGGGAAAGGAGGGAAAGTGAGAAACCCCTTGCTCCATGCCCACATGCCCCAACCCAGCAACCCACATAACAGAGATGGGAACCTGGATGTAAATTACTTGGAATGGGATCACTTGGAACACAGAACGGAGGAAACCAATTTAAAGGTGAAAGCTGTGGTTCCCTCAGGATACCGGTACCTTGAAAGCCCATGGACGATGACAGCGGCAGAAATCCCTCTATTTCCACACTCAGCTGACCAGGACTGGGGGGAAGAGGGAGGGTAGAAAGTTTTGATGACGAATGTTACCATCCTCCCCAATCAGCCCATAAACAAAAGAAAAACTCCTCTTCCATTTCCTCTCCTCTCCTGCAGAATCCCATCCCCCTAGTCTCTCCCCAAGTTGTTAAAGAAGGAATTTCAACATGCCAACTTTTCTCTTTTCTCCCTCGGCTTTGAGGCTCTCAAGAAAGTCTAGAGAACAGATAAGAGAAGTGAGGAAGGGAAAGCCCACACATATGGAGGTCCTCCTTGCCACTTCCCTCAGATCACAGGGACAAGAATAGTTCCTATGTTCCCCCACTCCTCATTCTGCTCCACATTCCCACGGAATTTAGCCCGTTTTGCTGGGGGGCCTTCCTAGAGAGTCAGCCCAGTGTCTCCAGCTGAAGCCTGTTTGGAACGCAAACTAAGTGGCAGCAACCCCTACAATAAAGTTCTCACTGCCACCTTTTAAAGCCAGCACACCAAGTGCAAGCCTGTCAGCAACCTAGTCTGTATTTAGGAGGGGTGGGGCTCTACTGGAGGAGTCTGATGTTCCCCTAAGTCTTTCCATGCTCAGCCACAGAGGTGTCCCTCCAGCACCTCCGAAGGCAGCTCAGATAGAAAGAGGGGCTGTTAGCGTGACCTCAATTCTCTGACTGATCCCAAAGGGGACAGCTCTCTGATTTTGCCTTCATCACACTCCCCTCAAGGCCAGATGCATCTCGAGATTCAGAAAGTGAAGCTGGGACCCTGGAGCCTCAGCTCGCACGGTCTGTCCAGGTGAAACACCCCTCCCCCAGCCCACCCATCAGAGGGAACCCAGGACCTAGGTGTTCTTAGCTCCAAGTCCTGCTGGCACAGAAAAGGGAGGCGGGGCCACAGCTTATGCTGGGTCTCTGATTCCTCTGGGGCAACCCAGGCTGGACATGGGGTCAGTCCCTCCCTCCGGACAGGGGCTGGCAGCAGGGGCATCCGGGAAGGACAAGGGTCCCCGGAGGCATCCACCGAGTCTGCTTCACCCCTCCCCCCACGACCTCCTGCAAGACACAACCCGGAACCAACTCCCCACTCCTCCCTCTCGCAAAGCCCCCAGAGCCCCACCACAGGGTGTGGGTGCATGTCGCACGATCACTGTCCCCAGAACCTCTATATGGAGGCCAAGGCTTGAGGATGACAGAAAGAGGCTCCTAGGGTGAAGGGGGGCCCCCCGGCGCCGCGCGCGCACGGGGGGAAGGAGGCGGAGGAGGGGGCGCAGGGGCAGCGGGAGAGCGCGTGAGGGGTGCGAGCGGGGTCCGGGGGGCGCGCGGTGGGTGTGGGGGGCGCCGGGCTCACCTACCTCTCGTCAGCGCCGCCATTGCCGATCACATGACTGAGGCTGTTGCTGGGATGACGGCCTGGGCCTTAGCAACAAGGGGGGGAGACCCCGAGAATGTGGCGGGGGCGGGGGTGGTGGCAAAGGGGGTGCAAATTGAGGGAAAGAGCCAATTGCACCCCCTCCCAGGTGTCAATCACCGTTCCCTTTCATCCTTCCATCCTGGAGCCCCTGCCTGCCCTCCCCCCCCAAACAAAAATGGAGGCTCCGTCCCAGTCTTTGGAGGGAGTGGCGTCGTGGAACTGGGGGTAGGAGGTTAAATCCCTTCCAGACGCCACCCTGCTCGCCACCCACTCCCGGGGCCCTCTCCCTTTTCTTTCCCAGCCAGCTGCGTGGTAGCTTCGGTAGCTGGTGGTGGGTGGGTGGGCGAGGAGTGTCGGTCTAGGTGGACAGGGAAGACGTAGCAAATTGCTGTGATCCTTATGCTTAGAAGGGCCTTCGAGGAATCATATGGGATAGGGAAAGGCACTAGATCTAAAAAACAAACAACAGGACTGAACTATTTCAATCTCCTCCCTCATCTCTTGCCTTTTTCTAGATCACCTTCTGTGACCCTCACAACCGGCTCCCAGAGGGGTAAGTTGGTAAGTGCCTCATTGTTTTCTTTCCAGAGATACTGAGGCTGGTGCAGAAGGGGAAGAGAATACGTTTTTCCAAAATGCATTAGGGTGGGGGTGGTGTCAAGTCTGTGGTTCAAATAGAGTTAAAAACTCTCAAAGAGAAAAAAAAGATCTGCTCAGTTTGCTTCCCACATCAGAGCAATCTCCACCCCCAGTCCAACTTGCTTCCCTGGGGCCACATCAAGCCAGGGTTTTCCACCAGCCAGACCTCAGCTCAGCAGCACCGGATATTCCAAGCTGGCCACAACCTCTGTCCATTGCCCCCTTTTCTTCACTCCCCTTCTGGGCTGGAGGGTTGGTCACTTTCTTCTTCACTTTCCCAGGACCCGCTGTACTATTCCTGCCCTCCAGGCAGAGGACTTCTTTCCCAGGAAGCTTAGGAGAAAACTAAATTTCTTCTTTTAGCTAGTGAGCTGAGACTCACTCTCCCTTTTACAGAGATGGGGATGTGACCAAGCCTAGAACCCTGGAGGACAAGGGAGGGTCACATCACCTCACTTCTCCCTCACCTGGTATGGCTTAACTTCCACGAAGTTGGAGACTAAGCTTCCATTCCCATGCACAATCCTCAGAGCCTGAGTTCATTGCCATCTATCTAGAAACCAGCATCCTTAGTTAGAGGCCCAGCACCTTAAAGATCAGAATTCTTCATCTGGTCCCTGAACCCATAAGCACAGGCTTCTTCAGAAAAGGGGAGGAAAAAAAGAGGCATTTCTGTGAAGGAATTTGGATTCGATAATTTAATTTCTATACAGTGACAGCAATGGGAGCAAAAACACAAGACCTTTTGTATTAGTTAACAAAACAAAAAAGATTAAAGTCAGAAGCAACAAATGAAGACCATACTGTTCATGATACATCAGCAGCCACCTGGTCAGAAACCCATTAAAGAACAACAGTTGCTGGTGTCACGGAGTTTTATTGCATTCAACAGGGGAAAGGTAAATGGTGGGAATGAAAGAGGTCTATCAGGCTCTGGACAGGAAGGTGTCACAAGGGCTCTGATCCTTTACTGGGACCCCTCTTGTTACTTCCTTTGGAAAAGAAGATGCAGGGGAGAAAGGACTTCTTTATGACCTCATGACTTCCTGTGAGACAGATCAGTCCAGCCAGATACAGAGCAAAGAATTTTTGCAACCCCACAGGCCAGTGGCTGGTGTCCATCTTTATATTTTTTAAAAATGTAGAAGCTTCAAGGGGTATGGAGGACAGCTAGAAGAATGGCTGCCTTTACCCCAAAGGCATTGGAGGGCAGGGAGGATGCTATCTGGGCTCATCAGGGTCCTCTGCATTCTGAGAGTATCATGCGTCAGCTCAGCTGTCTTTGGAGGAGGCTGGGTGACTGAGTTATGACTCTGACTCCTCTGGGGGTGGAGAGTGAAGATGACAAAGAAGGCCATCTGTCCCCTGGGAGAAACAGTAGCAATAAGAAGGGACAGAAGAGAACAGAATAATAAATCCAACTGGAAAAAGAATTTGGGGGAAGGACGTATGCTAGGCACACACCTCTAGGGAGCAGAGGAGGTTCTCATACTTGAGACCTCCATCCTCTTGAAATGACCAGGGTGGACCCAGGTAGAGATACTCCCTTCTCCTGGGAATAAAACCTCAGGGGTGGCTAGACATGAGAGGAAATTTAATACGGGGAACGAACCTTACACCCCTGGCTTACCATCTTAGCCTCCAGAACTGGCCATACCCCAGTGAAGGGTTCCAGTGCCGGAAGGGGTGTGAGGTCCTGGGAAAGAGCAGCAACAAACACCTCCCCCCAAGCTTGAACACTTTGGCCAACCATCTCTGGGCTCCTGTACCCAGAAGTACAGAGGTAGGGGTGGAAGTGGAGTGAGGAAAGAGAGCTTGGAGAGACTAGTCAACCTTTGAGACCAACATTTCTCCAGTTCCCTGCATAATCATGAGTCCTTTTCATTCCCGCCTCCACAAGGTATGAGCCTGCTGAGCACTCTCCACCCCACCTCTGTGTGTAGACTAGCCATATGCCCTCATCTGTGTGCATGCCTGCACCTTCTGTAGTATCTTGAACGTCTTCCATCCCAGAGCCTACCAGGAGGGAAGTCTTCCACAGTGAGTTCTATAAAGTTATCAGCAAAATTCAGACACTCTTAGTTAATCCCACAGAGCAAAGTGCATCCAGAGTAGTGGCTTGAGCCAGGTCCATCTGTCCAGTCAGGTCCTGAAGACGGCAGACAACACCCTCCCCGCCACTCCTCCTGTGTTATAGAAACTACAGAACATTTTACAAAAAGTCAAGGCACTTGGGAGAGAATCAACAGTAACATGCTAATGAAGCAAGTTGACTTGTTGGAGGCAGAGAGGGAAGAAAACTGGACAGAGGGGAGAAAAGGTGATATATTTCTGAGGGCTTGGAAGAGCCTACTCAATAAGATGGGAGTTATTTGGGTAGAAGGAGCCATAGCCTGGATTTAGCAATGAGGAAGAGAAGACGTAGTGACCAGAATATTCATATTTCCCCCAGGCCTCTCGGAACCCCACCACCTTGAACATAAAGCAGCAGTCATCACGAAGTCTCTTAGGCAAAAATGTTGGTAATAAAATCCAGGAATCGCTTAGCATACTGCTCGGGATGGACGGTAGAGATCTCTGCCCCAGCCTGTGAGAGGAGGCATGGAACCCGTGTCAGGCCACCCCACTCCTCCCCATTCCCCACCCTCCATCCCACACCCCATATGGCCATACCCAACACTTCATCCTTTTGCCACCCCACTGCTCTGGCACAAAAGGCTCTTTTTCCAAGGAATGGTCAGGGCAGGAAAGGAAAGGCCTCGTGGAACCCTCACCCCATGCTTGACAGTTTTGGCTGCATGAGCTGCTTTCTTCTTGGCGTCGTACTGTGTCAGGATGTCAATGAGGCCCATGAAATACACTTCCTTCTGGGGGGCCCCTGGAGAGTAACCACCAATGAAGAGCAAGTACAGTCCCAATTCCCTCTCCTCGGGAACCAGTCAGATCTATTTCAAGAAGCTAACCCACTCTCCACCCAACACCCTGGTCTCTGCCCCACAGGGACCACCCTCCCCACCCGTAAAATTTCCAGGATCTCTCTTACCCTCCGCGCTCCGGATGGCGTAGACATCAATGAAGGATTCAAACTCTCCAGGGCCCAGGGGCCGATGGGAATGGATGTAGCCGCCAATACCCTCAGGGGAAGTGCCATAGGAGCCCACCAGAGTAGGAGGTCCAGTCAGGCCACAGTCCCCATCCCCCTCTGACTCCTCCTCCCGCACAGGCCCCTCCTCCTCTGGTTCAGAGCCGCGAACTATGTCGTGTATGCCCAGCAGAAGGCTGTAGTCCATGATCTTCAGCTGCACTAGGAACTGAGACCCCACTGACAAATCAGATACCCCGATCTCCCTCCCCACTCCCAGGTACCACCCTTATGCCTCCCTCTACCCTTGAATTTCTGGGGCCCTCCTTGGGAAACGAAGTATACAAATTGAGGGTTGGTAGTATACCATTGCCCTTCAGTACCTAATGTCCTGGTGTCTAAGATCATCCTTTCAGTTCATTCCAGCGATCCCCTCCATGGGTCACCTCTAGGTAGTTTTCATGTCTCCTACCCAACTCCCTACCATGCAGAAAACCCAAAGGATAAAGGGAAGGGGAGGAATTCCCTCATATCGTGAGTGGAGAGACAACTACCCTGAGGGGAACAAAGAAGGAAACAGTCATTTCCCACACCATCACCTCCACATCTCTCTTTAGCTTCTCTAGAAATACTTTCTTCTCCTCTTCACCAATATAAACTTTCTGGTTCTTGTTGAGAAAATCCATATCCTTAAGGGTGGGCAATTCCTTAACCTGAGAATAAGCATAGAGACATCTTAGGAATCTGCCCCTTCCCTGAAGGTCCCAGAGAACCCTGCTCTGTCTAGGGTCTGTCTCTAACTCAGTGGTCTCCAGGGGCAGAGGTCTTGCAGCCCTTCTCTCACTTGACTCCACACTGGGATGCTGCCTCAGAGTCTGTTCTCAACTCCAGTGGTCTTCCCAGCTTCAGTCACCGCAGCTGTGCCCCACAGCACATCCTGCTACTTTCTGCTTGTGGTTTTCACTGAGGCCCTCCATGCTGACTTTTCTTTCTTCTCATTAAGCAAAGCTAGCTGACTGAATAGGAGAGCCCAGAGTGAGAGATGGAGGTTGAGCATTTTGCTTTTCATGCCTGACATCCTTATCCACCCCTGAACCTTCCACATGGAATAACCCTCGACAAAGCAGCTGTTCCCACTGGCCCATCCACACAATCCCTGGAGTGGAATAAGTTTACATCTCTCTCCCCATTAGGGTTTAAGATAAGAATAAATAGCTGGTAATCCCTGCCTCTTTAGCCGAAGATCTCTTTCATCAGGTCTCCCCCACCCCTCACCCTAAAATGAGTATCACCTTTTCCTTATCGCTGGCTTCCCGGGACACTAGGGAGCCCTGTGGAGAGACCCAAAGACCAAGTCAGTAGAAGTGGCTAAAAGAACAGTGAAGATCCAGCTGCTGAGATGACTACTCAAACCCAAAGCTTCCTTTCCTTTAAAATGAATCATCCAGTGCCCTCCAAGGCCCTTCCCCACTCTCGGGCCGTCGGTGGCCTTCC
Organism: Trachops cirrhosus; assembly: GCA_028533065.1. NCBI lineage: Eukaryota > Metazoa > Chordata > Mammalia > Chiroptera > Phyllostomidae > Trachops > Trachops cirrhosus. Next base: position 49,296,677 of record CM052539.1, on the reverse strand, counting down.
CCTCTGCCATAGCTGTCCTCTCCGTACCTTGAGGTCATACTTCCTGTGCACAGGGAGACGGTGGCTAAACATGTTGCGCATCACAAGCATGTAGCTGTCCTCATTGTCCACGCTGACCCGGTACATCCCTAGGAACTGGGGCAGCAGCGTGTTGCCGTGACACTTCACAATATACTGCGGCGGGAGCGGGGGAGGAATGGGGAGAGGCTGAGCGGAAGGTGCACACACAGCCCAGAGACGGCATTCGAACCCTGTCGTTCCAGAGTGAGCAGAAAACTTCAAGTAGAGAGGCTACGGGAAGGTCAAAGTGGCAGGAGCTTCCTAAAGATGCCCCTGGTTAACTCTGAAGTTTCTGAATCCTAATCTCCTCTGATTAATTCATTTGCGTAATGTCTCGATTTTAAAGTATCTTCTCTCGTTTCACATTTATCATTCTTTTGGATGGAGAATGTAGGTGTTATTATCCTTACTTTAGATGTTCTTTATATGCAAATGGTGACAGGATTAGAAATTACATCTATTAATCAACAAATTGATTTTATCCACACCATTGTTTCTTGATGGGCTAGATTCCTCTAGTAAAAATGTTTGCATGATGGTCTATAATTTGGATTCTTAAAAAATTATTCCTCTTTCAATGTTTCTCCCACCCTCCCTCTGTCCCCAGTATCGCTGAGTACTTCTCTTCCCAGCCAATCTTCTCGGAAAAGTAGTCAGCAATCGGTCTGCTTCCTGTCTTTCATTCACACCTCAAATCAGCGAAATCAAATATACACCCTCATTTCCTCCTCTGAAATCTTTCTACTCCTTCCTCCCCCAAACCCCTCAGCTGCCAGATACAATGAGCATTCAGTCATTGTCATATGTAAACTGAATGGCACGTGCTCCTGCTGACCAGTCCCTCCTTAAAACTCTTCACCCTCGGTTCCCACTAGACCACTTCTCTGATTTCCCTCCTCTGTGTCCTCAAATCCTGTGTGGAATGGAGTAGGACATAAATAATTAAAATTTTCCGTGGACTCTTAAAAGTCGACTTTAAAGAATATTTTCTCTAGTTGCTCCTTAAGGCTTTGTTCTCAACCTTCTTTTCATTTCACTCCACACTTCCCTTCAATAATCTTATCTAAGCTCATGGCTTTATTTTTTTAAAGATTTTATTTATTTATTTTTAGACAGAGGGGAAGGGTGGGAGAAAGAGAGGGAAAGAAACATCAATGTGTGGTTGCCTCTCACATGTGCCCTACTAGGAACCCAGTCTGCAACCCAGGCATATGCCCTGACTGGGAATCAAACTGGTGACCCTTTGGTTCGCAGGCTGGTGGTGCTCAATCCACTGAGCCACACCAGCCAGGGCCTAAACTCATGGCTTTAATTACCACGTCACCTATACCTCTCAAACCTAGACTTCTACTCTAATCCTCTTTCTTGAACTCCATTTCCCATCCACTTAATGGACACTGATATCTGGATGAACTGCAGACACCCCAGACTCAACATGTCTAAATCAGGTCTTCCTACAAAAACCCATTTCTTTTTCTGCTTCCCAAGTGTTGGTGAATGGGCCTCCAGTTCCCCCTGACTGGGAATTTGGAGAGTTTTTGCCTTAATCCCTCAACTCTACCCTAAGTCATCCTTTCCAGCTCCATCGCCATTGCTCTTCCAGGCCCTTGTCATTTCTCACTTGAACAATTATAATTACCCCTATCTAGTACCTGCACTCCCAATATTCCCCTCTCTAATCCATTCTCTATCGCATGGATATTTCTAAATTATATACATATCACTCTGCTGCAAACCACCTTCAGGGTAAAGTCTAAACTCTTTGTGTTGCTTATAAAACCTTTACAATCTGCCCTGGCTGGTGTGACTCAGTAGATTGAGTGCTGGCCTGTGAACCAAAGGGTAGCCAGTTCGATTCCCAGTCAGGGCACATGCCTGGGTTGCAGTCCAGGTCCCTGGTTGGGAGTGTGCAAGAGGCACACACAGTGATGTGTCTTTCCTTCTCTTTCTCCCTCCCTTCCCCTTTCTCTAAAAATAAATAAATAAAATCTTAAAAACAAAAACAAAAACAAAAACCTTCACAATCTGGCTTCTGCCTAACTATTTTTCCACAATACCATATTCCAGCCACATTGAATTTCTTGAAATTTCCTAACACCGAGCTCTCTCATGCTTCTGTGCCTTTACAAGTGCTATTTTCCTTTGCCTAAAATGCTCTCTTCCACAATGCCCAATGGTTGGTCCCTTTCAGTTTTTCAAGAATCAATTCCTATGATACTCCCTCTTAAAAAAGTATCTTTGGGCCTCCCAAGTGTATGTCCTTCCTTGAGTGAGTCAGGATGCTCTTCCTCTGTACCCCCAAAGCATTCCGTACTAACCTCTACTACTACACACCCCTTGCTGTGTGCTAATGCTAGCTTACTGGACTCTGCCATTAGAGTAAGAGATCCTCAGGGGCCATTTCATTCACCTCTTTCTCCACAGCCTAACGCAGGGCCTGTTAATAAAAGACATTCAATATTCGTTGGATAAACCAAAGATTCCTTTTGGAATCTTTCATTTATTCCTTGCTCTTTGATTTTAGTGAAATATTTTCCTTCAGTAGAAAGACATTCAGACAGTGTTTTTATCACCAAGATATTCAACAAACATGCCAGGTTATTCTAATCAGACAGAATAGCTCCCTACTCTATTTTAGGGCTGGATATGATCTAGGCTTCTACCTTCCAGTTCATCGCAATTATGCACTCATCCTGGTTTTTCTCCCCAAACTGCATTTACTCCTGATAGAATACTTGGTGTTAACACTTTACCCACTTCTAAGTCTATAGTTTATAATTTGTTATACCTGTGCCCTTTATGTATCAATCCACACTGGTTTTGGATGGTATCAAATGAGAAGGCACACACCTAGATTCTATTTAAACAAACACAAATAGATGCAGAGGCTCTCTTCTGGAAATTTCTAGGTGTTTGAAAGACATGATCTTGAGTTTTTCTCGGGGAGCAAAATGGGTTGTAGGGAGGAAAAGGGATGGGAAGTCTCCCTGTGCACTCCAGCAGTGGAGCTGTAAGTAGAGGGAGAAGGGAAAGAAGGGTGGAGAGAGTCCTGACCTGGTGGTAGTTGGAGAGGTTGCTGTGCATGTCGGCGATGTCCTCACTGGATACTTCTTTGATGACCAGAGTCCGATCATAGGAGATAAGAAAGCGGCCATCACTGCCTTCACTTTCACTTGGGGGACTTCGAGTAAGGGATACCTGTTAGGGACATGGAATAGACCAGAGGTTCTTTTCCTCCCCATTTATAAGGAGATGCAAGTCCTAGTATAAGGGTCAACTGAATGTGTCTGAAAGTAGACAAAACCCTGGCATAACAGGATGAGCAGGAGTTCTTAATCCGGTGTCTATATATGGACTGGAAGTGGTGTAAAATTTTAATATATGTACGTTTCCACCCCCCGCTCCCAGGACAGAGTGTATAGCTTTCACCAGACTTTTGAAGATGCTTGTGATGACAAGAAGGTAAAGAATCATACTTACCAAGGTTCTCATTTTTCCAAACATGGCTGTCACAAGGATTCCCCAGTGGTTAGGGAGAAACGACTACCCTTAGTCCACAATAAACTCTCACCAAGTAATCCTGGTCATCAATGCCAAATCGATCTCGAAGGTTCCTGAAGACCTGGGGACAATACTCCTTGAACTTGAAATGACTGGGAAGATTTTCCCTGAAGTAGGGGTTTTCAAGGTAAGAAAACAAAGTAACAATGTTACCTTACATTTTATATAGAGAGTGACAGTTTATAAAGCATCTTCACATATACTACCTTATTTGATTCTCATAAAACCCTTGTAAGGTCTTTTAAAGATGCATTATTTCCATTTTATAGAAAGGGAGAATGTGGCTCTGGGTAGTTGAGTGACTTGATTAAGTCACATGACTAGTACATGGCTTCAATAGAACCAGGTTCTATTCCCCATCCAAACCACAGCATTTCCCAAATCTCAAGCAAGCCAAACACACCCTAAAATTGGCAATAGGTGCCACTTTTTAGAATGGCATCTTCTGATACTAGGAGGGCTTAGAGACTCTTTTTTCTCTTTCAGGGAGTCCCTATCAGAAACTAATGGTATTGGCATCTAAATGTATTGACTCTATGGAACTGCTAGGCAAGAGGAAAGATAAACTAGTACATACACATAAGGGTGTACTGAACACTGAAAATTATTTTAATGTTTGGGGGATTTTTTGCACAACATTGAATTTCTGCATTGGGAAGGAGGTTAGACAATACAACTTGTAAGTTGCCTTCTAAGTGTAAAACCTTTAACTCATTGAATCTCAACTATTAAAATTATTTACTCTTTTCTACAAAGGTTGACAACAGAAGGATGGGCATTCCCACATACCTGTGGAAAAGGTGATTGTTGACCTTGATCTTGGAGCTGGCCTTAAAGTCATCTGGCAGCAGCATCACCGGGGGAGGCACCTGGCTGAGCTCATTGATCTGATAAGTCAAAATAAGAATAGGGAAGGAGTGAGTAGGAATGCGGAGAACTACTCATACACTGTGTCTGGGGCACGAGTCAGAATACAGCAACTCAAACCTCATTCCTTTAAAAACACCACTATGCATTCACTGGACAGAGGGGAGAGCCTGCTGCCCAATGAGGACTGGAAGGACTGCAATTAGCAACCCTCACCCAGAGCCCCTCACACTCCCATCCCCAAGTGACTTCATGCTCACAGTAGTCATTCTATATCAGGCAAACCCTGAAAGCAACTCTCGGGGCTATTTTTAAAGCTGTGAAAAATTTTAGAGAGAAAAACCCTCAGAAGACTCAAGACAAACAGTTCCATGCTCCATTAAAAACAAAACAGAAGGCATTTTTAGAAGTACACAAGACAGTTAATGGGACTATGAGGGGTCAACAGTAACAAGAATGAGATGTCCGTGTCCTGCAGGAGGTATCGCCTTACAAACAGGACTGGTCCTTCCAGACCACTCTGACCCAGTTCTTGCAGTAGGTCCCACCTGCCCTGGTGTAAGGTAGAAGAAGAGCAGCTGATTTCAGAGGGAATGCAGGCAGGCAGAGGATATGAGCTCATTAGGCATCTGTTCACTGAAGTCAAGCAAGACAACCCACAGCTCAAAGGATGCAAACATCACATGCTCTTCTCAGCCTCCAGAATCAGCATCTAATTCTGGGTGGAAAGGCAGTTCCTGCACTAAGAAATCTTGAGGAGATGTGCTTTCTCCCCAGTGCTGCCCCAGTATCTTTCACCCGCCTTTAACAGTGTATCCATCATCTGACTAACCTCGAGTTTATGTAAGTTCCCCACCTAGACTGTGAGCTCCTCCAGCCGCAAGGACCTGCTCTAGTCTCCGGCGCCTCTGAGCTGCCTAGCTAGCACAGTGTTTGGCATGCGGTGGTCCTGAAGTTTATTAACTGAATAAATGGATGCCTTGTCTATCCTTACCTTAGCACTTGACAGAGGCTGCGAAGTGAGTCTAACCTAAATCCCACACATTGCAGTGAAACCCAGATCCTCTCATTCTCAGCAGAAAAGGAGGACAGAACGTACTCCTCCAGAAAAAAAAAAAAAAGCCACTTGAGATTTACAGCCTAAAATTCAGCTACAGTTTTTCATACCCCCTCTTCACCACCTGCTGTAAAGTAGGCTGAATCATCACTAAGACATATGTTCAAGGGATTTCTTCATTCCAGACATTTGAAACAAATGTGTGTTGGCTGGAGAGTATAGTGTTGAAGCTAAAGTATATAGACCTAGGGAAGCTGAGGCAGGTCTTATATGTAATTCCCTTAACTCTTACTAAAGGAAAACCCTTCTTGTTAAGCTTTCCAAAAGGATGGATGAGCCACCTGTAAGGTACACATGAGAGGCAGCCCTACCTCCATCAGCCTTGCCCATCCCAAGTACCTTAGACTGGGTACTCCCTGATAAGACATTACTACCCATGGAGCTGGGGGAGCACTCCACAGAGCTACAAATGCAAAAGGAGGCTGACAGACCCCAAACAACATTTTAAACCACAAATTAAGAATGTGACAAAAACTGTATGCTTCCTCACCCCCTTCCACCTCTACAACCTCACCATAAATTATAACAATTCATGGAAGATGACATAAAATACTGCCTGTCACATTCGAGCTCATTGCAACCCTCCCTCTCCAGACCTAAGGCAAGGGGGCAATGGCTGTAATTTCTTCCCCTGGGTTATCCTCAGGAAAGGAGATGCACTGGCCTCTTTGGCCCCCTCCTGATTCCCAGGCTACACCCTCTACAGCAGTTTTCTGCTTCTGAAGTTCACCACCACAGTGTGCCCATGGCCAGCGCTTCTCAGCCATGTCTTCAGTCAAGGACGACCCCCCACTTACACCAAACACCATCACTCCAGCCAATAGTGAGGATACAGTTAAGACCAAAGGCTGAGTAAGTGCAACCGCTAGGCTCAGGAAGGGGTCGCTTCTCTGAAATGCTGTACCTCTGGAGGGGAAAGGAAGGGACAAGCAGGATTAGAAGGTCCGGGAAGCCCGGAGCTTCCCTCAAAGCCAAGGTTCCAAAGTCAAGGGCGGCAGCTGGAAAGCAAGGTGGAAAGGAAAGTGAACGATCCCCCTTATCCAACTACCCTCCCTGCTCCCCTTCCACACACACTCTCACCGGAGACCTCACCACCATCAACCCAGAAGAGCTACTCCCCCTAATGTCCTTTCAGCGGGAACCGGGTCCTGGCCGGTCTCCGCAGCCCGGGGCTGAGGCTGGATCTGGTAGGAAGGAGGCAGGGAGCTGGATTTCAGGTGGGGAAGGCGGAACTAGATTGGCAGAGGAAAGGGCGGATAGGGAGACAAAGTCTACGGTTAAGGGGAAAAGTCTATAGAGAAGATACACTGGGAGAACGCCTGGAGGCTGGTGAGCAGGGAACCAGACAGCCCGGAGGAAAGTGGCAGCAGCGCGAGGGGCGCCGGAGACAGGGGACAGGGACGCCCGAAGGCTCAGGAGCTTGAGGGGTTCGGGTAGGTCTACCGGGGAGGGAGGGGCGCCAGGGCCGGGTCTCACCGAGTGGGCTACGCCCCACAGGAACACGCCCACCAGTGGGTCAGCCGCCCGGAACACCTTCACCTTCTGCTGCACAAAATGCTTCTTTTTGGTTTTGGAGGCGAAGCCGAAACCCTGGCCGGGGGCCGCTGTACTCGCCGGTACGGTGGCCGGCGGGGCCGAAGAGGACGCCATGGTCTCCCGCGTACCCGACCGAGTGGAAGTCCCGGGATCCGGGCTTCCAACCCCGGAAGCGGTGCTCACCTGCTCTGCCCTCACGTGATCGGAGGCCGGCCCGCAGGCGCTGAAGCCGGCAGGGGTGGGGCCGGGCGAGTTTGGCCCCGCCCCCTGCCGCCGGCTCGTTCCAAGGCCGGTGCATAGCCCGGGCTCACCTGGCGCAGGGGGCGGTGCCTTGGCCTGGGGGGCGGGGGGCCGCTTGTCCTCCGCGTAGTCTGGCGATTCCCCGTCAGGACACCATGGGGTTGTCCATGGGGTTGCGAGGCCATGGGGTTGCGACCCGGGCTGGCCTGCTTTACTCTTCAGTTAGGGGCTTCTGGGCGTTAAGTCGCCGCCCAGTTTCTAGGAGTACCTCCTGCCGGAGGCTAATCGAAAACATTTCTTAAGGAAATGGAACCCTTAAACGATTTTAATGTATTTACGTGCTTGTTTTTAGAGAGGACCACTCTGCATCATTCTGGAGGATGCCTGGAGTACTGCAAAAGTCTAGGCACAAGATGATGAACTAAAACAGTAGCTGTTAGGATGGAAAGGAGAGATAGCATCTAAAGTTATAGTTTGATGCCAACTTGGAAAATTCTTAGTGATTTGTGGGGTTGGAAAGGGAGACATTGAGAATGAATCTCAGGCTTCTGGCTAAGGTGAAGACAGATGGTGGCGACATGAAAAGGAGCAGTTTGACAAAAAGACGAGTTCGGTTTGGAACGTGGTAGGGGTACCTGCGATCTATTGGACTTAGGGGACCACAGCTCAGCAGAATGGGCTGTCCTGAGGATACAGATTTAATTATAGTTGTGGAATCTGTGGGCGTGAATGACATCTCCCAGAGAGAGCAAGGAAAGAACCAAGGGCTGAACCCTGTTATAGATCAGTATTTAAGAGGCTGGTGGAAGAAGGCTGAGAAGGGGTGGCTGGCCAAAGAAGTAAAGGAGCCGGGAGAGCAGGGGGCACAGGAGCCAAGAGAGTGGAGTTTCAAGGAGTGAAGAGCAGTGACATACGTCACAGAGAGGTGAAGCAAGACAAGGACGGAGAAGTGCCTATTGTACTTGGTAACTAGTGACCTTTAGAAAAGCAATTTCCCCAGAACAAGAGCCAGATCAAGGTGGGCTCTGTGGAATGAGTGGGAGGTGAGGAAGTAGGGATGAGGAGCCAGGGACATTTTTGGGAAATTTGCTTAAGAAAACAAGATGGGGAGTATTTTTTAAATATTTTATTTATTTTAGAGAGGGGAAGGGAGGGAGAAAGAGGGGGAGAGAAACATCAATTTGTGGTTGCCTCTGGCGGGTCCCCTACTGAGGACCTGGCCTGCAACCCAGGCATGTACCCTAGACTAGGAATGGAACAGGCGACCCTTTGATTCGCAGGCCAGGCACTCAATCCACTGAGCCACACCAGCTAGAGCAGATGGGGAGTATCTTAAAGAGAAACAAACAGGAAAGGGAGGGACTTTTAAGGGAGACCTTCTAAGGAGAAGGAAAGAAATCATTGAGACAGAAGTTAACAAAGAAGATGCAAACTGCCTGAGTCTGCATCACTTTTAGTTATTTTACATGCCAGGTTCTGAGTGTCTAATGAATGAAGGATCTAGAAGGGACTTGCTTTAACCCAGAGAGGGGAGTTTTATCACTTGTCAGAATGGAGAAAGGAAAGGATCTGTGCAGACATGTAAGTGTGTAAGTGTGGGTATGGGGCAGTGAAGAATTTCATGTTCAATAGCCTTAATTTTTCCTTTAAAAAGCTGACAAAGTTGTTGCCTAAGAGAGGAAGGTGTGAAGGGGTCTTGAGTGAGGGTTAGGGTTCAGACCAGTTTCCCTGGGGGTGGGAGAGGAAACTGTGCAAGGATACAGAGAAGGAAGGTTAAGCAGCAAGTGAAGTCTAGTTAGGTTTGCAGGCTCTTTGTTTTTCATCGCCCCAGTGTTTTGGTTGTGCAGTTTTCTCCACTCATCTCAGCAGCTCTGAGGTGTGAGTAGAGAAGACAGATAGGGATATGCTCTAAAATGGGGGTCAGGAGGGTGACTGTGGTAGATGATTATGGGACAAGAGAACTGAGCTGCTGGCAAGGGCAGGATAGAGACAGAATTGATGCTGGGATTGAGGTGATGGTTTGCGGGAAAAAGAAGAGAACAAGATACCATTTTTTGTTAAAGGGTACCAATAATCTAGAGATATGTCCACCAATAGTGGAATGGTTGAATAAATTATAGGATAAGTATATTAAATATATATACTTAATTAGGTAAGTTTATGCATATTGACATGAAGAGATTCTCCAGGATATATTGTCAAGTGGGGTGGGGGCAAAACCTGTGTGTGAATATATAGAAAAGCATCTGGGCCCTGGCTGATGTGGCTCAGTGGCTTGAGTGCTGGCCTGCCAACTGAAAAGTTGCTGGTTCGATTCCCAGCTAGGGCACATGCCTAGGTTGCAGGAAATTTCCCCAGGTGGGGACTTGTGATTGATGTTTCTCTTACGCATTGATGTTTCTCTTATGCATTGATGTTTCTCTTGCACATCCGTTGATGTTTTCCTCCCTCCCTTCCCCTCTCTCTAAAAATTAATAAAATCTTTTAAAAAATAGAAAAACATCTGGAAGAATATATACCACACTGTCAAATGCCATAATATGCAAGGAAAGGAGAGACTAGGGAGGGAAAAGATTTACAACACCAATAAGTCATCACTGAATTTATTTTATTTAAAGATATTTATATACATGAAATACACACTGAGTTTTGTGCAGTTTGGTTTGTCTTCCACACTGGCATGCAACATTTTGGCAGCTGTTAAGTGGGCAGGCCAGGTGCCCCTTGTGGCGACCCTGGCTCTCTGAAAGGGATGCAGTGTGTGGAGGAGGGGAGGAGGAGGGAGATGTAGAGTGAACCTTCAGCTGAAGGCTTTGTGTGAGTGTTGTTTCTGGTTAATGTAAGTGTATTATATTTCTCTTATGTCTTGCTAAAGAGAAGGCTGCTTCCTCTGTCACCTCTCTCCTCATCTGCCCTACACGTTCACATTTTCTTGTGTGCTGCATTTGGTGGTAAGATTACATAAAACCCACTGGATTCTTAAATGCCCTCCTGGCAAATATTAGCACAAGTCTACAGGTGCATAGGTATCTTTGTCCTCCCTGATTGGGTCTTGGAGATAGGATCCACAAACTCTCGCCCTCCTTGCTATGAGTTGCAAGCTTGGGACAGGGAAGTCAGACTGAACTCATTTCCTCAGAGCAGTGGTTTCTGAACTACTCTGCAGAACTCTCAGGGTCTCTTAGGACTGTTCAAGGACTCCTCCATGAACGAATGAACCATTCGCCACCAAACAAAGAAAATGCAAACCACCCAGGTCTGTATCACTTTTAGTTATTTCTTCTACTAGGGTTCTATATAGGATTTGTTTTGAAAAATGTTTGAATATCACTGCTTTGGATTTATTCCACATCCCTCTGGCATTTTTTCCCCTGTATTTCTCCTTAATTTGTAAAAGGGGCCCAACAGATAAAGGGAGAAGGGACTTCTTTCCTTGAAGGAATCCTGGACCAATACGGCCTGTATTTACTGACTCGCACTCACACTGAGCTTTCGTTCCTGACTTAGAAACTAGGGGATAGTTGCCCATTGCTGGGGGATCCTGTTCTTCCATCCTAGGTAAGACTGAATAATTGGGAACCAGGCTTTCTTGATTTAGACTTGCTTGTGACCACCATTCTCTATCCCTGCAGTTACCTGGAAAACCACCTTAGCACCATGTGGAAGGAAAGGCCATCTGAAACCAAAACAATAGTCTTATCAATTAGATGAAGGCTGAGGGGCTTGTGAGAAAAGACTCCCCCCAGTTTGTGCCCTGGGGTTCCTCCACGTCTGGAAAATCTGCCCGGCCCCTTTCTTTAAAGTGCACTTACCAGATGGGGACATTATAGAAGGAACTCTTTATCAAAAACAAATTTTTTAATGTATATTGGCTGAAAGGCAGGCTCCAGTATGAAAGGAAGGCATTGCAAGATAGACATTTTGCCAATAAACTGGAAGCCCCCAAACCAAAAGGTGGGGATGGGAAGAAATGCAGCCCAATACGGGACAGAGAAAGGAACCCAGTGCATCACCATGGCAAAATATACTTATGAATTTCCCAGGCTGTTCACCCTCAAACCCGAAGAAGCGATCATTTGACTATGCTTGCCTATAACTGCTACCATGGAAAGATGAGCGACCATTTGTCAGACTGTCAGAAGGGTCTGCCTCCTCAATCTTTCAAAATATTTGAAAACAACTCTAGGTTCTAGTCAGGAGCTCTGGGGTTGAGACCATCAAAAGGAATTTTGAGGAAAAGGGAAGTGTTCCCTGGAGCCATCCATGTTCTCGGCCATCCAGGGGAGAACAGGAAAAGGGAGGCCAAAGGCAGACTTCGAAGGGCAGGGGTGCATACCTGGAATCCCTCAGTTTGGGTGAAGGGTGAATGAAGAAAATTCTACATATCATTTAGTAATCCTTCCATTTTACCCTCCCCTGTGCTATATATGAAAGAGGAGGGAGGAAGAATCTATTTCTGTATCTTTTTATGATGCTAAGACATTCTCCTGCTTAAGGCTTTGTGTGTGTGTGTGTGCGTGCGTGTGTACGTGTTCCGTGAAGGGTCACAGCCCTGTTGCTTTCGTTTTTCCTTTTATCATCTTCATGACTAATGCTACGCATATGAGAGACGCATATGTGAGAGAAAGAAGAAACATTCACCCTCCTCCGTATTTTCCCAAATAAGGAGGGTATACTATGCTCAGAAATTGCTAAATACATCATTAGATACTTAGAGAGTGAGACAGAAGAGAGAGACATAGTAGCAGCTTTTGATATATAGATACAGAGTACAAAGAGATACAGAATAAGAGAAGACATCAAACATAGTACAGTCGAACAACAAGGGTTGGGGAAGGAGTTAGCATCAGAGACCACAGGTTTGCAGCATGCTGAGAGAAGAGGCCTCAGTCCCTCTTAGAAACTGGAGAGAAAGAAAAAGAGGTTGTGAGCAACCCACCTGAGGCCCAGCCACAGAACATGAATAGCATGGCATTGTACAAGCTGGTTTGTGTGCAGTCCTGTTCCTTTAATTCCAAAAACCGGACACCGCCCTCCCCACCCTCCTCCTCCACCCTTGGTCTTCCTAACCCCTCCTTCTCTATTCCTACTCTTTTGCTTCTCATGCCTTTCTGCCTGTGTGTGCCTGGCCTACTGTTTTGGAAAACCCCTGAAGAGGGCAGCCTAGTATTCTGGAAAACCCCTGGAGAGGGCTCTGTTTGGATGCAGCCCATTAAGAGACTGGCTGTGTTCTCTCATTTCTAGTTCTCCAAAGATCCAAAGTGGGCCATAAAACAGGATCACAGCACCCAGGGCTGGGCCCTAAAGCAGCCATGGTGAGAAGCTTGGTGACACACAAGAACCAAGAAGGTGCCTGCGCTGCTGCAGGAGAGGGCCAGGGGACTGAGGCGGGGAGGGGTTTGGAGGTGGGGACGCAGCTGTTTTCCACCTCCACTGGGCAAGATGAGAGAGGAGTGCTAACACTGCAGCTGGATAAACAAAAAGTTAGACTGCTGGGCATTTCCTAAAACTTATTGGTAATACACAGACAAGGAGTATAGGGCACAGGTGCAGGAATAAATCAAACATCTCCTTTACTGAAGATGTCTTAGAAAATACCCATCCACCCAAAATTATTTTAGGATGGAGGCAGAGGGAGGGTTGAGATGATCTCTCAAAGTCTCCTAAAATCTATTTTGTTCTATGACCTGTGCGTGGCTCTTGGCTCCACCCTCCCGTTCTCACTTCTTTTGACATGTGGCAGTGCCGCCTAGTGGCAGAAGGGCAGTACTGTGGTTACTACTACAACCAAAAGGAAAGTATAAGGAGGGAAGAAGGGAGGTCAGTGTCCACAGGACGTGGGGCAGCACAAATGTGGGCCCTAGAAGGGAAAGGCAAGAGTTGAGGGACAACAATGTAGTAAAAGCTTTGATATGATAAAAGAAAGAGCAGAAGAAACAAAGAGGCTGAGGGCAAGAGAGCAGGTAACCTGAGGCTGGTCAGAGGAAGCGGCCTGAAGCTACCTGAAAGTGCAGGTACACAGCAGCCTTGGGGGAGATTAGCTGGCTGCTGTCTCTTGGTGGAGAGGGAAAAGCTTGGCCTGGTCCTCAACTTCATAACCGCATGGCAGGTCACTCCTGGAAGAAGAGACCCAGCCAATCACAGCACTGTCCACTCTGCATAAATGAAAGCATTCCTGTCACCTCGCTCTCATGGCATTCCTGTGAGATAATGAAGGGCAGGGACTATTCGGATTTTACAGGAATAGCGGGAAAAGCAAGACCAGAGGGATGGAGCTGACTTGCCCAAGGTCACGGAGTCCTCAGAGGTAGGAGAGAAACCAGGGCTTCATGTGTCTGTGGCATTTCCCCAGGCCCATAACTGGAATGGGGAGAAACCACAGATGGGACTGGAGGAGGGGTGGCATTCTGCACCGAGGCAGGGGAAGGACAGGATCTCCTGGACAGCAGAGCGATGGCACACAAGACTGATTCTCATTTCCTCCTCCTTCCCCAGAAGGCTCCAGGGAATCTCTAACTAGGGCATGAGGGAAATTTAATCATTTCTTTTGGTCCCACCCAGAGAACCTGAGAGCAGTGGGGACTGGTGTACCTATTGTCGTTGATATCTGTGGCATTTCCTGAAGAGATCATCATTGGGAAGGCAGGATTAGAAGAAGAAAAAAGAGACTGGGCATTAGTAGCAGTCTCCTCGAACCTGTCTCATCCGAACCCCTTAGAGGGACTGGTAACAATCTTCTGAGCACAGCTGCCATCCGAGTCTCTGGCACTCCATCTACAACCACCCCACGCTGCAGCATTGTTTTGTCTTGAGAAAAAGCCTCCCTAATCCCTCACAAAGGAGAGGGGAAGGGGTAAGGCAGGGAGGGGTGGGGACAGGCACGGTAATAGGAATCTATTCATAAGAGGCCAAGACCCTGATGGATGAGCAGTGTTCAAACTGTAGGTACAGGGTCACTGTTCTTATACTTTTCAATGTGTCCTGGGGATCCTAAAGGCTGTGCCCCACCTTTCTCACTCACCATTGTCCATGTTGGCCTTCTGGTAGGAAGCCAAGGGGCCACCAGAAGACATGGCCCCACTGCTGGTACAGGAGTTTGCAAAGCTGGATGGAGCAAAGGAGAGAGATGCAGCCTTTGGCACCCACCCTCCACTATGCCAAGGACACATCCACACACCCTCAGGGACTGAGCCATCCCTCCCCTCCCCAGATAATAGAAAACAAACATGGCCGCAGGCTCATTAGGCAATGCCCACTTTCTACTGATTATCGAGAAAGAATTAATGAAGCTACTTAGGAAAAGAATTAAGTCTCACCCACTGAACTGACCCAACCTTATGCCTTACAGAGTGCAGAGAGCCTTGGCTGGGGCTCTGCCCTTGCCCACGGTCACTCACTACATATCTGAGGTGGAGCCCGGTGCAGCCTGCAGGTACAGATTCTGGTAGTTCTGGAAGAGGCTGTTGGTGTAACTGATGCACTCGGGACTCCGAGTGCCATAGGGGTTGGTGGGTGAGGATGCTGGGTAGTGGCCAGGCCGGACGGGTTTGGCTGTGACAAAGACAGGAAAATGACCCTGAGGAAGCTTATTACTCTGCAGTTGCCTTGGTCCCTGAGGTCATTTAGTAGTTGGAGTTGAACTGAGTTGCTTATAAGATAATTCACTTTTATTTGGGGAAGGGGGGTGATGATGGGGCAGGTAGAGAAAGAAAGCAATAATCTAGTTGCTTGACACTCAGGAATTTGCTGAATTTCCCCAGGTGGTAACCACACCTTGCCTACTGTCCTCCACTCCCCACTCACCGATCTGGGCAGAGTGGCCCCTCTTGCCAGAGCTCTTGTACCGTACGGCCTCCTTGATGCGGTCCACCTCCTGCTGGTACCGGCGCTTGTCCTTCATGGCACCCTCCTTGGCCTCCTTCAGTGCACCCTCCAGGGCCTTAACTCTCTCAGCCGTAGCCCTAAGTCGTTTTTCCAATTTAGGAAGCTCACAACGCAAATCTGCATTGTCACGTACCAGCTGCAGGGTGAGCCCCAGGGAAAAGGTGGAAGGAAAGGCCAGCAACCCAAGACAGAGCCAGCAGTGGAGTGTGGGGTGCCAGCAGGGAGAAAGAATAAAGAAAAATCAAGTCAGAGAAGACAGAGACCATGTTGTTTCCTCGAAAGCCTCATTCCCTTTACCAAACTTGCTGTCTTAGCCAGTTCTTTCTTCTCCCTGAGCAAATGATGGTCAGGCATTATACAAAGTCACACTTGTTTTCTGGGCAGCAAAACGTGCTAACTCCACTGTAGCCCAGAACTCTTGTTATAGTGCCCTGTCCCAGTCTCCTCCTGGCCTCGACTCGCCCCACCCCGTATCTTACAGCTTGTGCCAAACCAACAGCCCCAGGGCGACCATGGGGATGAGGTGCCCCTCACCCAGAGATGGCTTTATGGGCATGCACAGGGCAGGGCAGCAAGAGCACAGTGGCAGTCCAGAGGGTGGACATGGCATTGAGAGCAGGTAAGGTACAGTGCAGAGCAGGAGCAGAAGCTGGAATCCAGGAGCCCCCACCTCACGCCCACCCCCACACATACACACAATGCCCCACAGGAAGGAAAGAAAATGTTTGAGGTTCACAAACATTTGTGCTCGTTGCCTTCACAGTTAGAGATTTTCTTAGCTGTACCTCCCCCATTTAAATTAAGCTACTGTGGGGTAGTAACCACCTTGCAGCCAGAAGAGACGTCCTGATCTTTTTACAGGGTCTCACATGTGTGACTGGGGGCACTATGGATTACCAAAGGAGCTGGCCGTGGAAGACAGCAGGGAAGTCAGCATAGCTGGGAATGCTGGGAGGAAGGGCAGAGCTAGAAACACTTCTGTACCCCTTTAATTTTGGACAATTTACAGATTATAAACAGTGTTTTGCTGGGACAATAGCTTAGCTTAATTACTGAAACAGCCGTAGCCCTGGCTATGTAAGATCTGGTTAATGGAGAAGTTTCTCTTTCTCTCTCATTTTCCTCTCTAGCCTTGTGTCTGCTAAGGTAGGGAATTTTGAGGAGTTCTCTGTGCTATTAGTGAGTACCTTTTGGTCTTTGGGATTTTTAGCAGAGGCAGAAGCTTCAGTTGGGGGTAAGGAAACAGCCTGTGGTTTCCTAGCATTTGCCATGACATGCATGAATCTGGGGGATATTATGCTAAGTGAAATAAACCAGTCACCAAAGGACAAATACTGTGACCCCACTTTGACAAGGTAGTTGCAGTAGTCAGAATCAGAGACAGGAAGTGGAATGTAGGAGCCAGGGGCTGGGGGGACGAGGGGAGGAGGAGTTCTTGTTTAAGGGACAGAGCTCTGGAGATGGACAGCGATGATGGCCGCACAGGATTACCAGTGTATTTAATACCAGCGAATTGTAGACTTAAAAATGATCAAGGTGGCCAGTTTTATGTTATGTGTATTTTAGCACAATAAAAGAGTTGGGGGAAAGGCGATATAATACGCATTTAGATAGAGAAGGAAAATGAACGCACAGAAACTATAAAGAATGGCAGAACTGATAACAAATATTCTTCCCCATCTTTCAACTTTCCTATAATGTTGTCATACTGTTTTATAATAAGCAAAGGGAAAGGCATGGTAGGAAAGCTCTCTGCAATCCCAAATAAAACAAATAAAGCCTTCAGACTATCACTGGGCTGCAGTTCTGGGATTTTTGTCACTATAAAAAAACAACAATGTACTGTGTATTTACTACATATGCTGGGCAGTGTACTGGGAGGAAAATGAGTTTAAGGTCCAGTTTAGTGAGAACATAAGTTTAAATGGAATGTTCAAGTGGATTTGAAAGCAGGAGAATGAAGTATAGGTTAGGGTTTATCTTATGAATCAGCTAAGAGAGCCAGTTGACACTGTCGCACCTGTCTTCAAGGCTCAGCTATTTGGCTCTGTCCGCACCAAACATTTCCTGTCCAGACTCCTTCGGACTGCCCCATCCACCTCCCCGCCCCTACCTTTGAAACCCAGTCATCCACCTAAGGAACCGCAGCAGCAAGGAGGGGGACAGAGAGGCAGTAACTTAACACACAGGAGTTTTGCCTGGCCCTGACCAGGGGCTGTCTGGCCGTCTAGAGGACACCACTCAATTTCTCTGCATGCCTGCCCCAGGCCTAGGCAGATGGAGTTCTGTCCATGAGAGAAAGCCCAGCTTCCCTGGCTTCTTCTCATCTTGCTGCTTTCTATCTTTGGCTAAAGTCTGACCCATATTCCTTGTGTACAGTTACAACCCCATGCCTCTGAAACCTCCACCAGGTCCAACCCTCTCCTCCAACAACGTAGGCCTGGGGGTTCCACTTTCAGCAGAGGCAGTTTGGGAGCAATGAGAAGGGAAAATAGGCATGGGACAAAGAACCAGGTAGAAGTGGAACCAAATATGGTATAGAGAAGGGATTAGTGGGAAAGTAAGGAAAACATGCAAGTAGATTTTCCTAAATCCAAGGGGTCTCTGAGGACTTGGGATCCCAGGCACCTGGCATCAGGAGTTCTCTTCACCCCTCCCCCCATTCTTACCTGTTTGTGAACCTTTGTAAGCTGTTCCAGGTTGTTTTCAAGAAAGGAAATCTTCTGCTTTTGGGAATGAATCCCCCCACTGTCCTCGGGCTCCATCTCTGCACTCTGAGTAAAGACAAGGGGACGATGTGGCTGTCCTGAAGCCAAACAGGTCCCACCAAGACCAGGCCCAGCCAGCTGACCGAAGGGCTGGAGGGACCTGAGGACAGGAGGAGCAGATGGGGGCTGGGAAGAACCTGAGCGAGGACGGCACTCACTTTCTTGACTCGAGTCGTGACGTCTTGAACGAACAGCTTGCGAAGGTTGTGGAGGGTCTGGAGTTCCCGGGCCTGGAAAGAATGATAAAAGACTAGGGTAGCTGAATACCAGGCCAATCTTTTCACTCTGAAATTCCTGGAACCTTCAGTCTATCTAGTCAAGTGAGTCACTCATCCTTCAGGAAAGGATGTGTCCTGATGGTGCTACAGACCGACTTTGCAGAGGGCAGGAGGGAGGAGGTGAAGCACCCACCCTGTTAACTCGGCACAGACGGAAACTACTCACAACTGTCTCCTCCAGACCCTTGAGGTCCTGCTTGGACTGCTCGTGCCGCTCGTACAGAAATCTGGAGGAAGAGGGAAGCAGAAGACTCTCTCAGGACTCTCCTCCCCACTCCGTCCCTTTTCCATTTCTTTATTACTTATCATACAAGTTACCCATGTTCACTATGCAGAAATTGGAAAAGGAAAAAAGATAAGGAAGGCGAGTTTCATCAAAAGCTCATGATTCTACTACTTACAGATCAAACCACCATTAACGTTCTGATGTCCACCTTTCCACACTCTTTTTTCTATGCATGTGCATCCCACATACACTTTATGGGACTGGGCCGCTCATACTGCTTTGTAACCTGCTTTTTATACTTAACAGAGCATCACACACATCTTTCCATGTCAGCTAACATTCAATAGAGGTCATTTCTGAAACTTTCCTTTTTTATTTTCCCTTCCCAATCCCATCAAATTATTCTGGTGAAGCCTCTGCTTCCTATGGTCATCACATTCACATTACATTGCATCCGGCCTCTGCAGGGGTGGCTGAGCAGCAGTCTGAACCTGTGGGGCTGCCGGTGTGCAGGCGGACCCAGCACTCACGTCAGCTCCTGGAGTTTGGCGCTCTTCTCATGTTCTTCATTCTTCAGCTTCTCGTAGTCTGCCTGAAGCTTCTCTAGCTCTAACTGGAGCTTCTGATTCAGGCTGCAGAGGGCAAGAGGTATGGAGAGAAATAAAGAATGTGAATGACGGAGAAAGGCAAGACCAGCTCCTCAAGCATTTTCCCGCTTGTATGAGTGAGTCCAGTTAGAATTGATGCATCTACCTTCAAATATCAAAGGCAGACTCAGGCCACTGTTTCCATGACAAAGTAAGGAACCCTGAACTATCTAGTCATAAAAGTCTGAAGGACTGGGACTAGGCCTTACTCCTTGTACCTCCTTGAGCTGGGCTGCAAAATCTTGTCACAGTTGGAGCAATGACACATGGAAGTTAGACTAGGATCCTGGGCCAAAAGGGAGCATGTGAGTGGGCAAAGCTGGGCAAGAGGACCAGGTGGAGACCAGAACCACCCTTGGAAACTTACTCTTTGAGCTCATCAATGGTCTTCTGCTTCTCATTGATCTCGTCCCGAAGCCTGGCCAGCTGCCGGTGATGGGCCTCCCGGTGACTCTCCATTTGCAGCTCCAGGGCCTTCTGCAAACAACACCCCACGTTCAAAGCCAGACTCCCCAGCACCAGCTCAGTGAGGGCCAGCACAGCCCTGCCAGGCGCTGGTCATCCCCACTCCTTCCCCACTCGCCTTTACTTCGTCTGCATCCTGTGTGTCTGGCTCTTTATCCTTCAGGGCCACTTCATGCACAGTTTCTAAAAGAGGGAAAAACAGCTTACACCACACCTACCTCTATCAGGAAGAACTTCACGTCATGACCAGCCCTCCAGGCAGGGCAGGGGACATCTACCCAGAATGGGCCCACACAGGAAGCCCTTCTGAGTTAGGACAGTCCAATTTGATACGGCAGGGACAGAGGACAATGGAGTGTTTATGGTTCATGCACAATAAGCTACATGCAAAAGCTTGCTAAGTAGCATGTAAGTTGGTCTCCATGATTTTAGTGTCATGCTTTGGGGGGGTGTGCTGTCGAGTGGTTTCTTTCGATGTTTGCCACTTTCCCTCCCTGACCGCTCTGGGATCTCAGATCTCAGGATAGACGGGTTGGAGGTTTAAGAAGGCCTCACCCTGGGCCTGGAGCTTGGCCAGCTCATCACTCAGGGAGTCATAGGACTCTTCCAGGTGCCGCTTCTTTAGCTCCACGCTCTGCATGTATTCTGTGAGCGAGCGGATCTTGGCCTCATGCTGGTGGGGGAAGGGTTGGTGAGAGGAAGAAGATGGATGGAGCCAAGGCCACCACAGACCTCTGCAAACTTCTGCTCTCTCCCAGGCCCTCTGCTCCTACTATGCCTTCCAAGAGGATGCAAAGTCAGGAGCTATGCTTCTAGAGAGAGCCTTTCTTTAGACCCCATCAGCTCAGAGGCCAGTATCCCCCCTGCACCCTTCACTTCTCTGGCCTAGACCCTCCCCTGCTAACCCAAGCTCTTCTGTCCTTGACTTCAGTTGACCCTAGGCCCTTGACATAGAGGTAGGTGCTAGAAGTTTTGTCTCATAACCACAGAGTTGCCCACCTTCTCCCGTGGTGCTCACCTGAGAGATGAGGAGCTGGCAGGATGAGAGCTCCCGCCCAGTCACTTCCATCTTGCGATGACATTCGACCTGGAGGTTCTCCAGCTGTCGGCACCGCTTGACCACAGACTTGACCTCTGATTTGATTTTGCTGATGTAGAGTCGGGCCACAGTGAACTCCTCCTCGATGGCCCCACTGATCTCCACCGGCTGTGTGGGGCCAGGGACAGAAGAGGTGCTCCACTGCAGGACAGCTTCTACCCACTCCCTCCCACTCCACCTATCCCCGCATACACCCACGTGTGCAGGGACTCAGGCGGGACAGGTATTCTCTGAACGACTTTTAGTAGCTCTCTATCACCTGGCATTTCACACTAAATCCCTCTATCTGTACTTAAAGATCCAATTCCAACAGTCACCCTCCTCCATCTTAAAAGGAATATGATTTTCTTTTGCAAACCGTTCCACTTGATCACCCAGTGGGTTGTTGCCCCTGCCACATATTTGCACATATCATTTCTAACTCTGAGGCCCCCCCTCTAAATCCTGCTATAACCACATCTCCATTGCTACTTTTTTTTCAAAGGGAATTTTAATAAGAGTTTATTTGAGCCAAACTGACCACATATGCCAGGGAGCAAGATCTCGTGTGCTCTTCCATTGCTTCTGTATTCAGCACACTTTAAAAGGTGTATTTTCAGTTGAATCTATGCAAACCTCTACTTGTTTTCCTGGGTCTAGTTAGAGAGCATGTTTCCAGGATCTTGGCCCCCCATTTTCATTGTCCCTGAGGGCCTGAGCTCTCCCATCCTGCATTTCCCAACAACGTCCAGGACAAAAGTGACCTGAACAAAACTGTTGCCTCTTTTCCACTCACCAGCTTAATCTCCCCGTTGCCCACGATGACGCTGAACTCACTCAGGTCCTTCATCAGCCCATTCAGCACCTCAGCAATTCGCTTTCGCTGGTGTCCGCTGACCTCCTGTAGCCGCTGCAACTCAGACTCCAGGGACAGCATGGTGGCCTGGGGACAGTCCGTCAGGTCATCCCACCACCCTCTTCCTGCTACCCTCCCCAGCCCAGGCAGAAGCCTCACCCTTCATGCATGACCCTGATGGCTGCTGTGAAGAGAATGCAGGCCCTGCAGAAGGGCCTGGAAGAGAGAAGGGTCAGGAGGGCAGAGTGCAGTGAGCAGCTGTGGGAGGGTCTCACAACACACCGAACAGCAGCACGAAGGTGCAAGCACAATGCGTCCCTGAAAGGAAGCAATGGTCCCTTTGGCTGTGGAGGATGTTCTGTGGCCAGGGAGCTCTTGGACCCCAGTCGGACACTCACCACCTTCTGAGACAGCTCATCCACCAGAAGCTGGTTCTGCTGGCTCTTTTCCTCCACTTCCTGAGACTTCTGGTCGTAGTTCACAGCCAGCTCCTCCAGGGCCTGCAGCACTTCCTTCACCTCATCCTTGGCGGCGTCATTCTCTGACTGCAGATGGCTCAGCTCCCGCTGGACCTTCTCATTATCTCCTCGAGTGGACACCAGCAGCTTTAAGGGAGAGAGGAGGCATGTGACAGGGTCTGCTGCCAGTGACCACTTCTGTGGCCCCTGCTCTCAGGAGGCTGAGCCCCCCCCCACTCAGACATAGCTCTAGGAGAGAGGCAAGGCCCAAAGTAAGAGTCAAGAGGAAGTGGGCTTTAGGCTTCTCAGAAATAGGGCAACAGTCCTGGCTGGTGTGGCTCAGCAGGCTGAGCAAAGGCCTGTGAATTGAAAGGTCACCTGGGGTCGTGTGAGAGGCAACCAATTGATGTTTCTCTTGCACCACACATCGATGTTTCTCTCCTCTTCCTCCCCACCTCCCCTCTCTCTAAAACATAAATAAAATCTTTTAAAAAAGAAAAGAAATAGGGCAACAGGATGAAGAAGCACCTAGATGCCATAATCTGTGCTTAAACAAAGCCCTAATTAAGTGCCCAGACCTCTACAGTTTTGAGGGTGACTAAACCCTAGCAGAATGACCCTTCTCCCATCCGATTGTAGTAAGGTTCTTTCTATGCCTTCCGGGATGAACACACCCGTCCTCTCATGTCTGGCCCTCCTCCCCATTACCTCTTCCTGGTCCAGCATCTGCTGCTTGAGTTTCTCTATGAGCTGGCTCTGCTGGTTGATCTCATCGTCCTGTGGGAGGTAACGGAGAAAGATGGAAGGAAGGGAAGCTAGTCCTGCTGGTCTAGACTCATGGGGCTGAGGGAGAAATAGGATCCTAATAAAATCCAGATAATTTAGGTTTTGAGTAAAAAAAAAAACCCATATCCTAAAAAGACCTCTTTTCCTCCGCTTCTTTCCTCAACTCCTGCCCTCATTTTTAAATTCCTTTCTTGCTGGAAGTTGATATAAACTGGACAATACATAGAAAAATCCTTAAAATATTCATATCCTTCATCCTAGAAATCCTGCTCTAGCACTCCATCCTAATAAAATCATTGAAAAGCAAAATCTTATGCACAAGAGGCAGTTAGTCCTTTCAATAAAGTTAATTATTTATAATAACAAAGACAAACACAACCAAGAAAACTAGATGCCCTGTAATAAGTGAATGGTTAAATACATTCTGATAAACAGACTGTTAGGCAGCCACTTAAAAATGCTTTTATGAAGAATTATTAACAAAGTATGAAATTGCTCATTATATGATATTGAATGAAAAAAATTGAATGCAAAGTTACATATACAGCACATCTCAGTTGCACGGTATATGCACAGGAAAAAGCAAAATATTAATAGCATTATTTCTGAATGGTGGGGTGATGCATGATTTTAATTTCCTTCTATGTATTTTTATTTATCTTCCACATTTTCAGTAATGAACATTTACCCCTTTTAAAATGAGACAAGGGAAGTACAAGCTAATTTTTTAAGTCCTCTCTTCGCATTCCACAGGGCTCATCTCTGTGCCCCGCATGATTGTCCCCACCTTGTCATCAAGCTGCTTGTAGAGGCGGCGGATCTCCTCCTCATATTTCTGCCGTTCCTCAGGCGCGATGCGCACCACGATGGAGGAGTTGTCATTCAGAGGAGTCTCCTCGCAGAGCTCGGCTCCCAGCACTGCATCCTCCCCAGCCAGGCGCTCCGTCTCAGGCACGTTCTCTCCTGGGGAAGGGGCAGAACAAGGTGAGGGTTGGGAGAAAGGAAAGCTGCACCCACCAGTCCTTCCTCCGTCACTGCTGAACACCAAGACCTCCAGGCCTCCGTTTCACTTGCTAAGTGGACCTTTTCAAGGGTGGGGGGATATGGTAGTCAGGCCCTCTCCCTTTCCCTCATGACTGCTCCATTGCTCGCCTCCAGAAACACAGCCCTCCTTGGAGATTGAACTGCCCTTAAACATCACCCCAGGCAGGGTTCTCACTGGCTCCCTAAGCCCCCTCCTCCTCCCACCACCTCTCATGCCCACAAGATTCCTCTCTAACCGTTGCGCCAGCGGCTCAGCTCAGCCTCCAGCTTTGCAATGGTTTCCCTCTGAGCCTTTGTCTTCTCCTTCTCCTTCTCATATTTCTTCTTCCACTGCTCAGCTGTCAATTCCAGATTCACTGAAGCGGTGTTCTTAATGGTCTTTGCCCTGGGTGAGGAGAAGGGAACAAGGTGATGAGACCTCCATTACAGCTTGCCTGACGCTGAGGGGAGAGAGCGGCAGGGGCTGGGCAGGGAGCTGGGGACCCTGCCACTGACCGCTGCCCAAACATCAGGGTGGACTTGGTCTCTGCATCATTGTAGCTGGATGGTGAGCAGCAAATGAACATAGTTGTGCGGCAGTTTCCTCCCAGAGAGTCCTGGAGAATCCGAGTCATTTTGCTGTCACGATACGGAACATAGCTTTTCTGGGGGAGGAGGGAGACATGAATTAGAAAAATAAATGTAACAAGGGAATCAGAAAAGACAGGGCTGGGCTAGAAGTCGGGCAATCCATGAGTAGGGGCATGGTTAGATGGCAGCATTAAGAGAAGGTGGGAGATGAGGGGGAACTTGAGGGCGAGAGGACCCAGGGGACACTCACGGTGCCCTCAGCTAGGGCAGAGATCACGTTCCCCAGAGCTGACAGTGACTTGTTGATATTCTTTGCCTCATCCAGCACAGCTCCCTCTGCTCCAGTCTTGCTGACCTACCAGGGCATTCAGGGACAAGTGTGTCACAAGCCACTGCACAGGGAGAGGGCTCTTACGACCCCCTCTCCACGCAGGAGCTTCCAAAGAGGGGAGGTAAAGGAGACAGAGAAGGCCCTTTCTCCATCTCCCTAAATTCTTTTGCCAAATCCACCCCCTCCCGCCTACATATCATACATATTATATGATCCCATTTACATGAAATGTCCAAAAAAGGAAAATCCATAGAGACAGAAAGCAGATTAGCGGTTGCCAGGGGATGGGGGAGGGGAGGACAGGAGTGACTGTTAATGGGTGATGAAAATGTTCTGGAATTGGGGTGATAGTTGCACAACATTGCAAATGTCCCCCAAACCACTCAATTGCACACTCTTCAATGGTGAACTTCACGGGACATGAAGTCTCAATGAAAAAAAGTTACTTAGATTTTTAAAAAAGGCCACCTCTCCCCAAGGCTTCCTTCTCTCACCACCACCCCTCCTCCCCGCCCAAGACCCACAACCTTCTCACTCCCAGCCAGGTCCACCAGATACAGCTTCCCACTGAGCTTCTGCTCAGTCTCCATGTTCTCCTGCTTGATGTTGATAAGGAAGATGCTGTGGCTTCGAGAGCTGTGTTCATTCATGTCTGCAGGAGGAAGGCAGAGAGAGTCCTGGTACCAGCCTTGCAGACTGAAGCTCTCAGCCTGGCTTCCCCTGACTGCTACCCCACCCATCAAGAAAGAGGGTCCCACAACTACATTTCCCAGGCAGCAGAGTCACAGAAACAGGGTCCCTTTTCCTCTGGAGGATAGTCTCCCCTTGCTCTCTTTCGAGTCTCTCAATCCCCAAAGGCACAGAGTAGAGGTGGACCCCAGACTCAAAAGTCTCTTATATCCCCACTCACTGGTGACAGCCACATGACGATTCGATTTCCCCTCGTCAATCACATCTAAAATCTCCTCTGGGCTGGACACAAAGCGTTCAGTACAACCCTGCAGGGGGCAAATGGACAACAGCCCATAAACTTTGACCTGCAAATTCGATTACCTGCACACCTGACAGAATGGTCTTTCCAGATAATGTCCTTTCCAAGGCCCAGACTTTTCCCAGCCTCTTAGCACATCTCACCCCTCCCGGTCACCCACCCTCCAACTTCTGGGTCACAGTCCTCCCTCCTCCCATACCCACACTCAAAATACACTGGGTGCCCCTGTCCCCTCTCACCTTGACAAATGGCACCCGATTCTTGTCCTCATGTACAGACAGATTTGTCTTGGTCACTGAATCAGACAACACAGGTGAGGAAGGCCAGCACTTCCCCCTCCCCACCCCTCCAACCCCTGCACCCCGCAGCCCACTCAGACGGTGGTTTCTTCTATGTGCAAAAGGGAAGAAGACCCCTGTGAAGCCTAAACTCCCTGCAGTTTCTCCTCCCCCAGGATCGCAGCTCCAGGGGTCCAGCCCATCTCAGGCTATTTATGGATAGGTCTGCACATCTAGATTCCTCCTTTGACTCTCTCAGTTTTTGGACATCTTGGTGACTGGAGGCAAGGGACTTGGGTATGGGTGTGTGTGCCCTCGTGTGCCCTCTGCTTCTCTTGCCAAACAGTAGCCAAACCCAAGAGCAATGTGATCTTTCTTTTCCTTGCCCTCCTTACACCCCCCACTCACCATCCAGAAGGTCACGGATTTTGTCCAGGTAAATCTCAAAGTAAGAAACCTGGTTAGGGAGAGAGGAGGAGTATGAAGTGAAGAGGGCCTCTCTTAAGGAATCTCAAGCTAATGTGACCTGCTTCCCCAGTGGCAGTGGGAGGAGAAGAGAGTATCTTAGGGGAGAAGGACTGAGGTACCAGAGGGAAGAGTAAGTTGGGGTGCCCGGGATCTCAGTGAGTTCATATTAGATCTTCCCTACCCAGTCCCCATCTGAGGGTGCCCAGGGCCATGCCCTGATCACCTTGATGTGGAACTCAAGGTTCTCATCCATGGAGTAGATGTGGTTGAAGATATCTCGGGCAATTCGAGGAATGATTCCCATCAGCTGGGGGTCATGCAGCTTTCCCTGGGGAGTAAAGGTATTCCAGAATAAGCGGGAGTTCAAGCAGAATGAGACAACTCAGAGGCACGCAGATGAACACAAAGGTGATAGCTGATGGGAGCCATCCTACGCTGGGAGATGGTCACTGCTGTGTTTAACTTTTCGTGGAAGGAGGGCAGAACGGAGTGGCCCTTTGAACTTTCATTGCTGCTGCTTTTCCAGATCAAAAGAAGAAAACTGGAGTAGCGGAAAGAAGAGTAAACTACAGCAGGCTGAAGGGACTGCATTAAACTTGCATTAGATTGTTGCCCCTCAGTTCATCCTTGGACCCAGCTACCTCTGCACCAGGCAGCCCTTGATTTCTAGCCCTTCCCTCACTGGGATTTCCTGGTCTCCCATTAACGCTCCCAGCCCCTCACCGTCCATGGAAGTCAGAGCCCTCACCTCCATGGTATGTGTTTTCCCTGAGGATGTCTGTCCATAAGCAAATATGGTGCCGTTGTAGCCAGCAAGGACATCTGGAAGAGACAGTGGAGAAAGAGCACTGGTGGAAAGTACTGGGGTAGGGGATGGGGAGCATGAAAAAATACATTGAAAAACCATAGCCATTACCTTTGACGATCTGCATGGCACACGCATGGTAAACTTGCTCCTGAGTCGTGTTTGGGGGGAACACACGGTCAAAGACATACGGCTTCCCCTGGAGTGGAAATAGAAGACATCAGCGGGCAGGGTGCAAGGGAGAAGAAATGCTGAGACCTTGTCCAGCAGCCTGAGAAGGCATTCGTTCTTCAGCCATCCACATGCATGGATGGTGGCTGGGAGGAGGGAAACTAGAGAGAGAAAAACAAATTTTAGTGTTGACACCAAGAGTTGTGCCATTGAGGAATGTCACACAGTGAGACTGTGTGAGGGGATCTCAGTCTGGGTGTGATGGTTTAGTGTTCCTATACCCTGGACCCCCTGCCCTCGGAAACCAATGGGATAAGACAACAGGGCTGGCCACAGGCTATGAAGAATGCAGAACAATTCAATAACTTTAAAAATCTACCACAGAGTTAAAGACTATCTTCTTCTATAGATCCACTATGTCCTGATATGGAAGGACTTTCAAGATGTTTTAAGTGAAAGATGCTAAGTTAGGGAGATTATACACACACACACACACACACACACACACACACACACACGAATGTTCCCTATTGTGTAATGAAATATACATATACTGAGCTGCTGAGCTATTATGGAAACAAGCTCCTTTTAGAAAGGATTACATAAAAGCATAAATATGGGTCTCCCTTTAAGGAACTGTAAAGTAAGTCTCTCATACCTACAAGTACTTTGCTTAATTCAGGTAACATGGTATAAATCGTGTGTGCTGATAAGAATGTTAATGATACAAAATATTTACAACCCAGGGAGTCAAACAAAGACTATACTTGATATCTAATCATACCAAAGGGAAGATCTCTGGTGAGATTAAATGAGACCATGCTTGTTCTCCGTCACGTGACAAATTTCTCAGTCGTGTTTTCCTGCCATTCAGTATCAAGATATATACCTTAGTCATCAAATTGTTTGACTACAGAGCTCATCTTTACCCAACTGAAGTGCAAGCTGCTAGGTCTACAGACACCAGAGTTTGGGGGGCCTGTTTTAAATAATTAAGGAAAGCCATACAACTGGGCCAGAGCTGGAGTTGTGCATCTATACATAGAATTTTTTTCTAGAAGGAATGACACAAAAGAATAAAGAGTGATTATTTTGGGAAGAGAAACTGAGAGACAGAAGGCTCTCATTTTTCATTCTGTATTCTAGATTGCTGTCATTTTTAAACCATGCCTAATGTTATATTTTTAAAAATTGTAAGGTCAAAGAGGGTGAAGCAGTAGTGCATTACCTGGTTTCCTTCTTTTTACTTCTTTGCCTAAAGGAAAATAAATATTATTTTCTAATATTAAAAAGATTAAAAACTGTGGCTTGTGATAAAAATCTACCTGAAATAGTTAACTGGTCTCTCTGGCGAAAGCCTGTGAAGCCCCAAACCAGAATCCACCAAGAGAAAGAGGTTGTGAAGGT
This sequence comes from Trachops cirrhosus, assembly GCA_028533065.1. NCBI lineage: Eukaryota > Metazoa > Chordata > Mammalia > Chiroptera > Phyllostomidae > Trachops > Trachops cirrhosus. Next base: position 49,267,785 of record CM052539.1, on the reverse strand, counting down.
GCCCTCTGCAGTGAAGGGAATACTGCACACCGATAGCGGCTTTCCAGAGGACAGTTCCCTTAAAAATGTAAATGTCCATACCATTTGTACTTTGTACCAACAACTCCAGTGCTAGGTATTCATTTTATAGCACCTGCTTAAGCACTGAAAGATGTTTGCTGAAGAGGTGTGTATTAAGAAAAACGAGAAACAATTCAAACATCCATCAAGACCTTGGTTTTGACACCTCTGTATTCTACCCCTATCAAAATAAGCCAGGTTAGTTCACATATATTGACACGTCTGAGGTCGATTGTCAAGTAAACACATAAAAACAATGTATATAATATGATTATATTTTAAAAACAATGTATATAATGTGTATGGATAGAATACCTCAGAAAAAAGATATGAAAGACTATACAAAGAACTGTTCATGGTGATTATCCCTAGAGAGCAGAATTACAGGAATTTATACTTACTACATTTTTTTCCTGTGATATTTAAATGTTTTACAATGACAACATATTGCTTTTAAATTAAAAATATATAGATGATGTTATGCCCTGGCTGGTGTGGCTCAGTTGGTTGGAGCACTGTCCAGTAACCTAAGGGTTTCTGGTTTGATTCCAGGTCAGGGCACATGCCTAGGCTGAGGGTTCAATCCCAGGTCCAGTCACATACAGGAGGCAACTAATCAATAGTTCTCTCTCTCACTTCAATGTTTCTCTCTCTCTAAAAGCAATAAAAAAATGTCCTCGAGTGAGGATAAAAATATGTATAGATAGATGTAATTACATGACAAGGTATATTAAGCTAAAAAGTGGTTTTAAAAAATAGTATCAGTGTAAAAAATGTGTAAAGGATGATTCCATTTCTGTAAAAAAAAAGTATATTTTCTATACCTTGCATAGAAACACATGTTAATAAGGATTATCCTTGGAGAATGAGATTTTTAGATTTCTGTTATTTTGGATTTATATTTTAAACTTTTCTAAAAGAAGAATACAAAATTTTTAAATCAGAAAATTTTAAGTTTTTAAAATAATGACATTAATTTTCTTTTTTTTAAATCCTCACCTGAGGATCTGTTTTCATTGATCATTTAGAGAGAGAGGAAGGAGGAAAGAGAGAGAAACACTGACATGGGAAACATCGATTGGTTGCCACCTACATGCCCCCCGACTGGGGATCGAACCTGCAGACTTCTGGTATATGGGACTATGCTTCAACCAATTGAGCCACCCAGCCAGGACAAGACATTAATATTCTTACTGTATAAAAAACCTCTCATTAATTAGTAAGAAAAACACAAAATTAAACATAAAAATGAACAAGAACTAGCTACTAACAACAGAAGAAAAATACAAATGTTCATTAAACGTAAAGATGTCCAACATTTCCAAAAAAGGGGAAATATAATGGTAACATCATTATTCACCTATCAAAACAAAAACTTCATTGTTATACACAGTATAGATGAGGACTACAGGGTTCAAGGACGTATAATTTCCTTGAAATGAGCACCCTCATTCTTTTCTGGTAGGACAGTACACCCACACAAGTTTTATGGGTGCAAATCAAAAATACATAATCAAAGCCTTGAATTGTATGTATCCATTGACCCAGACATATTTGTGGCAAATACTTAATTACAAGAATGTTTACTATCACACTGAGTGCAACCACCAGAAATTTAAAACAACTCAAAGAGTAACATTTAGGGAACTGGTTTACATTAAAAAGTGATGGAATCATGGCATGGGCATATATTTTATTCCTTGCCACTATGTAAAATGATGTCATACTAGAACATCAATAAATCTCAAAAATGCCTGAGTGAAAGAACTCAAACACAATGAGCACATACTGTATTACTCCCTTTACATGAAATTCAAGAATGGACGAAACTTATCTACAGTGACAGACATCGACCTAGTGGCTGCCTGAGAGTGGTACTGACCAGAGGGAGGCACAAGGGAACTTCTCAGGCGCGACAGAAATGCTCTAGATCTCAATCTGGGCAATGGTTACATGAATGCCAAAATACGTTATAAAATTCATCCAGCTGTTTGCATAAGGTAAGTGTTCCTCACTGTATAGAAACCTCAGTAAGTGCTATCATGAAATATAAAATCATAAAATAATGTTATAATGGCTCTTAAAATATGAATGGATGCACAACCTCATTGTTAGTAAGAGAAATGCACACTAAGGCTATGAAATACAATTTGAACCTATCAAAGTGGTCAAAATAAAATAGTTTGATAATGCACTGCATTGGTGAGGGCATATATAAATTGGGTCAACTCTATAAAAGGCAATTTGGGACTAGCTGTTAAAAATTTATTTTAATCCTCACCAGAGAATATGTTTATTGATTTAGAGGAAGGAAGAGAGATGGAAAGAGAGAGATATCAATTGGTTGCCTCCTGTACATGCCTCAACTGGGGATTGAACCTGCAACCTAAGTATGTGTCCTGACAGGGAATGGGACCTGCACCTTTCTGGTGTATGGGATGGTGCTCCAACCAACTGAGCCACCAGGCCAGGACTAGCTCTCAAATTTTTAAAAGCATATAGCTTATAACCTACACTTCCAAAAATTTATCCTACAGAAATACTGTACAGACCCTATCTGGGCAGCTCAGTTGGTTAGAGCATTGTCCCAATACATCAGGGTTGTGGGTTCGATCCCTGGTCAGGACACATAAAGAATCAACCAATGAGCCTTGGCTGATGCAGCTCAGTGGACTGAGCATTGGCCTGTGAACCAAAAGGTCACCAGTTCAATTCCCAGGCAGGGCACATGCCTGGGTTGCAGGCCAGGTCCCAGGTGCACGAGGCAACCAATCCATGTACCTCTCAAACATTGATATTTCTCTCCCTCTCTTTCTCATTCCCTTCCCCTCTCTCTAAAAGTAAATAAATAAAATCTTAAAAAAGAATCAACCAATGAATGCATAAGTAGAACAACAAATCAATGTTTCTATCTCTCTCTACAAATCAATAAATAAAAAATAAATTTAAAAAAGGAAATACTGCACATATGCAAAAATTATATATACAAGTTCATTTAACTGTTTGTAATAGCAAATGATTAGGACAACCCATTAGGATAGCCAGGTTCATCAACGGCATAGCCCTACAACAAATTACACAGTTGTGAAAAGGTTGTCTGAAATTGTGAGATAGCTCTTTATGTGCTATCTCATAGCACATAGCACATAGCAATAGGATCTAGGAGACTCATGGTTAAGGGGGGAAAGCAAGGTACAGAACAGTATGTATAGTATGCAACCCTTTGTGTTTAAAAAAGTATATGTATTTGTATATGTATTTGCCCATAAACATATAGTATGCTTTTAGAAGGATCCACAAAAACCAGTGGCTAGGAGAGAGGGGTAGGAAGGAGGCTTCCTTTTCATTGTACACTGTTTTATATCATTTGAATTTGTGACATGTGCATGTAAGACATTCAAAAATTAAACGTTCCAAAAAATAAAATTATATAAAATATTTGATAGTTAAGTAGTCATATTTTGTTACTAAAAAACAGATTATAAAACAATAGTTTATGATACTAAAATTAATATATGTAGATAGGCAAAACACTCCCGGAAACAAATCTGCTCAATTGTTAACAGTGTTTGGGGAAAGGGCTATTGACTGATGTTTAGTTTCTTCCTTGTGCTTTTGTTTTTAACTTTGTCAACAATTAAAATATATTAGTGTGGTAATCAGATTATGTTTAATCTTACCAAAGAAAAATCTACCTTTTTTTAAAGGTTTGAGTGAATTTATGGGTTATTCATAGGACTTTTGTGAATGTTCCATCCTTTATATGTACAGTTTGCCATTACACTTCATTAGAAAGAATAAAATCCTTATACATAGAATAAAATCATTGTGTTACAATAAACAGATTTAAAGTGGCATTGATGCTTCTCCTCCTCAGTGGTAAAGTCTTTCTTTTCGTTTCTTTTTAACTGAAACTTGACTCCTGAACTGTAATATAACTCAATGTTTCTTCCATCCTCTGGCCAAGAAATGGAAACAAACCACCACGTGGGTCTCAGACCCAGACTCTCACCTCCTCACCAGTGAGGTCTACATGTGCTTCTTGAAGCCAGGCACGCCACCAAAGGGGATTGACTCTAACTCTCAAGCCAACCTTGGCGCCCCCCACCCCGGCCCCTCCCCGCCCCATCCCCTTCTTCCCTTCTGGGAACAAAGGCACCAACACACACATATATGGACACACTCATTCTCATATTCTCCGTCTCTAACACCCCCAGTGAAAGGATTCCACATTAAAATGGAAGGCGCTCTCCAAGTGCTGAAGGCATTTATTGCCTGAGGAGCCCCTTCTCAGCACAGGAGAGGAAGAAGGAAGAGACCAGAGAGGGAGGAAAGGTGGCATGCTCAGTACTGTGAGGATAACAGTTATCCAAGAAGGAGAAATGGGTGCACTTCGTAACTGCATGAGCAGGGAAAGCCACAGGTCATAATTTCAGGGTCCTGGGAAGGCCTGTTCTTATTCCCTACTTTTAGTTGGGCCCCTAAGTGCCAAGTCTAGCCCTTCAGTTCTTTATCTTAAGATTTTTGTTTCTGTTAAAGTGTAACTTTCTGTTAATTTTTACTGATTATACACAGCATAAATTCATTTCATCAGACCTTTTTATGAGAATAACTAGACCAGTGGTTTTCTACTTTTTCTGTCTTTAGACTCCTCACATCACCATTATTTACATCTCTTACGAAGCAATTGACACCTGATTACTTTGGTCAGACTGTAGTATGTTGTGGAGGGTTTCCTGTCAGAATTTGAGGGAGGATAGGTACAGTTAGCAAAAGCCATTTCTTTTAAAAATTTTTAAAAATTTTATTTTATTGATTATGATATAACAGTTGTCCCAATTATTCCCCTTTTGCCCCCCTCCACCCAGCACCACCCACTCCCTCAGGCAATCCCCACACCATTGTTCATGTCCCTGGGTCATGCATATAAGTTTTTTGGCTACTCCATTTCCTATATTGTACTTTACATCCCATGGCAATTCTGTGACTACCTATTTGTACTTCTTTTTTTTAAGATTTTATTTATTTATTTTAGAGAGGGAGAGGGAGGGAGAAGGAGAGGGACAGAAACACCACTGTGTGGGTGCCTCTTGTGTCCTTTGTTGGGGACCTGGCCTGCAACCCAGGAAAATGCCCTGACTGGGAATCGAACTGGTGACCTTTTGGTTCTCAGGCCAGTGCTTAATCCACTGAGCCACACAAGCCAGGGCCTATTTGTACTTCTCTTTTTTTTAATTTTTTTAAAAATATATTTTATTGATTATGCTATTACAGTTGTCCTATTATCCCCCCTTCATTCCCCTCCACCCTGAACACCCTCTCCCACC
>CM052539.1:49206991-49261898 GCA_028533065.1 Trachops cirrhosus | reverse complement strand
GCCTCGCTGGGTCTGCTGGTCGCCACCCCCTGGCTGGGGCCCACCAGCCACTGCTGCTTGTGCGCCCAGGGTCTGCTAGGTCTGCCAGTTGCCACCCCCTGGCCGGGGCCCACCAGCCACCACTGCTTGTGTGCCCAGGGTCTGCCTGCTGCAGACTTGCGCGCCGCCCCGGGTGCTCAGCTCTCCGCTCTGCGTCCCTCACCCAACCGGACTCCGCCCCTCCTACCGGTCTGGATGAAAGTGTCTATTTTTAAATCCTTGGTTGTCCGACTTCCATAAACTTCAATTTTCTGTCAGTTCTGGTTGTTATTTTGTTTCTATATCTTTGTTGTCCCTATCTTGGTTGTGCGAGGAGGCACAGTGCGTCTACCTATGCCTCCATCTTGGCCAGAAGTCCTCCTATTTGTACTTCTTAATCCCCTCACCTCTCCCCCAATTCTCCCCCATTACTCTCCCATCTGTAAAGCATCAAAATGGTCTCCACATTCATGATTCCATCTCTGTTCTTATTTGCTTAGTTTGTTAGATTCAATTGTTGATAGATATGTGTTTTTTTGCCATTTTATTGTTCATAGTTTTGATTTTCCTTTTTTTCTTCAGTAAGTCCCTTTAACATTTCATATAATAATGGTTTGGTGATGATGAACTCCTTTAGCTTTTTCTTGTGTGGGAAGCTCTTTATCTGCCCTTCTATTCTAAATGATAGCTTTGCTGGGTAGAGCAATCTTGGCTGTAGGTCCCTACTTTTCATGACTTTGAATATTTCTTGCCAATCCTTTCTAGCCTGCAAAGTTTCTTCTGAGAAATCAGCTGAGAGTCTTATGGGAACTCCCCTGTAGGTAACTAACTTCTTTTCTCTTGCTGTTTTTAAGATCTCTCTTTATCTTTAACCTTTGGCATTTTAATTATGATGTGTCTTGGAGTGAGTCTCTTTGCATCCATCTTGTTTGGGACTCTCTGTGCTTCCTGGACTTGCATGTCTATTTCCTTCACCAAATTAAGGAAGTTTTCTTTCAGTATTTTTTCAAATAGATTTCCAATTTCTTGCTCTTTCTCGTCTCCAGCTGGTACCCCTATTATGAGAATGGTGAACCTCTTGAAGTTGTCCCAGAGGCTGCTTATGCTATCCTCATTTTTTTTATTCTTTTTTCTTCTTGTTGTTCTGATTGGTTGTTTTTTGCTTCCTTATGTTCCAAGTCATTGATTTGATTCTCGGCTTCATCCACTCTACTGTTGTTTCACTGTAAATTGTTCTTCATTTCAATTAGTGTGTCCTTTGTTTCTGACTGGATCTTTTTTATGCTGTTGAGGTCCTCACTAAGTTCCTTGAGCATCCTTATAACCAGTGTTTTGAACTGTACACCTGACAGATTGTTCTGCCTCCATTTTGTTTAGCTCTTTTTCTGAAGTTTTGATCTGTTCTTTCATTTAGACCATGTTTCTTTGTCTCCTCATTTTGGCAGCCTCCCTCTGTTTGTTTCTATGTATTATGTAGAGCTGCTTGACTTTGTGTCTTGGTAGTGTGTCCTAATGTAGTAGGTGTCCTGTGGAGTCCAGTGGCACAGCCTCCCCTATCACCCAGGCTGGGTATTTGAAGTGTGCCCTTTGTGTGGGCTGAGTACGCCCACCTCTTATAGTTGACCCTTGGTTGTTGTTGGCAGATCAATGAGGGGGATTTACCCAGGTCAGCCAGCTGCAAGGACTGGCTGTGACCACTGACCACCAACCTCCGCCCTCCATGGAGAATCAGCTGTGCAGGGGCAGGGTGGTGGTGCTCTGATGTGGTCTGTAGCTGTCCACTTGGTGCGCTGGCCCTGGGGTTTCCTGAGTGCTACAGGCCAAGGTCAACCCCCACTTGTATTTTCCTGGGGCCACCCTGCCTGACATATCTGAAATGGCTGCTACTTGTGCTGGACTTAGAGATTCCCAGACAAAACCAAACTGTGAATCTAGGCTGGTTGCTGCTAGTGCCATATCTGAGGCTCACTGATGCCAGCAACTGCTTGTTTGCTAGGATTTGGGAAATTGTGAAGCATGAGCCAAGACCAGCCATTCATATGGAAAAGCAGCTTAGATGAGCCCATAAATTGGGTGGGGCAGAGTCTCTGGGGATCTCCAAGGCAGATCAAACCATGTTAGCTAGGTTGGTAGAGTCTCAGATATGGCACCAGCTTGCCAGCTCAGTGGGGAAAGGGTTTAGAAAAGGTACAATGGCCTCTGCTTGTCTTGATGCCAGATATTCACTTCCTCCCTTTATACCACCAGTGCCTTTCAAGCTGCTACCCCAGTACTAGGGCTCAGAGGGAGTTAGTCTGAGTAGATGAGTCCACATGTGGGTTCTTTAAGAGGAACTGCTTGGGGCTCCAGAAGTTTTTTCCACCAACTCAATCCCCGCTGGCTGTTTCAGCCAGAAGTAGTGAGGATTTCCTGGCAATGGAACCCTGGGCTGGGGGGCCTGGTGTGGGGCTGGGAATCCTTGCCCTGAGACATCTCTCCAGAATTTTAAACTACCACATGTGGGTGTGGGACCAGCTCATTCTGCATCTGTGCCCCTCCTACCAGTCTGGATGGATGTGGTTGGTTTCTTTAGTTCCGTAGTTGTCAGACTTCCATTCAACTCAAATTCTGACAGTTCTGAGTGATGGTTGTTCTATATTTTGGTTATAATTTAATGTTGTTATGTGAAGAGGTGAGCCATGTCTGCCTACACCACCATCTTTACCAGATGTCACAAAAGCCATTTCTAATGCTCCTCCCAAACCTCTGCCCTGACTACTCCGAAGCCTGGACCACCAAGTAGTTCAAGAGATTCTTGAGCACAGAGTTTCCTTCTAAATTCCATTAAATGCAATCTTTGGCTCATAGGATGGTCTTCATGAAAATTCATTTAACAGATATTGATGGAGGGAGAGAGCAAGGAGATACTATGGGCCTGGATGTTTGGATGAAACAACCAGTAGAAGGGGAAAATGGTAACTACTCCTTAATTGTGTCAAAGCCTAACTTGTGGGAAGATGGCATATATAAAATACTAATCACATCTTACTCTTATTTCGAGGTTACTATGTACCTGTCTCTGTGCTAAGCCATTTACATACATTATCTCATTTAATGCTCACAGCAATCCTAAGAGGTAGGTACATTTATTATTTCACTTTATAGATTCAGAAATTGAAGTTCAGAGAGGCAAGGTAGCTTCTCCGCAGTCACACAACTGAGACATGGTAGAGCTCAGTTGCAAACCCAAGCAAGCTGATTCCCGACTCACACTGCCAAAGTGACTTGAAGCCAACACTGTGTCAGATCCTTATCATGGTTTTTCCTTACCCTCCCCCACATAGCCCTCCCTGACAACTTGGACATTTTTCCTAATGTTTCCAGGCAGAAATAAAGCTCTTTGTCCCTCCCTGTTTCCAATCACAGCCTCATTTTTAGAAGTTTGCAGTTCTCCCACCCATCCTCTCTGAGGCACCTCCCTCACCATCTCTACCTCAGTAATCCAAAGTCCCATGAGCTGGTACAATGGCAGAGAGGAAGACTTGAAGAACTAGAAACACTCAAGGAGACCCTCCTCCGTGGAGGAGTGTCCCTGAGACCCACTCTCTCTCCCCCACTGACAGCAGTCTAATAGCTCCTCGCAGCCTTCTCCAGAGAGCCTCTCTGCAGTCTCGAAGCCCAGGACTCTCTGCTGTCTTTTAACCCTACTCCCAGCCTCCTGCTTGTCTCCTCGTCCTTTTGTGTCTCCCAGCACCTTTCTGTAGCTTTCCATTTTATGTACTAACTAAAGCTAATAGAACAGCCTACGATTAGGGTCCAAAGATGACCAACCTTTCAACCCTCAGTAAAGTGCTTCAAACAAGCTGAACTTCCCATCACCAGACCTGATTTCCATGGTGACACCCCTGGGGATTGTTGCCATGGTAATGCTGAAGAGACACCGGCCACAGTGAACATTACCTCCCCTCTCCATTTTCCTTTATGAGACTCCCCCAAAGCTAAGGGGAGAATTGCTTGGTCCCTGTCTTCAGATATCACAGGAACCTCTGGCCATCCCAAACAATACTGACTCTGTTCCAATAATCCTGCAGGTCCCAACCTAGCTTGAGGTACTTGATGGTTCTGGGGTTTTGCCTCCTTAAGAACCCACTTAACCACTGGGAGACCCAAAGGAGGTAAAATCTAGTGGCTACTTGGATGAAGTAGGGAATGAGGGACACAGGGAGGAACAAACAGAAGGGGGGAGGGAAAGACAGAGAAGAGAGAGAAAAAGAAAGTGTGTGTGTGTCTTTACTGTCACCCTTCCTATATTTAAGAGAGATGCTTAAATGGGTCTGGTGAAAAAGTTACACTGGATTCTGAGTGACACAAAGAGCAAAACAATACACAGAACACACAGGCAGTGACCTGTCTAGGACCCTTGTACTAAGACTAGAGCCATTACTTTGGCTAAGCCTCACCCCCAGATTCCTGGGACAAGTCAGGGGAGTGAGGGAAGGATAAGGCTCCCAGAACGTCCCTCCAGTTTATTCTCCTATCCTTTGTCAAGCAGAAAAGGGGAGAATAATCCTTTTCTAATTCTCCCCTTAGAGGAAAATTAGGGAGTCTGAAGCCCAGAGACGGTCACAGTGCTGCAGAGGCACAGAAGACAGCCGTTAGAGAAAGGAGCAGGGGCTGGGTGCAGAGAGGTCACTCTCTCCCACTTTCACTCTTCCCTTCCCTTCCCTTCCCTCACATTTTGAAGCAGCTTCCTTCATTAATGCCTCAGAGAGTTTCCCCACGTACTGAGCAGCAAAGGAAGAAAGAGGGGAGGGGGTAGGATACTTCCTTCCCTTGTTGGGACCCTCAGGGGTCTCCTCAAAAAATCACTTATCTTTATAGCCTTCATCCTCCTGAATGACAAATGAATAGTAAGGCTGAGAAGACAGACTCCAAGGATGCTGCCTGAGACAAAATGGCCCCCCATAATCATGTATCTTGGAGTGAGAAATTGATAGGAAGGGCTAGGGCAAGGGGAGCTACAGAGCAAGACAAAGGTATAGACCCACAAATATCAGCAAAACAGACAAATAACGGCCAGCTATGGAGCTCAGGTAGAATCTGAACTGGCAGGGGACCCTGGGCCTCTCCTCATCTCCCTTTGCACTGTGTCTCTCCTGTTCAGCTGCACAGATTGGACAGGTCCATACCACAATGCCTCCCAACATCGCCCCATACCTCTTGCTCACCACCCCAGGCCGAACAGCCCAGAAAGCCTAGAGGAGATGGTTTAGACTTACCTGAAGAACCTATAGCAAAGGAAACTAGGCTTAAAGGTAGAAACCCTTTGTGGGTTTGCTCCCCCATAGCCACCTCCCTCCTGTTTCTCAGCCTTTACAACTCAGAGGGACCTCAAGCCCCAACTCTCACAGCTAATGCCTGCTGTCCAGAATATTCAGACAGGAGACCCCAAGGGATGATCCACTGACCAGACCGCAAGGCCTAAGGTGCTCGAGGCAGAAAGACAGGGCCCTCTCAATGTGGCAAGCACACATTCATAAGCACACACATGGTGCTAACACCCATTTGAGTTCACAGTGTGGACAAGAGAGCTCAGTGTGGTGAAAGACTGAGGCTCCTGGGCACAGGACATGTAAGCAGGTCTCTTTCTAAAGTATGTTTACTCAAAGTCCCATTCTCGCTGATTTGGAAGGCCCGGGCTCCCTCCTCTTCTTTCCTTCATTCCTTTAACAAGTATGACTTGTGCCACACATGGTATACCAAAGATACTGAAGAAGTGCTCCTGACCTTGAAAACTGTCCTCATATGTGCTCCTCCCTTCTCATACTGGCTAGTTTCCTGGCCCAGCACCCCTCAAGCCCTATGGACTCCATTCACTCCAATCCTTTCACTCCTTAGCTTGACAACCCCTACCAACCTAGAAAAGGAGGGGTGGGTGAGGCATTCCCTAGGAATTCCCTTTGGGCCATAGCATATAAAGGACAGAAATCTGTGGAGGCAATGTGACACAGAGAAAAAGACATGAGCTTTGGATTCACAGACTTAGGTTCACATCCATGAATTCACAGTGTGACCTTGAGAAAGTCATTCAACTTCTTTGGGCCTCAATTTCCTCATCTGTAAAGTGGATATTAATATCAATACCGACTTCAGAGTGTTGTTTTGAGGATTATATATGTAGAGTAACAGACACATATTAGTAAACATTAGTTCTCCTTCATAAGATCTACTCCATGGGCGGGGGCTGTCATCATGAGGTGGAGGTGGTTTGCTACTTTTATTGGATCATCAAGAGAAAGGATGAATAAGCAAGTACTTGTTAGGATCTCAGGGTCTGATTTTTTGTTGTTGCTGTTGTTAGGGGGAGTTGGGTGGGTTTGAAATCCTCTTCCTACTACACTTGGGAGGGGAAAGGCGGACAATTTCCTTAGGATCCCAGAAGCCCCCCCCCCAAACTAGGTGTGGCATCAATGTATTTCTTTCTCAGAAAAACCGTCATCAGACCTGTGCCTAACCTCCAAGTCCAGGCTGTAACTACATCAGGGGGAGATGGAGGGCTTGGTTCTAGAGCCGATTCTCTCTAGAGAGACCCTGCACTGTCCACCTCAGATCAAGCCCAGCCACTAGTCTTACCCCTCCCTTCCTGGGAGGTGGGGGTAGAGATGTGAGCCAATAACAAAGGGAAGATGTGCTCTCTCTAGGGGAGAGGAAAAACATCAGAAAAACACGGGACTAGCTGTAAGGGGTGGGGACGCTGCAGAGGGCAGCAAAGGGGAGTTGCGCGACCTGATCTCGGGGAAGTAGACCTCTCCCACTCTGCGGAGACTTGGCCGAGGGCCTGGCCAGACCACACCCAGCCATCCTGGTGCAGGGGAGAGAACGGGATGCGGCGAAGAGGATGGAGGTTGAACGGCGGGGAGGGGGCGCACAGTGACAGGCAGGGGATAAGGCTCTGTGAGGGGTAGGATTCAACCCCCTGCCCCTTCTCCGAAATTCTCTTCTGGAACGGCACTCACCCCAATAATGACGCTGTCGTCCCCTTGGAAAATGGGGATGAACTTGTCTCCCCGCAGAACCTCGGCCTGGTTCAGGGGCCGAAATCGGCAGAGCACCTTGATGCTGCATTCGTTGTTGGTCTCCGTCATGGTGGTCGCCGGCGTAGGGCTGGGGCACTTCTTGGACAGCAGAAGTGGTGCGTGCTCCGAAGGCGGGAGCTCAACGGAGGCCAAGGTGGAGGACAAGGGCTCGGTGTCTGTGGGCGCCCGGAGGAAGGCTGGGGAGCAGGGCCGGGTCGAGCTTACTCTCTCCTGCGGCAGCTGGATGCGGGAGACCTAGGCGTCTGATGCTCTCCCCGAGATCTGCCTCTCCGCCCCTTGCGCTGCAGCGGCACGCTGCGGGCCTGGGCGGGGCGGCGACCGAGGAGCGGGCGGGGCTTCCCTCGCGTAGGGGGGGGCCTGCCACTCGTCATCCGCGGTTGAATGGAGGTACCTTTCCTCCCTTCTTGCTTCTTCTCCCTACATCTAACTCTGGAAGATAACCTTGCCTTCACCCCTTCCCTATCCAAGGCACTCAATGCATCCCAGCCCCCATCACCCGCATCCCTGATCTGTCGGTCAGTCCCTCCTTAAAGACTCCCCCCTCTGGGAGGAAAAAGGGGCCCGCGGTGGGCCTGTAGTCTGGGGAAGAAAATCACCAGGACTTCCACCCCCTTTATACTCCAGGGAATCCTCCACTGCTGTCACAATCTTCTCTCCATATTGGGAGCATACTTCTCATTCCCTCTCCACACACCCCTCTCACAGATTCCCAACCCATTCACCCTTTAAGGGCAGCTGCCTATGCCTCTATAGAAGTGGCTGTCCAGGTCCCATTTTTTCAGAGAGGAGTATCAGCAAAGGTTTGGCTATTCCCTCCTCCTCTACATCCAGAGGTGCAGTCCACTATGTCCCCAACATATATGCCAGGGCCTCCATTTGAAGGAAGACGAACTCCCATTCTGGGCCATGAGAATTCAAAAGCAGATTAAGATTTTCATTTTTGCCTCACAGGTTGAGCCTGGGATGAAAGTGGGCTGCAGTAACTTTTTCAAGAGAAAGGAAGTCAGAAAGCAGTGAAGGAAGAGTGACAATGGGGTAGGTAAGGCCAAAAGAACTTTAAGAGTGGACTTCTAGGGCAGTCATCTGCATTTGAGTTTTAGGCAGGTTTAGGTACCTATGTGAGTGTGTTTCCTGTCCCAGTTATTATTGGATAGAGTCCTAACACCACAGCCCCTTTCTCAGGCCTTACTTCTGTTTCTCCCACTTCACTGGCAAAAAAAAAAAAAAAAAAAAAAAAAAAAAGCTGGGAGATTTCTTGTCCTTGCTGTCCTTAGGTCAGACTTCTGCTGCATCCTCTGAGAAGAACCATCTAGAAGCTGGCCAAATTGATTTTTCTCCATATCACAGGCCTCTGCTGGCTAACAGACTTAGACTGCAGGAGTTGAGGCTCTAGGCCAAGGGGAGGAGCAGGGTAAGGAAGAAGGGAGGAGGGGTGGAGGTTTTGCCTAGCAATTGTCTAAGGTCAGTTAGACACTATGAGAGAAAGGGAGAATGGACAAAGCCAAAGGGGGTAAGGATGGAGGGTGGGAGGTGGGGGGGCAGGGGAAAGTGGTGGTGAGAAAATGGACACAATGGTATTTGAATATCAATTAAAAAAAACTTAAAAATGGGGGGGGGCAGTGAATGATGGCCTGGCCAGACAAAACCTAATTACTTAGAACCCAACTAGGAAGGTGGCTTCCCAAATTGGGCTTACACCTCTAACCCCCTTGAATCTAAAGGAAACCGAAGGCAAAGGGTTCCGCATAAGAAACTGGATGGTAAAATGATAGGACTATGGAGAAAGAGGGATAGAGGCTTGGGGAGGAGCCATACATTCTATGTATGCATAGAATGACAATGAGTTTCAAATTCAGGAAAATGGGCATTTCTCCAGTCACTTGGTCTGTCAACATTTCTAAGTGTTGCAGCATCCTTCAAGTGTAGGGGACATCCTGGGAAACATCCCAACCTCAGGCCCTCAGGGGCTCCAGGGTGGCATCCGTTTGTGGAGAAGTTCCAAAATGCTAGTCCATAGAGGGTCACTGGTCTGAGACCAAAATGTACGGGTAAGCAGCCCCAGCAAAACAAACATGTAGTGCGGCTTTCATAAAGCAGGATTTATTAAGTGTCAAAGGACTGTCTTCTATTCTGAGAGTATGTTCTTAAATCGTGGCAATAGGAAATAGTAACTTTCTTTCTTTTAATGTACTTTGCAAAATGAAAAGGTAGCAATTCTATGTCTATCCTTGCAAAGCTTTGTTGTTGTCTTTATTTTATTGAACAATCAAATCCAAAAGTCTGAAAAACAATGACGTGGCTAAGAGCACAGAGGGTGTTCACACATAGAGTCGTCACTTCCCTGTTTATGAACTTGAGATAGGATTGCCAGATTTGAATACAAAAACAAGATAACCAGTTAAATTTGAATTTCACATTAAAAAAACTATTTTTTGTGATATTATGTCCCAAATATATGGACATACTTATACAAAAAAACCTATTAGCTATTTATTTGAAATTCAAATTTAACTAGGCATCCTGTATTTTATGACCCCCTTAGATTGAGATTACTTAACTTGATCATTCCTAATAACACTAAGCCTTTATTAAAGTTTACTTGTTGTTTGGGAGTCCTAGCTGAGCCATAGCATGTCTGGTTATGCTATTTATATCTATTTAACTTCTGGGGGTCCAAATTTATTTATCTTAAAAGTAGGAATTATAAAAGCTCTTTCACAGAGTTGATGTAAAAACTAAAGAAAATAGGTTGGATGAAATAACTCCCCAGGCGCGTTAGTGTCGTCCCCGGCCCAAGCCCCGGCGGGCGAAGACTACATATCCCACAATCCTAGTCAGCGTCCCCCCACCCGCCATTACCTCATTCCCTGGCCTAGTTCTCGCCAAGCGTTGCCTCTACAGGGGTGTGGTAGCGCGCCGTTCTCGCGACTGTTACTTTATCCTGCTTCTGTGCTACTGCTGTCGCGAGACTTCCTGCTCCTCCGCCTCCTCCGCCGCTCCCTTGGCTGCCGCCTTAACCGGGGACCCGGACCCAGCCTCTCCCCTACCCGAGCACCGGCCCCCCAACCCCGTCTCGCCGCCGCCATGGCGGACCCTAAATACGCCGACCTTCCCGGCATTGTGAGTACATGGCCGGCCTCGGCTCCCCAGGACCGCGCCCCTCACCTCCTAAGGACCCCCAACAGGCATCAACCTGTGATCCCACCCGCCTGCAGCCCCTCCTCCGCCCCCGGGGCTTCCACCGCTTGCTCCCGGGCGGGCCGCGGCATCTTCTGGACTCCTCCGATCCAACTGGGCCGGGCCTTGGGACGGCTTATCAGGCCCCTCTTCCGGCAGTCGCCGGTTTCTTGGCCCAGAAATCGTCTCCGGGCCCTTACCACTTATGCCCAAGTGTTTCTGCCATCCTTGTCAACACTAGCCATGTCTCCCCAAATCTTCCCATAAGCCCCAACCCCCCACCCCAACACACATACCAGGCCACTTAATGATGGCCTTAATCCTGTAAAGGAAGGGTTACCTTGGCAGAACCCTTGTGCTGGATAGAGAACTCTGTCCTCCTGGGAGTGCCCCACCCCAACCACTTAAATCACCTGGCACAGGCCGGCAGGTACCGTTTTGTACTGCCTTGCCTGCATTCTGGGTACTGAGGTCCTGAGTCACTCTCGTCCCTGTGCCAGGGTAGTGGTGTACAGGATCTAATGGAGGGTAGCCCTTTCCCTACTTCTGACATAATGATTGCCAAGGACCCTTCCCCCTTCAGATTCAGAGCAGCATCCTTGTCATCATTTACATTCATCAGTTACTATCAAGTCCTAGTTGTCCCCACTGTCATTCCTATCTCTCTAAGGCGAGGGAACTGACGTGCAGTTAACTGGGCAGGTGGAAGAGAAGGGACAGGACCCTGATGTCACAGCCTGCCTTCTTTGTTAACTATTCAAAGGGAATAGGGTCAGGGGTGTTGGTGGAAGCTGGGTAATAAGGTTAGGTGGTCACTACTTCTACCTGCAGGCCAGAAACGAGCCAGATGTTTATGAAACCAGCGACCTACCTGAGGATGACCAAGCGGAGTTCGATGCGGTAAGACTATATGCTGCCTCAGGACTCCTCTGGACTCTGACCTCTCTTCCCTAGGCAGGCCCTTTCTCTTTTCTGGGGAGCCACAGCAATAAGCGGGTATGCCAACCCAGCCTGGGTGGTGTATAGGTTGCAAGGCCTTGGTGGCCTTGCAGCTACCAATAAGCAATACTAGTAGAGACAGTCAGTGGAATTCCAACTAACAGAACCTGATCCTTGGCCTTTGAAATAAAATTGAAATAGCTCGAAACAGTTAGGTTTGGGGCTAGTGACAGGCCCCTGGGTGCTGGTCCATGGTAATAAGTCATGAATTCTGAGCTTTTATAAACTGCTTGAGGTTAAGCCTAGACCTTCTAATTTTGATAAAATATTTCACTCAATATGTGTTCATTAGTATCCTACCAAGAGCTGGACTTTGAAATATAGAAGAATACTCTTACATGACTATCCAGTATCTGTTGGGCAAAGAATAAGAAAATGACTTGGAGAGTTTAGAAAGATAAGGGACCTGGTCAGAGCAAAATAAGTTTGAGGAAGAACATAAATCTTTGATATCAGCAGAGGAGAGGCCCTGGCATCACTTTCAAATCCAGGGAGAACTCTGAGAAGGAAGGAATTAACTTTGGATACATTTTAATGAGGGGAACCACTTGGCATTGTTTATCAAATTTGTTTATTGTGTTGATTTTTTTTTTTTTTTGGTGCAATGCATAGGAAGACATGCCCCTGCTCTCAAGGGTTAGGTGGAGTTAGGATACATATAGGAAACACAGAAGAAAAAACAAAATTGAGTGAATGGAAATCAACATAGTAAAAGTTCTGTATGTATGTGCCAAGGGGGTCAAAGATCTGCTACCCCATTGTGCAGGATGTGTTTTAGAGCTGGGCTAGGATCCCATGGATGGTGTGAGAGCTCAATAAACTTACAACCAAGAGTCAGCGGGAACAGGCTCAGTGTGTGTGTCTGTAAGTCCTGTGGCTATGGCTGTGGGGCTGGTTAGTTCTGGAGAATGCTGGTTGCTGGCTTATAATGTATGGCTTGGCGTACTCACTTATTCCTTATTTGATTTCCCCCATGTGGAAGAGGTTCCTACTTTGTCATGACACCCACCCTGTCCCCTCTGTCAGTGGTATGTTCCTTGTGGCTTCTGTACTTGCTGGCATGTCAGTCTGTCCCCCAAGCCTGAGTATCTGGAGATAATGCAGATGTTGTCATTGCTCAAGCAACTAGGTGTGCACCTGTCACTCCAAGACATGTTTTGTTAGGAAGCTGTGTCTGACCTCCCAGGGCAGGAGTGCATATGCTGAGGATTTCATTCTTAAGGCCACAGTTCAGTTACTGCTCAGCTCTGACCTAGGCCTCTCCTGTAAAACGTCAAGCCTTCATGGTGAGAAAATGAATGGAACTTTGTCCCTTTGTCACTGACTATGATACAAACAGGTAGTACCATAGCAGTCTCCTTTTCAAACCAAAAAAAAAATTGTAATTTTCCTTTTGAAGGTATTGGGATATCTCTTAATAAAAAGATGACACCCACACCCGGGGGGATGGAAAAACCCAAATGGCTGGCTGTTTCTCCCTGCTGAGCCTGAGCAGCATAGCATCTGGTGGGGAGAGGGTACCATAAGTGTTCATTTCCTCTGGCATATTGCCTAAGATGCCTGTATAGAAGTGTATAGGATCTGGATGGTGAATAATCCATCACTTAAGACTCAGCTAAATGACTCTCACTAGGGAGGAGTGAGTGGAGTGGGGAGACCTTCAGCTGCTACAGGAGCCTTGGTGGGGAGTGGATACTGAGATGTTTCCTGATTTCAGCTAATGTCTCTGGCCCCTGCATGTCCCTATGGGCTTTAGGAGGGCAGCTTTCGGGAAGGCAGCTGAGTAATGGTTCTGCCACTGCTCTTAATACTGACGTAAATATGCAACTTGAGGAGCAATGAGTGGTACTTAGACAATCCAGAAACCTCATGTCCATGAGTCCTGGGTTCTCACCAGCAGCCTGTCCCCTCCTCACTTTCCCTCTTAAGTCCTAGCACAGGTGACAGCGCACATCACCACTATTGTGACTGAACCATGAGGTTTTCAGTCTTCTTAACCCCTGGCAAAGAGCATGCTCTGCCTTAGTCTCCAGATTATTTGCAACTTTAATTTTATTGGTTTTTAGAATAGGTAATATACGCATACAGAACAAAAGCTTCTCTTCCACCATTGGCCACCAGTCAGTTCCCTTCCCTGGAGACAACCAGTATGACCAGTTTCTTCTGGAACGTGGGAGGGGCGGGGGCATCTCCAGATTTTTATTTTAAGGGACAGTCAAAAAGTGTTGACCCTCCCTTTTAACCTCCCTCCTCTGTTTGCTCCACCTGGAAGAATGGGGCTGCCAGAGGAAATAATATCCTCTAATGTTCCTTAAAGATCATAACTGCTAGTTTAACTTAAACATAAAAATTTTGTGATTCCCATAGTGGGGAGGATGGGGGAGGAAAGTAATAAAAGGTTTTAATTTTGGTAAAGGTGATCCTGAGTTTCCTACTATCCCTTTAAAATGATTTTAGCAGAAAGCAAAATAGTTTAAAATGAGTGGGCCAGAAAACTATGCAGGCTGGCCCTTTCTTCCTCAGTGTAGAAGGGTCTCCTCTCTGCATTTCAGACACTCCTAAGTTTCTTGGGGTGATGGACTTGTTTGGAGACGTCTCTTAAAATGTCTTGTCCAGAAAGCTAATTCCCAGTTGGAATTTCATCCCCCTGGGCCCACAGTCTGCCTTGGCTCTGTGAGGCATTCTGCTCATGGTTTTTGAACTGCTGGAGCAAAGGGAGTAAATTTAGAAAACCTCACTAGAAGTGGGACTTAGTGTCTCCCTTTGTGCTGTAACTATTCTGAATGCTGTGTGAAAGGGGGAAAAACAAATGATCTGCCATAGTTTGGTGGGACCCTGGCAGAGGCCTCAGTTCTTCAAAGGGTAGGTATTGCTGGACACTCCACCAACTTGAAATGACAGATAGTAAGTTCTCTTCCTTACAGTTTGGGATATCATAGAGTATGCTTGATTGTGTTCATTGATTGTTGGTGCACTTGAACTTATCTGAGTTTTTCCTAATGCTTCCCCCATCCTCCCTCCTCACCACCTTGCCTGGACACTAGTTTGCACAAGTAAGACCATTCAATGCTTCTTCTCTGCATGTTTTTTTCATCTGCCATCTCGCATGCAATGCTCTGTCACTGTGCTGTTGTTGTAGCTAATTTAAATTCTAATGAGTCCCTGGCTGGATCACTAAGGGGCCTGTTGGCCTTATGATTAAAGATCAAAAACCAAGGTTTAGAAGCACAATAATGATCCATAAATCATTGTCTCTTCCTCTTGTGAGGTCTGTGGAATAAAACTGTCTAATGGAGGATGGGATAGAAACATGGAGGCTAGGAATGCTTTGGGAAATAAGGCATTTAAGGGCTAGAGTTAGAAGGGGGTTGCCATTCTTAGAGTGAAATAGATTTGAGAAAAAAGGAATGACTATTAGCAATTCTAGACGGGTGGAGAACAAGGGGAACAGCCACAGTCGTCACTTCTTAGCTATATGTGGATTATGCCTGGAAAATACTCATTTTAATGGTCTCCTATGATAAACCTTTAGAGAAAGGTAAATAGGATTGAAGAGGGGTGTTAAATGCTAATTTTAAGGTAATAACTTGGGTTATTTGTGCTTCCATGAGTCTTTGTGTTTCTGTACCCCTCCTTTAGAAATGGATGGTTGGTCAGCAGTGTGTTGGTCCATCCTGCACAGTTTTATTCTGCAGTACTGTCTATCTTCCTTGTTATCATGGTTCCAAAGTCCCTCTGGCTGCAGTGTTGGCATAGAGCCTGAACAGGCTGCGAGAGCAGCAGTGGCCTCTTCCTCTATCTGATCTAGAACCTCAGGTTTTGCCTCTGAGGCACAGCCATTTAATGAAACAGGCCTGTGGGGGCTGGGAGTCCATTAGTGAGAGGGACTGGGAATCATGTACCAGATAAGCTAATACCTGGGATCAGGGCACTTAGAATTTTCCAGTCAAGGTGGCTGGGTGTAGTAGGTTTCCATGGTAACTGTTACTATTCCAGATTACAGGAATTATGCCTAAAATCTCATCACTCATCATTCCCCCAACCCACCTATAGGACATATCTGGAGGTGGTGCATACTATTTACAAACTAATATGCCACTTTTCCTTTTCTTTGATTTTCTGTCCTCCCCCATTCTGATTGTTCTTCATGATTTGAACTTAAACTTATGGCCCATTGTCCCTCCTCTCTATCTGAGTTTCTTCCAAGCTGGTTTTAGCTTGTTGGGGCAAGTAAGAGAAATGTGTATAGTGTGTGTGCCTCCCTCTCATGTATTTGCACGTGTGCACCTGTGGTTGCTTACACACACTCTGCAGAGACATCCCAGTGTAGACCACAGGACCCAAGTCCACCTCTACCCTGAGCTGAGAGGAGCCTTGGCTAGGGTGGACCCTGGCATCACAGAGGGAGTGGGGATGTTGAAGACCAGGTAGAGTTAGCTGAAATCTCTGGAGCAGGAAGCACTTGACCCTCCATACTTCTGTCTGTCCATAAGTAGAGCTCCTGGAGAGGCAGGGTGTACAGCTGGGTTTCACTTACTGGCAGTTCTTTACTGGTCTTGCCTGGGAGTGGGATTTTTATCTGTGTGGCCTGGATTAAAAGAAGGCCTCTTTGAAATACTCCCACCTTTCCCCCTCGTCTACTCTCCATCCACTTGAATCTTGTAAATAGAGGGTTGAAGAAACATGTTCTGCACATGGGCTGGTTGCTGTGACTCTTGGTGTCCTCTGCACTGTCCGTGCTAGCACATCATGGCAGAATTGCTCTGGATCCCTCAGGGCTGCAGGGTGAGTTACCCATCACTCAAGATGGATTCAAAGACAGACCACACGAGGGGCCAGGGTTTGCCCTGCCTCTCCTCTGACAGCAGAGAATGAGAATGGGGCTGCATTAGGTGCTTCATATAGGGTTGGCCAAAAAGT
This sequence comes from Trachops cirrhosus, assembly GCA_028533065.1. Lineage (NCBI taxonomy): Eukaryota > Metazoa > Chordata > Mammalia > Chiroptera > Phyllostomidae > Trachops > Trachops cirrhosus. The sequence goes on along the minus strand of CM052539.1, from coordinate 49,245,708 downwards.
TCATTTTGTTTTTTCCGTAAGATGACTCTAGTGGTGCTTTGTTGTCTTTAATTTCACTTGAAACAATTTTGTTAGATTGTATTGTGACAGCCATCATATCAGCGTGCATTTTTTAAAAACTTACCAAAATTGGTGAATTTTTATACAACCATTTTAATATTAAAATGGAAGAAAATATGCAACATTTTAGGCATATTATGCTTTATTATTTTAAGAAAGGTAAAAATGCAACTGAAACGCAAAAAAAGATTTGCATGGTATATAGAGAAGGTGCCTTGACTGATTGAACATGTCAAAAGTGGCTTGCAAAGTTTTGTGGTACTATTGGCATTTTGGCCAAGTAATTTGCTGTGGGGCTGTCTTATGCATTGGAAGATGTTTAGCAGCACCCCTGGCCTCTACCCACTAGAAGCCAATAGTGGGAGATAGCTGACTTAACTCAAAGTACCCAAATCAATAAAGTTACTGGTGAAAATGAAAAATATGTCTTTTATTTTATGGAAAAAACTAAATGGACTTTTTGGCCAACCCAATTTTTCCCTAAACTCACCATCTGTACCTGACATATTTTTTCCTACTGAACATAAAATCGTTCCAGACCACCCACATGAGCACCCTTATTGTGACTGATTCTGCCACCCAAATGTCTAATTCTTAAAAACTACAGAAGCCAGGAGATAGGAAGACCTAAGCCATGAACTCCCCCCTTGAGAATTATGGACCCTCAATGAGCTTTGCATCCTCAGAATCTCCATAGCCTCTGCTTCACATTTTGCCATTTCTGCAGCTCCCCCACTACCTAGCCTTCTCTTCCCCGACTCGCGTATTCCATGCCTCTGGTTTGCAACATGCAACTACTAGTTCTCAGATGATCCTGAATTGTTGCTGTTAATGGCAGAGCTTCATGACATCTTCACCACCAGAGAGGAAAGGGACCCAAACTCTTCTTTCTCTTGGGGTATGTCCAACCCCAGCTGAAATTTCTTGGCCCCTAAATTTTGTTAGGCTCCCCGGGCCCTGTGGTGCAGTGTGTTTGAAGACTGTCATGTAGTGCATGTTACAATTTGCTAATAACAATTTTGTCTTTTTTTTCCCTCCCTCACCCCCATTTCCCCACTCCCTTTCCTTTTAACTCTTTTGATTTTCTCACCTCTGGGGAAACCACAAGGAGCTGGTAAGAAGCATGACCTTTCATCTGCTTTTTAATGGGGTGTGCTGTGATGGACAGTTGTTTTTCTGTTACTTTGTCTCTATTAAATCTTTAATCTCTTCATCTGACAACCTTTTTTTCACCTCCCAAGTCCCCGTAATGACACTGCCCCCCATCCATGCCCCCAGATCTCTGAGACACTGGTGGACTGGTGCAGTAGGTGCCCCTAGAGGACTAAAGAGCGCTGCGCTGCTGCGCCACTGCGCCTCCCAGGCCGGCCCTCAGCGAGGCCCCTCGAGGATGCCAGTGTTGGGCAGCCCTCCTGGTGCAGGACGTGAAAGCACTGCCCGTCCCTGTTACTGTCCAGAACCTCTGAAAGTCATGTTTTGTGTGTTCACCTTTTTTAGTCTACCCCATTCCTATTTTTAGGAAAGTGAATAAGAAAGTAGGTTCTTATCTGCACTGTGCCTACCCCATAATAAGGGCTTAACAAATGGTAGTTACAATTAATTTCTTTCCTTGATCTGTAGACTATGTCTCCTATTCCTCTTCTTTTTTTTTTTTTTAAATGGATTTCTACTTCATTGGCTTTGCTTGGGTCACTCACAAGGAGGAGTGGCATATTCTCGAGTGTGAACTTCAGAGAAGATGTCTGTCTTTCCTGAGCATGAGTCCTCAGACACTTTACTTACAGAGGCTAGAGACCACACAGTTGCTTGGCTGGTGGGTGCAGGCTGTAACACTTCAAAGGTTAAAGAGGTAATATTTGGGATTCAGTTGTCTTTTCCCCTAGGCCCTCGTATCCGGAACATTGAACCCTTCTGTTTTCCCTTAATCTTTAGCTCTTGTCCCTCTGCCCAGCACTTTCTTGAAGAAGAGGTAAAGATCTCTTTATCCGGTCTCCTCCCTTATTTTCAAAGCTGCCACTCATACCAATTCCTTCTTTAATAGCAGAGCAGAGATAAAGGACAGAGCTTTTGTCTGCTGCTCTTTTTCCATCATGTCTCTCCATCATCATCATTCCCCCTCCCTCGCCCCCACAAATACCCGCAGGCAGAGAATCTTAGTCCTGGCTGCATGTTAAAAACATTAGAATCACCTGAGTAGCTTTTAAACTGGTCTACTGCCCTGGCCCTATCCCAGAACAATAAATCAGAATCTACAGAGCTAAGCCCAGGCCTCTTTTTTTGGTTGTTGTTTTAACATTTTCTAAGTTATTCTATTGTGCAGCCAGGGTTGAGAACCATTATTCCAGTTAAAGGAAAGAAGACTCATTTTGCCTTCCTTCTGTAGAAAGTGGAGATGTCATCCCCCAAAGAAAAGAGAAGGACTCCTAGGTCTCCTCTCTCCCTGCCCCCGCCATCCTCCTGTTTCAGTGATGTAGTGAGAGCTGTCAGACTGCTGACCGACTGAAGGGCAGGCATGCAGTCTGAAGTGCCCAGTCTTGGTGTAGTTACTGGAATCTGAACAGTCAGTGGGTACCTAGTAAGGAGGGAACCTCTCTGCCTCAGTTTCTAGACTAAAATCTCATTCACTTTCTTTACCATGTCCCCTGCTTATGGGATAGCTTCAGTCTTGAGAGACAGCAGAGAGGTCAGGGAGAAGGGGCAGGTGCTGGAGCTTCTCTTTGAAAAGATGCTAGGCTATCTCCATTTCAGGACTTATATATAGCTCTTGCCTACAGGTATTCTTGGCCAGCAGATACTGCTTCTGAGATGTCCTTTAAAAAATAATACAGCAATCCCTTCCCTCTTCTCTCTATCTCCTGAATTCCCTGGCTTCATGGCAGCCTGGAAATAGCTTCTGGTCAAGCCCTCTACCAGCCAACCGTTGTTTTTTGTTTTTTGGTTTTTTTTTGTATCTAAGTGCTGGTGTCTTCCCTTCAGCAGCATATTAAAATCTTAATATTTGTCCTTAGAGTTAGTAGCTTGAGTCTGCCATCCCTCTTTTCCTCAAGCAAGAATGGAGGTTAGCTTGAAAATGGAATTCCTCAGTTGCAAGGAAATTGACTTTTGGGAGGGGGAGGTTAGAAGAGGTCAAGTTGATTTCTTGCCCTGAGTGCATGACATGTGCCAGATAACCGGGAGGGTCCAGTTGGGTAGGGTGGGGGAATGGGGAGGCTATGTAATTTCTGTTCCCGGTTGAATCAGGGCGTTAATATTTATAAAGTGAGACTCCAAATTTACCAGGAAGCTTTTGTTTCCTAGGTCAAGCCTGGGTCAGCAGCTTGGAATGCAGCTGCCCTTCTTTCCTCTTGGAAAGTAGGAACCAGCCTTGTAATATTTGGGGGATTTTGTGGGGAAGCTGTAGAGTGTGACTGAGTCTGCCCCGGGCCTGAACTACCTATTCCTGCAGGAGGAACTCACGAGCACAAGTGTGGAGCACATCATTGTCAATCCCAATGCTGCCTATGACAAGTTCAAAGACAAGAGAGTGGGGACAAAGGGACTTGGTGAGACTGGGCTGTAACTTGGGTGGGAGGAGGCCTGTCCTCAGGCCTTAGTGACTTTTGCTTTGGGAAAGGGTCCCTCATAGAGATTTCTCCTGGGAGCCCTCATTGTCACCTAAGCCCATGACTACCTTGGGCCTAGATTAGTCCCTCAATTTCATCCTCTTTTGTTGACAGATTTCTCTGATCGTATTGGAAAAACCAAGAGGACAGGATATGAATCCGGAGAATATGAGATGGTTTGTTGTGTGTGTTGATGGGAATGGTGCAGTGATCCTCTCTAACTGCAGATCAAGGGATACAGTCTGTCTGGTTGGGGGTCTTGAGGAGCCCATCTGGATGCTGTTGAGGGTGTTTTATCCCTCCTGTTTGCTCTGGAGAGTCTCTAAGCTTCTAGCTATCTCAGTTCACTAGGGCATTGTAGATTTTGAGTTGGATGTAATACTTTTACAATTCAAGCCCAGGGTTTGAGTAAATTCTTGGAAGTACTGGGAAGTATAACATCACCTTCTGTGCTTGCTCTTTAGCTTGGAGAGGGTCTGGGGGTGAAGGAGACACCCCAGCAAAAGTACCAGCGACTACTGTATGAGGTCCAAGAACTGACAACTGAAGTTGAAAAAATCAAGGTAACTATAAACTCTCTTCTCCCCTCTCTGCTATGACTTATATAGCAGAAGAGGACCTCCCAGCAAGAGGAGAAAAATTCCCCCCTAAGCTCCCAAATCAGGGGGCTGACATTTTCAGTGTAAGAAAATATACAAATCTACATTCAGTGCTGTAGGTGACTTCCAGCCACAGCTGGATCTTGATCCATTTTTTTTTCCTTAGTTCACCATTGCCACCCTTCACTGTCTGCTTTTCATACCAGACAACAGTGAAGGAGTCAGCCACTGAGGAGAAGCTGACCCCCGTGGTGCTGGCTAAACAGCTGGCAGTCCTGAAGCAGCAGCTGGTTGCTTCCCACCTGGAGAAGCTGCTGGGACCAGATGCAGCGATCAACCTTACTGACCCCGATGGAGCTCTGGCTAAGTGGGTGCCCTACTTGGTTGGGATGTCATTACTAACTGGGGTATAGAGGGACTCAGCCAAGTGTTGAATGGGCTATTAAAGGAAGAGGTGGCCTAACTCCTCCTTAATGCTGACTACAATGAAGTAGAGATGAGAGTGACTGGGCTGGCCTGCATCCTGAAGTCATGCATGATGTTATTACATGGTCTCCTGACCTAGGCGCCTACTGCTGCAGTTGGAAGCAACAAAGAACAGCAAAGGGGCTGGTTCAGGGGGAAAGACCACAAGTGGAACCCCCCCAGATAGCAGCCTTGTCACTTACGAACTACATTCTCGGCCTGAGCAGGACAAGTTCTCTCAAGCTGCCAAGGTAAGTGTATGTAGTATTGGGGGAAGGGGGAGGCGGTGGGGGAGTCGGGGAGATGTGGCCCTAGAGACCTTCCTGCCTTCCTCCAAGGTATCAGTCCTGGGGAGGGGGTGCTTCTGATTCCTCTTGATGTCTCATTCTTCGTGTTCCCCTCACCTATCTACTTTCAGTTAAGATTTTAAGATTGTGACTAGGGATACGTTCCTTGGAAAGGCGTCCCTTAATAGATAGAAGGGAGAGGGGAGGGGAGTTGCAATCAGACAAGCAGAGAATAGCAGGATCTTACCTCCCACTGCAGCAGCAGGGAATGTGATGGCAAATCTCACCTAAATCTCACCTCTTTCTCCCCCTAGATTGCAGAACTGGAGAAGCGCCTGACAGAGCTGGAAGCAGCTGTACGCTGTGATCAGGATGCTCAGGTCAGGTGCACTCCTATACATAGTCTGACCCTCATATCCTGTACCCTCAGTGTGAGGTCCACAGCATTCCACGGAACCCTGGGAAGAGCCAGCGGGCTTTCAGCTAGAATGGAAATGATGGGAAAAGGTGGTAATCATATAACAGTAGTAGAACCACTGATTTTTTTTTTCCTCCTTTTCCCCACCAGAATCCCCTTTCTGCAGGTCTACAAGGAGCCTGCCTTACAGTGAGTATGAAAGGAACTGGAATGTTTGGGTTACAAGGGGATCTTAGAGTTGGGTTACTTGGAGAATTACTTTGAAATCTATGGCTATATTTTTAATTACCTCCAGTGGAATAGGGGGTGGCCTCTTCCTAGTCTTATTCTTTCCCCTTCATGTAGCTTATCCCAACCCCCTCCTCCAGGAGACTGTAGAGCTGTTGCAGGCAAAGGTGAGCACCCTGGAGCCTGCAGTTTTGGACCAAGTGGAGGCCCGGCTACAGGTATTAAGTGGAAGACAAAGTGGATTAAAGGTAGCTTGGGGCTTTGGAAGCTCTCGATACATTTACTATCAACCTTAAAATCTGTTTGCAGAGTGTCTTAGGAAAGGTGAATGAGATCGCCAAACATAAAGCCTCTGTGGAGGATGCAGATACACAAAGCAAGGTCAGCAAGACTCCTTTCCCCATCTTCATACCCTTTCCTGCTCCCTTGTGTTCTCCAAGTCATCCGGGTGGTGTTGGATGAGAGCGCTGAATCCTCAGGTCCCTGTTTCTATTTTTTTCATTTTTTATTTTTTAGAGAGAGGGGAAGGGAGAGAAATATTGATGTAAGAAGCATTGATAGGTTGCTGCTTGTATGCCCCCAACTGGGGATTGAACCTGCAACCTAGACACCTGCCCTGACCAGGAATTGAACTGGCAACCTTTCACACCACCATCCAAACCAACTGAGCCTCACCGGTCAGGGCAGTCAGGTCCCTGTCTTCATAAGCCCGTACCAGCTGAGAAAGTCAGGGCAGTGCTTTGCTGCCTAGTTGACCTCACCCCACCCTAGTGAAGTAGTCAGTTGTGTCCTTCACTGACAGCTGGGCCATCCCCTCTGGGCCCTGTCATATCCCTCCAGGTGCACCAGTTATATGAAACCATACAGCGCTGGAGCCCCATCGCTTCCACTCTTCCTGAGCTGGTGCAGAGACTTGTCACCATCAAGCAGCTGCATGAGCAAGGTGAGAGGCCAGCTGCCAGGTGTCCTTAGAGGAATTAGAAAGTGGACTTCTGTTTCCTTTCCTCATCTTGCATTCTAACCTCCCCATACCTCTCTTCCTTTATAGCCATGCATTTCGGTCAGCTCCTGACACACTTGGACACCACACAGCAGATGATTTCTAGTTCTCTCAAGGACAACGCCACCCTCTTGACCCAGGTACCTGCCCCTTTATTGGTTTGCTGCCTCCCTTCAGCACTCACACAGACCAGGTTCTCCAGCTTTATTTCAGAGGGTTGTGCCTTAGCCCCTTTGGTAGCCTAGTGTGTGGCAGGGGCTTGGTGTGAGTCTTCGTATTGTTTTTCAGTGGTTGTGGAAGCTTTGATAACTTTGCCTGTGAACTTCTGTCTTGCTCTCTGGAAATTAAACCTACCTCAGGGTTATGTGGACTTAGGTTGAATAACATGGGTCAGTTGTTAGTTCAATAAACATCAGTTTTTCTTCTGAAATCTGCCCTTTCCCTCTGTAATCTCAGCTTAGCTTTACCCTCCCCAGGTGCTCATCCAGGTGCTCCTGAGCATATAGTACATTGGAAGGAATATGGGCTTTCAAGTCAGAAACTAGGCTCCAAGCTGCCTCTGCCACTTCGTATTTGACTCTGAGCAGTGAGCCTCACCTTCTTCCTTCATCCTTTTAGCAGTGTCCAGCACGTAGTGAGTCCTTGGTTTCTGTTGAGACAGTTTGCAGTGCTGGGGGGGAGCATTAAAGTTGAGAGACCAGCATTACAGAACCATCAAAATAAATGAAAAAAATATACTTGGTATAACATTCTTTCTCTAGAATAGTTTTCTAATTTTGACCCAGTGAACCCCTATTTCAACAGTCTTTCTTGGCCCTTCTAAGAGTCCTGCTTGCTTGGCAGACCCTGATCTAGGTCGATGGGGACTCCCAGGGTCGTTTGAAAACTGCTGGTATAGCCTCCCTGCCCTGGGGCCCATAAGCTGTGTTTCCATTTCATTTCGTCCTAAGAGAATTTCCTTAGGCCCTCATCCAGGTAAGCACCTGGACCTGACAGAATAAAACATCTCTATGACTTTCTAGGTGCAGATAACGATGCGTGAAAACCTGTCCACAATTGAAGGGAATTTTGCCAACATTGATGAACGGATGAAGAAACTGGGAAAGTGAGCCCCTTTGGGAGATGGAGAACAGGGGTAATATCTACCCCTTTGAACTGTTAACAGCTTACATAGTGCTTCCCCTTATTATAACTCTTGCATCCCCATCCCATTTGACATTGGGGACAAGGGGTTCTTCTTGCATGAGGTTTAAACCCTTTCTCTAAAGACTAGAGTGGTAGCTGGGGGTTATTACAATAGATGGTGGTCTCCCCTCAGGCTCTGGGGATAAGGACATGGGCCCAGTCACATGCCAGCTCATGTCCAGTACTGCTTTGTCTGGTGTGGGAAGGACTGGGTCCTATTCTCCAGCACAGCTTGTGGCTGGGTGTAACACTGTACAACTGTTTCTGACCATTAAATACTGTTGTGCTCTGTGTAGCCTCTGCTGTATTTCCTGGGGAAGAGGCAGCACTGACATTCATAGTTTAATAGGCAGTCTAAGCTACTCTCTGCTAGAAGAGGAGGATTTGAATGATAACTTGTTCATACCAAAGGACTAAGGAAAAAATGAGTACAGAGTCAGAGCCAGAGTTTCAAAATATTCTCATCTGTTAAATTAAGAGTGTCTCCCATAGAAAAGCAGTGGAGGCCCCACAGGGCAAGTACAAAACAGAATTAAAACTCCCAAGGGTCTTGTCTTTACAAAAGAAAAGGCAGGAGGCAGCCCCTGGACAGCTGGTCATGCTGGCCGCTCCGGTTGGACCATGTTGCATAATCCTCAGTCGCATCATCACAACGTCTCTGAGCATTTTGATGGGGAGGAGAAGGGGCAGTGTAGTGTGTATGGGAGGAGAGTCCCAGAGGGCCCTCTTTGCCCCCTTACCCCCTTTTTCTATCCCAGAGGAAAGCAGATGGAAGCTGGGTACACCTTGAAATGAGGCTATGTGTTTCAAACCTGGGGACAGGGGTAAGAGGGGATCTGTGCTTTGAGCAACCTGAGCCAGAGACAGAGGGGTGTTTGAGGGGTGAGGGGAGGGTGCATGATGCTTATTGCTTTGTACCTTTCACTGGGAAGGAGGGCAGCAGCCAACAGTAGCTCACAGGTTTGTAAACTGAGCCTGCTGGCTTCAAGAAGGGAGGCAATGAAGTCGAATTAAATATAAAAGTCATTTGTGCAAAAATAACTTAAACAAATAAAAGACCTGGGGAAGGGGGTGTTCCCCTTAGCCTAGTGGGGAGCAGGCCATATACCAATCCCCCCCCAAGGCCTTTTCAGTGACATGGCTTTGGGGGGGAGGGGTTGAGCTTCCCTACCCCCTGCAATGGCTCAGGATGGGATTGTAGGGGAAGGGCTTGCATTTGTGCTCTGAGTGGGGAGTACTGCCCCCACCCAGTGTCCACAGGTGCAGGTGGCTGGCAGGGGCTCCCAAGGCTCAGCACTCAGCTTTCCCCAATCAGGGTCAGATCCAGCTCCAGGTATGGCTGCTATGGGGCCAGTTTCCTCCTCTTGTTTTTGGCAGGACGGCCAGGGCGGGCCCGGGGAGTCAGAGGGACAGCCGCCTATACAAGGGGGAAAATTGAAACAAGTGATCAGTTAGGTATCAAGAAGTCTTTTTATCTTTCTCCCCCTCCAACCCTCTTTTCCTCTTGCCTTATCCCTTATACATCCCCTCCCTCCCACCCACTGACACACACTTACTCGGGTTGTGGGGCTGGGGTCCAAGGTAACGTCCTGGCGGGAGCTGTTGCTGTTCCGTGTAGGGCTGCAATAAGGGGCACAGATGATCAGGAACACCTCCCCAAGCACCAGGTGAATTTCAGAGTTTGGGTGGGAAACTTTCTACATTTGGACAGTAAAGGCATAATATTTGTATTCAAAAAAGTATTTGCCCTTTTGAAAGCCAAGCTACTCTTTAGCCATTTCTATAAACCCAGTAGGAAGTGGGGAAAGGCCAGTGTTGTGGGCCCAGCACTCACTTGTATTTTCTCCTCCGGCCACGACGAGACTTTCTGACTACCCCTGGGGGCACCTGAGAAAAGATGGACTGTGTGTAGGGAAAAGTTAGGAAAATGCACCATGGCTACACCAATCCTTGGAGCCCTTCAGCCAGACCTCCCATCACTCTGCACTCACCTTAAGGTCCTCAGAATGGGGCCCAGGAGGGGATGGATCCTTAGGCTCAGCACCCCCTTCAGCCAGCTCCCCATTATGCTGCCAGTGGTGGGTCCTTTTTGGAGACCGTTCCATTTGTCCATTGAAGCCACCACGTGCCCACTTAAGGGCTAGTCGGCCAGGCTCCCGCCGGCTGCCAGGCTTTCGACCCCGGCCTGGCCTGGCCTCACCATTAATGCCCCTAAGTCCCCCTCCTCCCCTCCGGCCCCGTTTCCCTGACCCCCTCCCAGTGAGCAGCTCAGAGACTGGGGGGTCGGGAGAACTATGGGGTGGGGCTAAGGCACTGAGGGGAGGCCTGGCAGGCTCTGGTTCCAGGGCTGAGGTGGGGCTCTCGGGGGGCAGGCAGGGGGCTTCTGGCTGCTCTGGAGGGATCTGCAGGCAAAAAAATAAAATCTGTTTCAAACACAGTCCCTCTGCTTTGTAACTCAGAATGCCCAGCTTTCAAATTCGGGAAAAAATTTGTGACAAAACATACCCCCAAACCCTCACCTGGAGACTCTGTAGCAGGCAGGCAAGGGGACTAGAAGCCTCTGAGAGGGGCGGAGGAGCTCCCCCCCCAGGGAGGAGCTGCAACCCCAGCTGGCCAGAGAGAAGAGAGCCAGGAGGCTGCAACAGGCTGGGGAGGGTTCCAGGGCTGCTGGTCAGCGAAGACAGGTCACCTGTTGAAGTACAAAGCCAGGGATCTGCCTATGCAAATCAATTAGGGGGAGCAAACCCTATTATTCTCTTAGGCTTTACCCAGCGGTCAAAGACTTTCTTCCCCAGTTTATCCAGCTGCTACTTCCAAGTTTTACTGCTTCCTTTCTTCTCTTTCATACCAGTATCTCCCCTCAGACTTACCCAGCAGGCTGGCACTCAGCAGAGGGCTAAGGAGTTGGGGGGGTCTCCCTGAGTTGGAGGGGGCCTTGCCCAGAGAGGAGGCTCCCAGGTCAGTAGTTGCCGTGGTGACACTGGAGGTAGGTGGTCCAGGTTGGGGGGCACTCAGGACACAGGACTAAGGATAAAGAATGGTTATAACACATATGTAAAGTATTCTGTACATATTTATAATACTTTCACATGTACAACCTCACTGAAACCTCATGTGAATGAAGTAGGCCACACTTATTAAATACAGACCCAGTTCTTGCAGCTGCCCTACCCCTAGCCAAGCACTAAGCCCTTCCCAAGGGCCTTGAGGAAGAGCTCACCATAAAACCAAACACCTTTGATTCCCAGTTCCCATCTCTGATTCTACCTCTTGTTCTGTCCCACCCAATCACCCCCTATCCTCACCTGGGGGGGTGTTCCCGAGGGGGGGTCCAGGCTGGCAGCCAGCAGCGCAGAATTTAAAGCTATGAGGGTAGGGGGTGCTGAAAGTGGGGGAAACAGTAGCGGGGACAGGTCTCCCAAACCTGAAAATGTCTCCCCACTTGGACCTCCAGCTCCCTCTGCAGATCCCTCCCCATCCCCAGCTGTGGGGCCCAGGGCCAACAGAGGCAGGAAAGAGGCAAGGAGGTTGCTAGGAGGTGCAGAAGGGGGTGGAAGGAGATCTGAAGGGGGTGGTGGAAGCAGGGAAGCCACCAAAAGCGAAGGCCCTTCAGGCTCGCCTGGGGCTAGGGGAGGGCCAGGTCCCCCTGGGGGGGGTAGCAGGGGCTCAGGGGGAGGTTGTCCCCCTCCCCCAGCCAGCATGCCAAATAAACCATGGCTGAGCAATGGAGAAGGTGGAGGCTGCCCCAGGCTCAGAGGGAGAGGCAAGGCCCCTAGCATCCCCGGGAAGCCGGCTCCACTCAGTGCCAGGCCCTGCTCAGGGCTAGGGAAAGGGAAAGCCTCCCCACCAGCCAGGGGAGGCAGAGGACAGGCTGGGCCCGCCCCTATCCCGAGCCCTTCAGATGGGCTTTGAAGTACAGGGCTGGGGACTAGAGGGGCTTTGGAGGCAGCTGGTGGGGCAGGGGCACCTGCAAAGGAAAAGAGAGATTCAGCTCAAGGGAGGCTCTTTCTCCCAGTGTCCAAAGAACCCAACCTCCCTGCCCCTAACCCAGAAAACCACCAGAGAACATAAACTCTCCCCTAAATGCCTTGGCTGTGTCTTTTCACCCCAGGGGAGGAGGAGCTCTACACCACACTCATTCACTCACATACCTGGCACACTGCTGAGGCTGCCACAGGCGGTCCCAGGCAGGGAGGGCAAGATGGGGTGCCTGGGCTGGGGAGGGCTCCCTGAGGAGAGGGTTGGGGGAGGAGGAAGGTGTGCGTCTGACCCCAAAAGGTTAAAGCTTCCATCAGAGTGGGAAGGGCCAGGGGTGGGGAGTCCCAGAAGGGACAGCACAGAAGGGAGAATTGGTTGGGATGGCTCAGGGAGAGAAAAGGGTTGGGGGGCAGGAGCAGGGGCACGAGGACGGCTCCGTCTAGGGGCTTGAGGGCCTCCCCCTTCTAGCAATCGCAATACAGTTGGGGGTCTGCGGGTACGGCGCTGAGTGGGACGGGGTGATGAGTGGGAAGCTGAGGGCACCTGGGCACAGGGCCTTCGGCCCTGTAAAGTGCTGGCAGGGGGCAGCGGGGGACGCTGTGCCTTGGCCGCTGCAGAGAGTAGGCTGCTAGCAAGGAAAGGGGGTGCCCCAGGCCCTTCTACTGTGGGGGCCCCTCCCAGGGGTCCCAGGACCAGGGGCAGGTGCATAGTGGCTGAAGACACTGGTGGCTGAGTGGTAGGACCAGGGGGGCCAGGGAGGACAGGAAGATTATTGCTTGGGGGCAAAGGAGGGGGTGTTAAGGCATCACTACAGTGGAAGAGAGGAGGGTCTGAAGGTGGTGAGGAGGAGGCATGGGGGGCTGGAAGAGAGCCCAGGTCAGGGGGTACCAAACTGGATCGGAGGGCAGCTCCCCAGTTGTATGAGGGGGCATTGAGGCTAATGGCAGGTGGAGGAGGTGGAGCTGGAGAGGGAGCATTGCCCCTTGGGAGGAAACAGGGGCTGCTGCTGCCTCCCGAGGGGATTGGGTCAGGAAGTCTTGGCGGTGGGAAGAGCCCCCCAGGGCCTGCTAGAGGGGGGAAGGCCTGTGGAATTGAGGGTGGTTCTGGGGGGAGGGAGCCAGGACCCCCATTAAGTGGAGTTGCAGGAGGGACAAGACAGGGAGGACGGGCAGTGGGGGGCCCTGGGGACACAGTGTGGAACATTTGGGGGCTCGCTCCCTCTCCTGCAATAAATAAGAAATGATAGGTTAGCCTGTAGCTCCCCTTCCAAGAACTTTCTTTTGTCTTCATAAATTCCCAACCTGCCTCTGCCCTCTCACCAAGCAGCTCCCCAATCCACCCTTCTTCTTTCTCTGTCTCATAAAACTCCCACGATTCCTCTTCCAGGAATTTAAGTTGTACTCAGTGTTCTGTAAAGTGGAGAAGACTCACCAGGAGAAGAGTGTGAGCAGGTGGTCTCCATACTGCGGTACAGGGTTGCCATAGCAACAGCTTTCCGGCGGTGGTTGCACAGCTTGGTCATGTCCTCCTCTGATGCTGGCCCCACCCCAGCCCCACCCGGGGTCACCGGGGCCAAAGGGTCAAAGTTGAAAACCTGTAAGGTAGAAGGCATGGACAGGGACCCTGAGGAAGTGGAAGCTATGACAAAAACTACCTACCTACCATGGACAGTGATTTGCATTAAGTCTCTAAGCTTATTCCTGTACTCTCTGGCACCCCTCATCACTCTGACCTTGGGGACATTGAGTGGACACTCCAGACCGCACTTGCAGGTCCCATCGCTGAGGAGGTAGCTCCGGGTTTGCTCCAAGGAAGACAGCTCTGTGCCACTTGGGCTGGAAAAGGACAGGGTCAGAGAGTATGGGGTTAGTTGACACTGAATCAGGAGACATTCCTAAATGATACTTCCTTAACCAAAGACCTTCTTAGAAAGGATTGAGAGTAAGGTATGTAGAATGAGACAGACAGAGGGAGAACAGATTCAGAGACAGAAACCAAAAAGGTTGAGGAAGGACGAACAGAAGAGCAATAGGGTACCAGAGACCTGAGCTTTGAGAGATGGAGTGCAAGAGAGAAAACTCAAGGCAACTGAAGGGCCTAGGGACAGAATTTGGGGAACTTGGCGGATCTCTACCTGATATAGAGCACAGCACCCTCTCGAACACAGCGCTGCCAGCCGATCGGGACAGATGTGGCCACAGGGCCCCCAGCTCTGTCTGCTCCACTGCTCTCATTGCCCCCATTCATTGTGTGTAATCAGCTCCCACGTGCCTGATAACGCATCCATGTGGGCATTAGGATTCAACTGGGCTGTGTACCTGAGGGAGTACTCCAGGAGGGCAAAGGTTGTGGGGAGACCCAAGAGAATCCAGAGGTAAGGGGGAACCCTCAGACAGCTAGGAGAGAGAAAGGGGGAAGCCCTCTGCTATCCCACCATGGTTACCTGAACATCTCTGCAAACATTGTGGGGTCCAGTCTAAAGCCGGGGCCGCCGGCTTAGCCCACACCTGCAAGACAGGAGAGAGAAGGGACTGTCAGGAGCCTGTCCAACTCAGGAGGGCACAACACTTCAAGATACTCTCAAGGGAAAGATCCTTAATGAAGTGCCCATAAAAATCTCGGGGATATGCTAGCTGAGTCCACAACCTACCTTTACATGTGCAGTCCCTTAGGGATCAGAGAGTCCAAACCCTCAACCTCCAAGGACCAAGGAATCACAGCCCAATCCCTACATGTATAAAGAGCAGGGTCCTTTTGCCCCATCAGGGACAGAAGACTTCACCCAGAAGTGTGGGCAAATTCCCATAATGCCAGGCCACTAGAAAGTTTCCCAGAGAGCCTGGCCCCTGCTGTTCCAGTACCTCCCCCTCCCACACACACATACACAGGCAGATCATATAAAATGTACAGATTGCCCCACAGGTCATCAGGCCATTGCCTAACTGCCAGCTTGGGTGGTACCAACAGAACTGCCCCCTCCCCCCGCCGCTGATCTGGTTCATTTGGGTGTTCTTAAGAAAGACTGGAATCACAGCTCTTGTCCCAGGATCCTTAGAAGCTCCTGATTTCCCCCCAAGCCTAAGGCAAGGGGTTTCAGCACCTCCTATCCCACAGACTTCAAATTAACTCCTACAAGGATTCTCCTCTAATATGTGGGGCCACCTCTCAAACCTGCAAGTATCCTCCTCAACCTCACCATCGCTGCCCCCCCACACTGGCGGCTTCAAAACTTTCCCTCTCATAACAAGGCGCCCTGTCACCCAGACTGCTTCCCTTAGCTTGGGGAGGAGGGGAAGGCGCATGAAGTAGGAAGGAACTTGGGGAGAGGGCGGGCGGAGGGTGGGCAAGGCACTGAGGGGAGGGAGGTGAAGAAGGCAAAAGTCAAGCAGTTAAGAGGGGAAAACGGTGGGGGCAGGTGAGGGCGGGGGAGTAGGGATGGGGCCAGGGAAGGGGGCCGAGAGGACGCGAAGGGGGCAGAGGGGAGGGAGGGAGGGGAGGGGGAGGGGCGGGGTGGGGGGGCCGGGCCCTGCACTCACCGCGGCCCATGGTTCAGCCGGCCCCGCCCTGCGCAGTCGCGGCCCAGAGAGTGAGTGGGAGGGAGTAGGAGGAGGGTCGGTGGAGCCCGAGCCTCCGGTACGGCCCCAGCCGGTCCTAGCAGGAAGCGCCGCCGCCGCCGCCGCGGATCACCGAGCGGCCTCACGCGCATGCGCCATGGGGGCCAGGGGCAGCCCTGGGGATTCCGTTCCCAGAAGGCACCGCGCAGGCTGCTACCGCCACCGCCGTCCCTGCCGCCGCCGCCACCGCCACAGTCGCCGCCGCCGCCCGGCCGGGAGAGGGGCGGGGTCGGGCCCCCGCCCAGCGGACAACGACGAGCCAACAGGAGGGGCCGCAGTGCGCATGCGGGAGCGCGCCTACCCCTCCCCCACAACTCCCCATTAATCCCCAAGAGAACAAACACCCCACGCGGCCCCCCCCGCCCCGCCCTGCCCTCCCCTCCGCGGAAGGATCTGACTCTCTTCCCAGACCACTGGTGGCCAATCCCAGCTTTCCCCAGGGAGGAACCTTTCCAAAGCCACAATCTGTCGAGGGAGTCAGGAATGCCCGGTCCGGGAGCGGCCAGCCCCCAAAGATGAAAGTCGCGGCTTGCCCTGCCCTACCCCGAAGGCTTCCCGAGTTCTGTGCTGGGTGGGACTTGACCCACCTCCCCAGGTCAACAAGTCACAACACGACCTCAGCCGGTCAAGTCACATGACCTCTGCCTGTCACTGACAATCTGGTCATGTCTTTGAACCAGGAGAGTGCATTTGGTCCAACTCACTGCCAGTCCCATTTACTGAGGGGAAATGGAGGTCTGGAGCAATGGAGCACGCCTGACCAAGGACCTGTCAGTGTCAGATCACCACCTATACCAGCCATTCAGCTACACCAGCCTTCTGACAGTTTCTACTTAGACAAACTCTGGCTGTCCCATGAAAGTACGACAGGATCTGTAACAAGCCACCACATGGCCTCTGTTTTCTACCTAAAAAGAAAAATACTTTGCGTTTTGCATGGTGCCTTTCACTTTTGTTAAGCTGCTTCAAAGTTCATAGTCCCCTCTTTTTACCTTCGCAACTCAAAATTTTTTATTTACAAACAAGTACGGTGAGGCACAGAGAGATTAGGTGGCTGGACTGGTATTCCTGGGCTAGTAAGGGGCAGCTGAAGCTAGAACCTGACCTTTCCTGACAACCTCAAGGCCGATGTGCGCCAAAGTGCACGCAACTAGGCTCTACTGTAACCGAAACACCTAGGAGACAGGAGGCCTATGCCCATCTCCTCAGTTCAGGGAGTCACAGGATTTACTGCCTGGTTCAGTGAAAAGGGTGGGTTTTGATCTTTGGTGAAGAGCACTAGAGCAACATGAGGGGAGATGAGTGGGGAAACAGAATCAGGCCTATTCAGGAAAAGAACCTGAGTTTTGGCATGCTAAGGGCTCCTAAAAGTTAAGGGTGCTCTTCTGAAAGGAGCTGAAAATGACTACCAAAGGGATTCAAGTACCTCAGTCCCTTTTTAGGTAGTTAGGAAACTAAAAGATGAGACCCCTTTAAGAAGACTCGAGGTGTAGAAAATCTTGGCGCATAGATGCAAACTTTCAAAGCAGGGAGGTTTAAAAGACTTTGTGCCCATTATTAGCAGAGGGAAGGGGCCAAGCAAAAACGGGAGCTTTAAGGAGGAGGCAAGATGGGGGCTAATGCCAGGGGGGCGGACCAATAGCTCCTGAGGTAGGCAAGGTACAGTGAGGTTTCTTTCGTCAGCCTCTGAGGCAGCCAAGGTTGATAGCCGTTGGGGCCGTTGGGTGCTGGGAACTGGTGCCCGCCTTCTCTCCTCTACCCCCACCCCACCCCCCGCACCTCCCACCACCCTCGTAGTCCCCTGCGCTTGCGCGCGCAGACACTGGTTGCCAAACATTGCATCATCCCCGCCCCCCTTTCCTCCCCTCCCCCCTCCAGCTCTCCGGGTCCGCGCGCGCGCATGACTCACTCACCTCCTCTGCGGATCCTCGTGACCCAAAGCCACTTCCGGGTCCAGCAAGACATAGATCCCCAAGAAGGAGGGAGCTACGGGGCAGTACCGCGCGGCTCCTGAGTGGCGGTTGTAAGGGTGAGGCGGGGCCAAGGCCAGCGTGCCGCTTCCTGATTAGTTGGCTTCTGGATCCGCCCCTGAGAGGAGGGCAAGGCCCTGTTAAAAGATCACTGCTCTGGGATACCGAGGTCAGAGGCTCGAGTCTAAGACCCAGTGGATATAATGTTGAAAATGAGCGGGTGGCAGCGACGGAGCCAAAATCAGAGCTGGAATCTGAGGAGAGAGGTGAGTACCGATCGCCCATCTACCTTTTACCCTTCCATCTTCGCTCGATTGTTGGCTCAAAGTCGGGCATCCGCTCTTTAGGATGTGGCACCACCTCCTCTATAATGAAGTTAGCGACGGTCCCAGGGAGAGATGGCGAGAGCCTTTATTCGGGAGAGGTGTTACATACAGACTCTGCTTCATTCGGACGACAGCATCACCCCACCACTGCCTGGAGCGAAGGGGCCTGGCTGTTCTTGGGAGATTTATTATATTCTCTACAGTTGCTTATCTCAGGCCTCCGCGTTAGGCCTATTTGGTGGGAGGTGGAGCAGCAAGACACACCCCCGCTCCCTAGAAGCCTGTTGGACCGCAGATTAGGCCGCTGGCTTGGCTCTGCCACCAGCAGCCCCACCCCCAATCCTGTATCGGAGGCAGTGTCTCAGTGTCAGGATGGTTACAACCGTAGCTGGGGTTCGTGAACCCTACACAGGACAGCCATGCTGAACTCTAGCAGTGGACAGAACCTTCAGGAGAATGACACAGCCTTTTGGAGCCCGGGTACCCATGGACAGGGAAAGGAGATAGGTTTTTTCTTTATCCCAGAGGTCCGTGGACCTCCTGCACAAGAGAGCATCATGAATTTCTTAAGTGTGGGAAGTCATTTGGGGTCTCCCCAGAGTATTGTCCTTCTCTTGAGATTGGTCCCTGCCTCTTTTCCTCTGTCCTGTCTCCAACTATCTCTGTGTAATCATTGCATCAGGCCAGCCCCCGTTTGGCTGTGCAGCCCTCTGGCCTGGGGCTCCACTGCTGATGAAAGCCACATTCCGGGCACTGGAAGGCAAGGAAGTTTCCCCAGGGAGGACAGTCCTGCAGAGAAACACTTGGGGCGATATTGCATCTACAATCTCCAGGGATAGGCAGCTGCTGCTCTGCTCTGGGCTTCACCCTCCCTTCCCTGTAAGAGAAATTGGGGAGAATTTATCCATTCATTCCTAACAAGCACCTACTAAGTGCAGTTTGGGGCCCAGGATATATCCATGAAAAAGGGGAAAAATATATGCCCTCACAGAGCTTACAGTTCAGTGGGAAGAGGCATACAGTAAACAGAGAAGTACCATAGAGAAAACTAATGAATGGAAGGGTAGAGAATGCTTTGAGTGGGGATTACAGTTTTACATTGGGTGATCAGGGATTCCCTCATACAGATGACCATTAAATGAAAGACCTAAAAGAGGTGAAGCAGTAAGCCATGCAGGTATGTGGAAGGAAGAGTTTTAGAGGAGAAGGAACAGCAAGAATAGAGGTTTTAAGGTGAGAGCATGCACAGTATCTTTAGGGAACAGAAAGCTAATTGGCTGGACCAGGGTGAGCAAGAGAGAGAGTGGTCAATGAGAAATCCAGGGCAGAGAAGGAGCAGACTGTGTGGGCCTTTTAAGCCATTTTAAAGATGTTAGCCTTTTTTAAAAAAAATATTTTATTTATTTTTTAGAGAGAAGTAAAGAGAGGGAGAGAAACATCTATCGTTTGCCTCTCTCGTGCCCCAACTGGAGACTTGGTCCACAACTTAAGCATGTGCTGTGACTGGGAATCAAACTGGCGACCTTTTGGATCGCAGGCTAGTGCTCAACCCACTGAGCCACGTCAGCCAGGGCAGGATGTTAGCCTTTAATATGTGTGAAATTGAAAGTCATTGGATGGTTTTGTTTTGAACAGAATGACAGGACCTGACTTAAGTTTTAAAGGGCCTGCTTTGGCTGCTGTGTTATGAATAGACTCAGGGAGGGGTGGCAAGAGCAGAAACTGGGAGACCTTCTGCAGTCATCCAAAAGAGATAGTAACTTGCTAATAGTGGAATTGTTGAGAAATATTTAGATTCTGGGTTTCTGGAGAATGAGTTAAGAAATTTTGCTGGTGGTTTGGATTGGATTGTGAGGTGTAAGAGGAGAGGAGTCAATGAAGATACCAAGGTTTTTGGCTGAAGCAACTTGACTTGTCATTTACCAGATGGGGAAAACTTTTGAAGGGGAAGATTAGGATTTTGGTTTTGGCCATATGAAGTCTGAGATGCCTTTTAGACACCCAAAGGAGATGGCAAGTAAACAGGTAACAGAATTGGAGGTCCATACTGGGAATGTACATTTAGAGGATGTCAGTGCGAGAATGGAATTAGGAAAACGTCACTTGATTTGTTCCCTTCCCTGTGGTACAGTCCCTACCCTGGCAGGTTTGAGGCCTGCCTTGAATTTAGAGAAAGCTGAAATGGTCAGGGCTTTCCTATTATGTAATCCAGACTACAAATGTCAGCAGCTAAAAATAATGGAAATTAGGCTCTCCTCTGTCCTTGGAAATGGCTACAGGGACTGTTAACTATCCATACTGTGTAATATAGGAAGTAAAGAAGGATCAATACGAGGCTGAAGATAAAAGTATAAGAACCTGCCCCTCCCCCTTCCAAAAATGGCTAACATACATATTTTTGATCCCCACAGTGTTCCAGAAGGAAGTGTATCTTCATATATCACCACACCTGAAAGCAGGTAAACCCTTTCCCAAAACCAACTCTTAAGAGATGCTGGTTAGGCTTGCTTTACTGGGACCCTAAGAAGCTATGAAAACACCTAGAGAAGATATAACAGGAGGGTTTGAATCTTAGCAGGCTTTTGCTGTCCATCCACCTGACCTGCCTGTAACAAGGACCAAATCTCTATTCTTAGAGCATGTCCTAATTGAAAGCTGGCTCTGAGTAAGCACTGGCCCTAACAAAGATAATTGGTTTGTCTTACCACACTTCAGTCCCCATCAAGGTTAGACTAACCCATAGGACTCTCCACACAGGAGAAAGAAGCACAAATGGAATGGTAATTACTCCTGGAAACTACCAATGGAGTTCCTTGGGGTGGCTAACTTACCAGGATCCCATAAGAATGTATATCTAGGCACTTGCTGCTTCCAGTGCGAGGCAAAAGTAAGGAAGGAATATTAGTATAGACCAGGGCTTAGTCTGGTGACCCTTTAAATTTTAAAGGGCCCGAGAGTAAATATCTTAAATATGGAGGGCCACACAGTTTCCATCACAGCTATTCATCTCCGGTGTTATAGCATAAAAGTAGCCATAAAAAATATGTAAATCAATAGATGTAGCCCTGTTCTAATAAAACTTTACTGCAAAACAGGCAGCAAGCCAGTTTGCCAACCTGTGGTACAGACTATTTGACAGCTTTGAGGTGCTTGTTCCATCCCCCATCCTTCCCACTATCCTGAGTATATCCTTTTCCAGAGCCTGATACAGCTGCAGTGATGGCAGCCGAGTCTTTGCCTTTCTCCTTCGGGACACTGTCCAGCTGGGAACTGGAAGCATGGTATGAAGACCTGCAGGAAGTGTTGTCCTCAGATGAAAATGCAGGTGCCTATGTCTCACCCCCTGAAAATGAGGAGGTAAGAATGTTACACCTAAATCCAGGGGGGGATGTTGATCTTTCCTTCTCAACTAAAAGTGCCTATCTTTCCTTATTCCCTTGAAGGAAGAATCAAAAACCTTCACCACTCTTGACCCTGCCTCTCTGGCTTGGCTGACTGAGGAACCAGGACCAGCAGAAGTCACAGGCATCTCCCAGAGCCCTTGCTCTCCAGATTCCACTCAGAGCTCCCTGGCTCAGGAGGAGGGAGAAGAAGACCAAGGAATACCCAGGAAACGGAAACGAAGTGGTCAGTCCCCAGCCCGGGCTGGAAAGCAACGCATGAAAGATAAAGAGCAAGAGAATGAAAGGAAAGCGGCACAGCTAGCTGAAGAGAATGAACGGCTCAAGCAGGAAATTGAGCGCCTGACCAGAGAAGTGGAGGCGACTCGCCGAGCTCTAATTGACCGAATGGTCAATCTGCACCAAGTATGAACACTTGGGACTGTTACTCCCCCATCAGGCCAGTACCATCCTTTCCCAGACATGGCTACTAACCACATTCTCACTAGTGTCAGTGATGTGACCCTCAACCCCATGCCTACAGTAGGGGGAAAGCTCGGGGTAGACAACAGGAAAGGGTCTCAGCATGTATATAGAGATTGTACATTTATTTATTACTGCCCATATTCATTAAAGTGACTCTATGAACCAAGTTCTCACTTTCACTTTTTCTTCTTGCCTTTAGGGGTTTCAAGGGATTTCCCCTCAGCTAGAGCCAACTGCTTCTTCAGATCCAAGAGTTTAGCCACCTCTGCAGCAACCTGGTTCTTGTCTGCCTTTTGTGCTTTCAGTTCTCGGACAATATTGCCCTAAAAGAAGAGGAAGGGGGTGAGGGAATAACAACAGTGAGACCAGAAAGAACCTGTGTAGGGTACAAGTTTTCTGGTCTCACCCACAGGGTTCAGGCTTCGTACCTGTTTTGTCACTTCATCCATCAGCTCTTGTATCTGCTGTGGTGCAGCTGTTGTCACAGTCTCTACAGCTGCTGGCTTGGGGAACACTTTTGCCTGGAAAACAGCAACAGAGTTATCACCTGCTACCATAAATATCCCTTGACCTCAAGTTTTATGTAACATCTCAGGGAACATGATTACCTTTAATGCCAAGGACTCTTCAATCTAAGACAGGGAAGAAAAACTGTAAGTGAGGAAGTAGAGGGCCAAAAGATGGAAAGAGTGATAAGGGAGGACTACTTAGGGACATCAAGGAGATGACACTGGCTGTTGGCTGGCTGAGAGCATGGCCTAGCTTTCTCACCTGGCCCCCACCGAAGCGCTGCCTCAAATTTTCAATCTGGTCATTTTCCAATTTTTGGAACAAGGGACTGACCTATAAAAAAAAGTTCCAGAATCATTCACTGATTAGGTATAAACTCTACCAGACTACACAGAGGGCCTCTCCAACCCCAATCACTGACATTGAGGGACTCAATCTTTAGAAGGGATGTGAATGTAACACTGAACAAATACCTGCTGATTTCAGTAAAGAATCCAGAAAAAAAAAAAAACCCCTGACAGTCACTATGAAAACCCAAAGTATTAACAGTTCAAGACTAAACTATTTAATGATGTTGGTTGATGCACTGCCTGTTAGCATTATGGAGACCAGGTGACCATGGTGTCACTTCAAACATCCATATATCAGTTACATGTGCCAGCTCTTTGGTTCTGGCATGGACGATGAGGAAATATGGGCAAAAGAAAACACTGGGCTTGTGAGTCAATATATCAGAAACAAGCCTCACTGCAGAATGGGGATGAGTGCAGAAGGGTTTCAGAGAATAGCTGTGAGAATCCCATGCCTAAGTTTAAGTTCTCTGGCCCTCCCCAAAGACAGCATGACAAATGTTGCCTTTGAAATTTTAAGAAAGACTGGCTCTTCTGATCCTCAGAGACCTACTGTGCCAATGTGATGTCCTGCTGGCAAGGTACACAGGAAGTCTGTGGGCAGGACACTGCAGGCAGGAGGTGGGAGCTGCAGCTGGGCCGCAATGGTAGAGCTCACTGTGGGCATGTACGGCTGGAGCATGATGGACAGCAGAGCAGCTATATTCACTGCCAAGCCTGTCACTGTCCCTGCCCGCTGCCTAGGGAAAAAGAGACACTAGTCAGGACCTCCAAGAGGACACAGCCTACCAGATACTTGATCCCTGTAGCCAATCCTATCTCCTTACCTGTCAGCATTGCTGCCTTTAATCCGCTTCCAGGGTTCATTCACCTGAATGTACTGGTTGCCATGACGAGAGATGGTAAGGATACTGCGTAAGGCATCCCGGATCCTGGGAAGGGGGTTGGCAGGCCAAGGTGTAAGGTCCTGGAGGGACCTTACAGAGCACTGAGATGAAATGGGTGTAGGTTACTTACCGAACCTTCTCTAGCAGCTGGTGATAGTGCTGGAGCTCCAGGGTGACATGGGCCAGCAGGCGCTGATCATCAGAGGTAAGCACCATCTCGGGCACAAAACCTCCAAAAAACTTAGAAACAAACATTCCAGCTCTTGATAGGAGTAGGGAAGGAGGAGGAGAGAAAAAGGGGAGTTATTTTCCAGTCTCCTTATACAAATTTGACCTGATTTTCATAATTCCACATTCTCTTGGAACTGATACCTCCTGACTCCCTCAAGCTGCAAGGCAAAGCTTAACCAAGTAATTCCTCATTCTCTCCCCTAAGAATGTGGCTCAGCACAGGAACAAAACGGAGAGTTCACATACAGATATCCCTCATCTAAAGAAACCTGATAAAGTAAGTAACCACTTTATTTTTTAAAAATCAACACTCAGAATGATCAAGCTGAAATATATGTAATTGTCATCAAATACTCTAATAGGGACTATCTGTTAAATGCAGTTAATGACCAAATCTGAAAGGGTAGGTAGCTATGAAGGATATTTCTTTTTTGTTTTTAAAGATTTTATTTATTTATTTTTAGAGAAAGAGAGGGAGAGAAACATCAATGTGTGATTGCCTCTCCCATGCCCCCTACTGGGGACCTGGCCTGCAACCCAGGCACATGCCCTGACTGGGAATTGAACTGGTGACCCTTTGGTTCACAGACCAGCACTCAGTCCACTGAGCCACACCAGCCAGGGCATGGATATTTCTTTAGATCACAGAGTAGCTAATGTAGGGACCAAAAATGAAATGTGAGCTAAAGTAACAATTACAAAAAGTACAGCATAAGCTTCCTACCCCTACACTAAAATAAAACCTTTCTTCAGCCAAACTTTTCAACAGTCTACAAGTGAACTTTTTTTGTGAGAACACAATTCTAATTCTACACAGAACATTAAAAGAGAACAACTTGCAAAACTTTGTGACCAACTTTGCTAAATCGCATCTCTACAACCAACTTCTCCCAAGCATACATAGCCTACTATGTTCCAGGAACAAGTCTCAATTAATAGAAATCCACTTTCCACATGGTCCTACCCACCCTCCCAGCCTCCTGCCCATTCACTAGGCAGCTCTGCATTCCCATCTCTCCAACTTCATGGAGCAGAATTAGCCCCACCCCAGATCATCTGCTGGATGATCCCTCACCAAGTCCTACCTATTGATGAAGTTGCCTAGGTTGTTAAGCAGCTCAGAATTATTCTTTAGTAACATATCTGTCCATGAGAAGGCACTGTCCTGGCCCTCAGGCCGAATGTATAGCAGATAGAAGCGCCAGATGTCAGCAGGGATCCCTGTGTCCTGGGCCATGTCCCCAAACACTCCTACACCCCGGCTCTTTGAGAATTTTCCATCCTCGTAATTTAAATACTCTGGACAGAAAGAGAATGAGAGAACCATCTGCTCAAGTCACATTCTTCCCTCTCTGACCTACTAACTCTCCTTTCTTCTTCCCCTTTGAACTCAACTGTGGGTGTCCAGCAACACTTCTTGAGTAGCTGGCCTGCAGAGAACTTGGGAGATCTTGCCTCTCCATTGTGGCCTTTCCCCACTTTGCTTCTACCCATTACAAAGTTTCAGCTTTGGACTCTTGCTTTCTTCAGGTTTTTGTTTCCTTCTGGGTTGAGTTCTCATGTATAAATTATTTCCTATCTCATCTCAATTCCTAACACAAGACCTACCACCTTTCCAAAATCTTCCAGTATTGCCTCAGCCCTCATTCCCTAGGAATGCGCCTAGTCCAGTCTTCCCGGGTACCTGTAGCAATGAGATGGCTGACCAATGTGTAGTTGTCCTCAGCTCCTAGGGCTGAACAAGGAAAGACTAAGCCGTGGAAGGGAACATTGTCTTTGGCCATGAACTGATAGAGGTTCACCTAGAGAACATAGTTGGAAGGAGAGCTTCTGAGACCTTCTCAAAGACCAAAGAAAGATCAGATACCCAACCCTAACACCACCTCCCCTCCACCACATACACATGCATGCACCGTCCCCATAGACAGGCTAACCAAGAACTGCTTACTTGCTCTGGGTTCTTCCACCATCTCTCCCACTGGTCTGTGTAGTTGGCAGTGATGGACAGGTATCCAAAAGTGGCATCAAACCAGACATAGAATACCTGGATGGTCAAGAGAGAGACATTGTAGGATAAAAAAAAGCACTAGAAATACACTTGAAACCAATATAATTTTATTGACCTATGTAACCCCAAAAAATTTAGTTTAAAAAGATTGGGAAAACCTCACCAACCCAAAGTCTCAGAATGAAACAAGACATAGTCAGCAGTGCATTCTGCTAGCCCAGGCTCTCAACCCCAAGGCTGAATAATACAAGATGTGACCAAAGCATGGGATTCTTACCTTGTCCTCATAACCTTCCAAAGGTACAGGGGTTCCCCATTTGAGGTCTCGGGTTATACAGCGTGGCTTGAGGCCATCCCGAAGCCAAGAACGAATGATGAACCGGGCATTGGGTGTCCAGTCACTGCCGGGCAATGTCTTCCCCAACCACTCCTCGAGCTGGTCTTCCAGCTGAAGTGGCGGAGACAGAGGGCTGCTCTAGAAAAGTCTCATACGTGGTTTGTGTAACAATAAATATGTACAACCTTTTTGAAGTAGTCTGGCAATATAATATAAAAAAAAGACTCATGACTTTGACATAGTAATTCCACTTCTAGGAATTTTTCAACAGAAATATTCACACAAGATTGTATAGATGTGTATATAAAGAAGTGGACTGTTCATCACGGCAAAAAATTGAAACTTCCATGGTTTAGTAGAGTATAAAGAACTCTGGCGCATCGATACAATAAAATACAAATAAGGCCATTAAAAAGAATAAGGTAGCCCTGTCTGGTGTGGCTCAGTGGATTGAATGCCAGCCTGTGAACCAAAAGGTCATGAGTTTAATTCCCAGTCAGGGCACATGCCTGGGTTCTAGGCCAGGTCTTCAGTAGGGGGCACTCGAGAGGCAACCACACATTGATGTTTCCCTCTCTTTCTCCCTCCCTTCCCCTCTCTAAAAAGAAATAAATAAAAAAATTAAAAAACAGAATAAGGTAGACCTATATGTAACTGGCATGTATATATCTCCAAGATTCCTTACTCATTAAATAAAGCAAACTGCAAAACAATAATAAATGCTACAATCCTATTACTACAAAAGTAAATGTTAATTCATAGAATAACATAAGCCCCAAAAAATTTTTAGAGGAAAATATATGTCAGTGCTTTATTCTCAGATGTGATTATGGGGAACATCCACTTTTATACCATATACTTCCAGCTGAAATTTTAAAAACAAGCTTATATCATAGTTTCTGGAGCCTGACAATATACTCTGTTGGCAAGGCTATGAAGAAACAGACACACTGAGATTGCTGGTGGGAATGCAAAAATGGAACAACATCTATTGAGGAAAATCTGACTACGTATGCATTTACTCTTGACATAGCAAGTGATCACTTTTAAGGAATTTAACCTGAAGATACACACCCAGCAATTCAAAAAAATACATGCACAAGGTTATCCACTGCAAAATTATTTGTAACTGTAAAATACAGTAAGTCCTCACTTAACGTCAAAAGGTTCTGCAGCTTTCAATGAAATGACACAACGAAAGCAATTTTACCACAGGCTAATTGATATAAACAAGAGTTAAGTTCCTACGGCACCTCATTAACCTTATAACAAAAGAACACAGAACAGAACAACATTACTCAAGGCCCTGCTGTACTGCAAACTACCTAAATGGAGAACACAGAAAATCGGTTAAACTATGGAACCCACACAAATGCAGTAGTAGTATGCAGCTGTTTAGGGAAAACCACCACCAAATAAAGACGATCATCTCTATGAAGTGATATGGAGCGATTTACAGGACATACTGTTAGGCAAAAGACAAAATGCAAAAGAGGATATGCAATACGCTATATTTTGTATAAGAAAGGGGAAAACATATACATACACATGTCATATATATACATACATATGGCATACATACATACAGATATATATATATATAAGTTTATCTTTACGAAAGTAAATACATGAAGGATAAACCAGAAAACAGAGTTAATCACCTACAGGCAATGGACAACAGGTGGCATGGACAGGAAAGAGTATGACACTTCTCTCAGTACAGCTTTTTGTATAATTTTGATTTTTATAAGCATTGATTTCTACATGTTCAAAGAATTAACAAGTATGAGAGGAAGAAAAAAAACTAAAGGCAAATTAACTACACTTATTAATCTGTTTCAGTAACATAATTGCACTGAAGAGGAGAAAAACTAAGCTAAGACAATTTTGAACATATTATTGACTATATGCCCTCAGTTGGTGGAAGGAACACTACTGCCAACAAACCCTAAACTCTTTCTAGTAGGTTTTTTGGCAGTGGTCTGGGTGAAGCAATTCTGAAATTCTAAGTGTAGCGTGAAACAGAGCAAG
Organism: Trachops cirrhosus; assembly: GCA_028533065.1. Lineage (NCBI taxonomy): Eukaryota > Metazoa > Chordata > Mammalia > Chiroptera > Phyllostomidae > Trachops > Trachops cirrhosus. Next base: position 49,217,756 of record CM052539.1, on the reverse strand, counting down.
TGGGAAAATGTTGCTGGGAACCATGGTACTTACTGTGAAATAAGGGAGACGCAAACATGGAATGAGGGAAAGAGAACCACTGTGGGGCCGGACTGGAACTGTAGATGTCTGCACGAACCTACAACAAATGCCTAACTCTCTCTGCTGAAAGAGCCTAAAAGCAAAGGCACTCCAGTAGCAATGAGCACACCTGTATTTATTCTTTAGTACCATTCCCTCCTGAAATAAATCAGGGCTTTACGGAGAAATGATTCTAAAGCTAGAATGAGATGAATCCAGAATATCTTGTTATGCCAGAAAATAAAGAAGTGCTTTAAAAATCATGGGAGATCTCAAAAACTCAGAGAAACAATCTTGAAGAGGCTCCCACTGGACAAGTAAGGGACAATTTGAACATGAAAATAATTTAAGACAGGAATGAATGATAAACCATTGAAAAAAATAGGTATCTCTAAGTCCACACTGTTAATAGATAATATATAAATAAATGAATGAAGGAGAAGGATAAATTTGGAGGGAGTGATAGAGTTGGAAAATCTTAATGAAAACTGGTTCAGGTAAGAATGATTAAATAATAAAGGATGATAAATTTAGAAGGGTCTTTCAGCATAGAACAAGGCATTTGCATGGTCTTAAAGTGCATTCCCACAAACTGCTTATAACTTGCCAGGGGGAAAATATTAATTATACATTGGAGAAACTAAATAACACCTTGACTAAACAAAAATGAACATCACCAATGATGGGAAATTGGCCATCATGTGGGTCTGAAAAGATATATCACTTTTGCAGTATTCCAACTGAGGATTCATAACCTGAATCTAATCATGAGAAAACACCCAACTAATCCAAAATGAGGAATATGCCCTGGCTGGTTGGTTAGAACGTGGTCCAAATATGCCAAGACTGTGGGTTCCATCCCTGGTCAAGGCACATATAAGAATCAACCATCAGAGCACATGCCTGGGTTGCAGGCCAGTTCCCAGTAGGGAATGCACACGAAGCAACCATACATTGATATTTCTCTCCCTCTCTCCTTCCCTTTCCCTCTAAAGATAAATAAATAAAATCTTTAAAAAAAAAAAAAAAGAATCAACCAATGAGTGCATGGATAAGTGGAACAACAAATCGATGTTTCTCTCCCCCTTCCTCTCTCTTTCTCTAAGAAAAAAAGTATCAGTTAAAAAAAATGAGGAATATTCTACTTAAAAAGGGGATTGGGGCCTGCAGTCTTAAAACTGTTAATGTCATAAAAGGTAAAGAAAGGCTGGAGAACTGTTTCAGATGAAAGAAAACTAAAGAGATACAAAAACTAACTGCAATACATGATTCTGCCTTCCAGCCAAGATGGAGGAATAGGTAGATATACTTTGCCTTCTTGCACAACCAAAAGGACAACAAATTTTAAAACAGAAGATAACCAGAACTACCAGAAAATCGAACTATATGGAAGTCTGACAACCAAGGAGTTAAAAAAGAAACATTCATTCAGAATGGTAGGAGGGGTGAAGACAGCAGTCAGGGAAGACAGGACAAGTGGTAAGAAGGCAGCTAGCAGACTGGGCAGTCCCACACTGGCGTGCAGATAAACTGGGAGGAACAACTGGGGAGCAAGACAGACCGAGCCACCCAGGGTTCCAGCAAGGTAAAAGAAAGCCTAAAAACCTCTAGCTATAAAAGCTTATGGGGGAATGTGGGGGAAGAAGAAACTCCCAGCCTGACAGGAGAGTTTGTTGGAGAGACCCACAGGGTCCTAGAGTACACAAACCCACCCACCCAGGAATCAGCACCAGAAGGGCCCAATTTGCTTGAGGCTAGTGGGGGAAGTGACTGAGAGACAGCTGACAACAAGCAGCACTGTTCCCTCTCTGACCCCTCCCCCACAAACAGTGCCACAACACAGCAAAGAGTGTTGCCCCACCCTGGAGAATACCTAAGGCTCAACCCCGTACACCGTTACAGCAGTGCAGAGACAAAGAAATATGGCCCAAATGAATGAAGAGATCAAAACTCCAAAAATAGACCTAAGCCACAGTGATAGCCAACCTATCAGATGCAGAATTCAAAACACTGGTAATCAGGGTGCTCACAGAATTGGTTGAATATGGTCACAAAATAGAGGAAGAAATGAAGGCTATGCAAAGCGAAATAAACAAAAATATACAGGGAACCAACAGTGAAGGGAAGGAAACCAGGACTCAAATCAACGATTTGGAGCATAAGGAAAAAATAAACATTCAACCAGAACAGAATGCAGAAACAAGAATTCAAAAAAATGAGGAAAGGCTTAGGAACCTACGGGACAACTTTAAACGTTCCAACATCTGAATCACAAGGATGCCAGAAGGAGAAGAGGAAGAGCAAGAAACTAAAAAGTTATTTTAAAAAATAATGAAGGAGAACTTCCCCAATCTGGCAAAGGAAACAGACTTACAGGAAGTCCAGGAAGCTCAGAGAGTCCCAAAGAAGTTGGACCCAAGGAAGCATACACCAAGGCACATCATAATTATATTATCCAGGATGAAAGATAAGAGAATCTTAAAAGCAGCAAGAGAAAAGGAGAGAGTTACCTACAAAGGAGTTCCCAGAGACTATCAGCTGATTTCTCAAAAGAGACCTTATAGGCAAGAAGGAGCTGGAAAGAAGTATTCCAAGTCATGAAAGGCAAGGACTGACATCCAAGATTACGCTATCCAGTAAAGCTATCATTTAGAATGGAAGGGCAGATCAAGTGCTTCCCAGATAAGGTCAAGTTAAAGGAGTTCATCATTACCAAGCCCTTATTATATAAAACATTAAAGGGACTTATCTAAGAAAAAGAGGATGATCAAAAATATGAACAATAAAACAACAAAGTCACAATTACCAATAACTGAACCTAAAACAAAAACAAGAAATTAAGCAAACAACTAGAACAGGAACAGAATCACAGAAATGGAGATCACATGGAGGGTTATCAGTGGGGAAGACCAGGGGGAGAATGGGGGAAAAGGTACAGGGAAGAAGAAACATAATTGGTAGGTAGAAAATAGACAGGGGTGTTAAGAATCATATAGGAAATGGAGAAGCCAAAGAACTTATATGTACAACCCATGGACATGAACTAAGAGGGGGAATGCTGGTGAAATGGGGGATATATGGCAGAGGGAACTAAAGGGGAGAAAGAAATTGGAACAACTGTAATAGCATAATCAATAAAATATACTTTAAATATAAATAAAGTTTTTTCCTGTTTTTAAAAAAACATGATCCTGAACTAGTCCCTGTGCTAAAGAAAAAATAATGCTATAAGTTTATTATTGGGCCCTGGCTGGTGTAGCTCAGTGGATTGAGCACGGGCTATAAACCACGGGGTCGCCAGTTCGATTCCCAGTCAGGGCACATGCCTGGGTTGTGGGCCGGGTCCCCAGTGAGGGGCACATGAGAGACAACCACATATTGATGTTTCTCTCCCTCTTTCTCTCTCCCTTCCCCTCTCTCTAAAAATAAATAAATAAAATCTTTAAAAAAAAACAAAAAAAAGGAATATTATTAGGGTAATTGACAAAACTGGAATCTGGATGGCAGGTCAGATGACTGTATCAATGTTAAATTTCTCAAAGTTGTTAACTATACTGTTATTATGCAAAAATGTCTTTTAGTAAAGAGAGCAAAGAGGACATATATGTACAGCTCATTCATACACATGTGATATTACTGAACAGACATAAAGAAAAACGAATGGTAGTAAACACCTCTGGTAAGCAGCCTGGGGTTTAGCGGGTCTGGGCCTTTCACTTTATGCCATTCATTTGTTATGTATTTGTATAATGTATGATTTTTAAATAGAAATTATTACATTTGAGAGTGATTTGGAATAGATTTGTGGCTGAGGCAGAGAGGGTAGACGAGGCCACACAGACCAAATTGAGAGAAAGGCCCACTTACCTTGGGCAAGTCCAGAAACAGGTGCCGAGAAGATTTCACCACAGGGCACGACCGGCAGACTTTACACTGAGGTTTCTGTGAAGGGAAATTCAAGAGAAGGGGTGACCCAAGATGGGACACTCGGGATCAGGCCTGCAGGTCATGGGGAGCTGTCCAGGCAAGGGGAAAGTCACAGAGGGACGAACTCCCCAGTCTACCATCTAGCTTAGCGTCATGCTCACACTCAGACAACTCAACTGCCTGGGCCTTCTGTGAACTTGGAGACTCAGGTCTCCACGGCATAACATTTGTTATTCCGAGTTTCAGGTCTCTGTCCTATCACTCCAGAGGGTAGAAAAGAAGCATCCTCTGAGCGCTACACTAAATGCAACTGTGTGAGGGAAGGCAGGAATGACAAAAGAGAAGACATACAGCTCTCTGCATGGCAAAAAAGTGCAGACCTCTACAAAACAAAATGTCAAGAAATACTTATTTTCATGGTACAATTGAGTATAAAATCCCAGACAGGTGATCGTGAGCAGTTAGGTGGGGCTAATCAATGAAAGCTTCCAAGTGAATTTTGATCGGGATTTTTTGAGGTGAAAAACTGTAACTCTCTCAGGACCTCTTCTCCTTAACTCCACATGCCTATATCCAACTGCCTACCTAACCTCTCCTTGGGTGTCTAAGAGGCATCTCAAATTGAAAAAACTCAAACACATTCTACCAGAAAGCCCATTCTTCATCCAATCACACTCATGTTCACAGATGGTGCTACCATCTACCCAAGCTGCTCAAGCCACAAGCTTACAAATTGTCATTTTCTTGACTTGCCCCTCACCCTGAATTCCATGTATCCAATGCTGGAGTCTGCTTCCACAACATGTCTCAAGTCCTTTACTTTTCTCCCATTTATACTGCTATAACCTAGTCTAAGCCAATATCACCCCATTTTGGAGCTACCACCCTAGCCTCCAAACTGGTCTCCCCACTTTCATGCTTCCCTCCCATCCATTTCCCACCAAGCAGCTTGCCATTCAACTCCTGCAGTGGCGTACTAGGCCTTGGTAATCTGACCTCCACTCTCCTTCTCATTCACTATGCTACAGCTACACTGGCCTTTTCAATTTTGCCTCTGAGCTCCTAGCTGCTTTGAGCCTTTGCATTTGAGCCTTATCCTTCTGCTTGGAATACTCTTAACCTCACTCATTGCCTTCTCATTTTTCAGTTAAACTCTCAGTCCAAACGTTACCTTCTTTGAGATGTTTTCCCTAATCACCTACCTTAAATTTTCCACCAGAAGTCACTCTCTAATACATATTCCTGGCAATTTATTCTGTCATTACATTCTTGTCTTTAGGCTCCTCCCCACCCTAAATAAGTCTGTCTTGGTCATGGCTACATCCTCAGCACCTAGAACTGTGACTACCCTATCATAAGGACTCAAAAAAATTTGTTGAATGAGTAAAGTAACAAATAAGTAAACATGGAGTAGAAGAGGAGACAGTATTTATGGAAGAGAGAATGAACTAAACAAATGTAGATCGGGTGGTCTGAAGCAGGAGCAAACGTAGGGAAGTGTAAACTCAATTTCCTAGCACAATGTTAGGCCCATGGTAAATGTTAATTTGATAGTTATCCAATGAGCTGAATGATGAGTTGCTGAGATGGGTGGAGTAGGAAGAACCACTGGTGAAAGGTCCTGAATACTAAACCAACATTCCTGCATGGAAAAAGATTGGGAGTCCCTTAAGAATAGAGACTGTCATCACCCTGATGGGTGTGGCTCAGTTGGTTGGGTGTTGTCCCACAAAGCAAAAGACCACCTGTTCGAGTCCTAGTCAGGGCACGTGCCAGGTTTGCAGGTTTGGACCCCATTCAGGGCACCTACAAGCAGCAACTGACTGATGTTTCTCTCTCACATCAATAACTCCCTTCCTCTCTTTCTTCCTCTCTTCCCCTCTCTCTAAAAATAAATAAAATCTAACCCTAAAAGAAATTTTAAAACTCTTAAAAAAAAAGAGAGAGACCCTTCTGGGCTCCCAGGAGACCCTCCGTTCACCTTCAGCTCAATGGCATTGATGAGTTTGCCACATTTGTCACACTGGTCACCCCGGGCCTCTTCATAGCCACAGAAGGGACACACGCCCTCCACAAAGCGGTCAGCCAGGAAGCGGGCACAGCGCTCACACCGCAGTTGCTCCACAGTGTCTTGCAGCACAAAACCTCGGTTCCACAACCGTTGGAAGATGTCCTGGGTGATTCTGGTGAGGTGAGCAACGGCAGGGGAGGGACAGGTCAGAGAAGTCAGAGGAAGTGGTACACCCCTCCTCACTGCTACTCTACCTAGGACCCAAACTCATTTAATCCACAAGCCAAAGAAATCAGGCAGAACGCCCTGTAAGGCAAAGGCCATCCAGTCATCTTTAGAGAGTATGACCCTGGACCCCTCACACACATTCTCCAACTCCTCATACAATCTCTTCCCTCGACACTTTAGATTTCTTTTTCAAATACAAACTATCTGTTCTGTATTCTTCACTGACAACAATCTCCAAAAGTATAGGACTGTGCTGTTCTATAATTTTACTATGCCCTAAAAATTAAATTTAAATCAGTCTAACTATTAAACCACACAGCACTATTAGCTGAAAGCCTGTCCACTATGTAGAGGTGTTATCAGGATGAATATCAGGCAAAAGAAAAAAGCATATTTGCTATAAACACACACAGGAGTGGGAGGGAATGTCCTCAGACTCTCAGGCAGCCAGGGAAGAGAAGGGAGGCGGTAGAGGGACAGCACACTTCCCACAAGCCTGCATCTTAACTTTTCCCTCCCTCGGCAGCTCCTTTAGCCCCCAGTCAGGCTCCTGTACACATCAAGTCCCCTTAATACTGCAGGGAGTACAGGGGAGTGCCTAGACAGCCATCTTGGCTCCTCTGTCTGCAGGATATTCTCATGGTCCCCATCCCCAGCCCTGGCCCCAGCCTTCACCCTCATGTCTGCTTGATTAGGGAAAACCTACTCAGTCTGCTGTGGAGTGGTGGTACGACCAAAAATATCAAAGGAGATATTAAACCAGCGGTAAATATCAGCATGGATGACATGGTACTTGTCACAGATCTCCTGGGGGGTGAGGCCCTCCTCCATAGCCTTGGTCTCTGTTGCTGTACCATATTCATCTGTCCCGCACACATAGAGGGTGTTCCACTGGCGGAGGCGGCAATACCTGGAAGAGAATATGGGGGTGGTGTGTGTGTGGTGGTGGGGGCGTCTCAGCCCCTCCCCATGTCCCCAGGACCCCTCCAGCCTGCACCCTTGAGGCATCTTATTCCTTGGGGTCCGCTGCTCCCTCAGGTCTCCCCCACAGCACTTGGCTCCACCTGGCAAAGACATCAGCACTGAGCACGCAACCAATGATGTTTCCAAGGTGGGGGACGTTGTTGACATAAGGAAGGGCGCTAGTGATGAGCACATTCCTTTCTCCAGCCACAGGCAACCTGGTAGGGAAGAAGAGAACAGTCCACGGGGGACATGTGAGGGTCAAGAGGGACACAAAGTGCACTGGACACCCAGACACAGATCTAGTCTACTGTCTTGGCTCATGTATATTTGAAGTCTTTCCTCAAATGAACCCACTGGACCATAATCTTCCCCAAAAGCCCCATGATCCCCTACAGTAGGAATACAGGACCTGCCCACAGCGAGCAGCCTCATGTACTGCCCCTAAAGAGCCACATTCCAACACAGACCTCTGGGCCACTTTATCCTTGTGACTATTTCTTTTTCATTAGCTCATTCTCAGGCTTCAACTTCCTGGGTATTGACAAAACTCTCCCAAGGCTCTGTCCAACCACCATCACTCACTACTCCCAAACTCCAATGCCACCCAAGAACTTTCCCAGGGCTGACTTCTTCCCTTCTTCCCAGATGCTATGTTAATATCTCTAATCACTACCTGAAGTCCTTACAACTCGCCACCAGATTCCTCTCTCTAACCCATGTCAGTCATTTCTCATGGCCTGACTCAAACCAGCAGCACCAGCTCCCACCTTCAGAACCACCCTCTCCCCCCGACTTTTCCAGGATCATTCCTAGTCACGTCACTCACCTTGCTGCCTGAAGCCACTCAACCCACTATTCTTTTTAGGGTTCATCATCCTCAACAGCTCAGCTGCACACATCATGTATCCACTCCGTCTCAGCCCTGACACCTCATCAGGGCCCTCTTTTATCTTTCCAACCATTCTCAACCTATAGTCACTGGACACTGAAATCCAGTTTCGAAATCAACTCCTTCGGGAAAGCCTTCCTTCACTGATGGCTGGCCTTCCACTCTGTTATCCTTGTGTCCCAAATTCCTGAAAACTTGGCAGCATACTAAGTGTTCCTTTGACTATGTGCCCTGTAACTTCTCCCTAACGATGGGTATGCTTGCTACTGTGGCTGATAGAAAGGTATGCCCGGGGTTCTGCCCTCTAGGGAGTTACAGTCTATTCTATAACTGCTGCCTGGAATCAGTGCAATGAGAGGTACAAAGTGCCAAAGGAGTTCAAAGGAAGGCAAGCGCAAACTCCAGCCTGAGATTAAGAGAAGACTTCACAGAGGCAGAACTACTTGAGTTGGGCCTCAAGAATGGGTAGGAATTTGCCTGATCAGTGCATTGGGGATGTCTTTTGGTCAGAAGGAAAAGCACAGAAGACAGTTTGGTTCAGCTAGAAGGTCTTTAATGCCAATTGCCTCCTCTTCTACATATGCATGAAAGCATGTTAGCCTGTAGAAACACCTGAAAAAGTCTATCTCCTATGCTTTAGTACCTCCAAAGTGCTTAGTAAAAAAATGAATCCATAGTAGGTACTGAAGAAATACTCAATATGAGCAAATGAACAAAGGATAAACTTTGATCATTAATTTATTCAAATTTTATCAGTATCTACTGAACTCTTGGCCCTGTGTCAGAAACTGGACCATATAAAAGTGAAGAGATATAGCCTCTACCTTAAATAAACTGTTAGATTAGAGGACACAGTCATGAAAAGAGATAATTACAACAAATTTTGACAATGGGAGCTCCGAGAAAATAAAGCACTCAAGCTCTGTGAAGAAGGAAATAAGCCCTTGCTGGTGTGGTTCAGTAGATTGAGTGCCTGCCTGTGAACTAAAGGGCTGACGATTCAATTCCCAGTCAGGGCACATGTCTGGGTTGCGGGCCAGGTGCCTAGTGGGGGACATGAGAGGCAACCTCCCTTTTTCTCCCTCATTCACCTCTCTAAAAATAAGTAAATAAAATCTTTAAAAAAAGAAGAAGAAAATTATAAAATTAGTCACTCAAGGAATGACTGTACACCAGTTAGGTAAGATATAGACATTGCAGGGAGAGGGAACAGCATGTGCAACGCCACCAAGGAGAGAGTATGGTATGATGTCAGCCTGCCTTCCTCTCAAAAACTCATCCTGGCTCATCTGTACCTTGACTGCCTAGCCTCTAGCCACTGTCCTTTTAGCAATTCCTTAAAAAGACTCAAATTCTGCCCTGGCTATGTAGCTCAGTTGGTGAGACCATCATCCCGATACGCCAAGGTTGTAGGTTTGATCCCCAGTCAGGGCACATACAAGAATAAACCAATGACTCTTTGGAACCAGCATGGAGGGACTTCTGGCCAAGATGGAGGCGTATGTAGACACATTGTGCCTCCTCGCACAACCAAGATAGGGACAACAACAATTTAGAAACAGAATAACAACCAGAACTGACTGAAAATTGAACTGTATGGAAGTCAGACAACCAAGGAGTTAAAATAGACACGTTCATCCAGACCGGTAGGAGGGGCAGAGTCGGGCAGCTGGGCGGAGAGGGGTCACGACACAAAGAGCTTGGGACTGGACACATAAGACCACAGCGGGAGGACTGTGGGCACACAAGTGGCGTCTGGCAGACCCCGGCCAAGGGGTGGCAACCAGCAGACCCAGCTAGGTGGCGATTGTGAACCAAGGCACTGCGCCCAACCCAGGATCCCAGCGCTGGGAAATAGAGCTTTGGGGCACTGATTGAAAACACCTGTGGGGGTTGAGGCGCAGGGAGAGACTCCCAAGCTCACAGGAATGGTCATTGGAAAGACCCACGGGGTACACAAGCCTACCCACGTGGGAATCAGCACCAGAAAGGTCCAGTTTGCCTGGGGGAAGCGGGCAGCGGGGTAGGGAATGAGGTCCCATGGAAAGCGGAGCAAGTGCCATTGTTCCCTCTTGGACCCCACCCCCACATACAGTGTCACAACCCAGCGACTGGGGTGCCCTGCCCTGGTGAACACCTAAGGCTCCGCCTCTCATACGTAACAGGTGCGACCAGACCAAAAAAAAAAAAAAAAGAGAGAGAGAGAGAGATGGCTCAAATAGAAGAACAAATGAAAGCCCCAGAACCAATCAATCCTTTTAAGCGACCGAGAGATAGCCAACCTATCAGATGCACAGTTCAATGCACTGGTGATCAGGATGCTCACAGAATTGGTTGATTTTGGTTGCAAATTAGATGAAAAAATGAAGGCTACACTAACTGAAATGAAGAAAAATGCACAGGGAACCAATAGTGAGGGAAAGAAAGCTGGGTCTCACATCAATGGAGTGGACCAGAAGGAAGAAAAAAATCATACAACCAGAAAAGAATGAAGAAATAAGAATTCAAAATAATGAGGAGAGGCTTAGGAACCTCCAGGACATCTTTAAACGTTCCAACATCCAAATTATAGGGGTACCAGACGGGGAAGATGAAGAGCAACAAGTGGAAAAGTTATTTGAACAAATAATAAAGGAGAACTTCCCCAGTCTGGCAAAGGAAATAGACTTCCAGGAAGTCCAGGA